>CM040824.1:43653108-43790608 GCA_022828995.1 Vimba vimba | reverse complement strand
CAGTGAGTGTCCGACCGACAGCGCATCATCAGTCTGAACATCTACAGGCAAACCAGAAGTTATTCAGACACCAGATATCATTTAGCTTATTTCTCCACTAGTGTGATCAGGACACTATAGTTCATTTCTGTGAGTGAGGAGAGCAGAATAAAGTAAACTGACATATTATACCCACATATTCTTCATACAGCGACTACCAGTGACATTGATAAACATTTGGGGCCAAAAATGATTCGGACACTTTGAGCTGATCATGTTTTGCTGAAGTGTTTCTTCTTTAATTGCTAATGCTCTTTTTACACACAGACTGAACAAAATGAAGCATTGCTTGGTGATTGGTTGAGCTAAACTGGTATTATCTAATTGTGTAGTTAAATTTAACAGCTGACAGATATTCAACATAATTCATGTGTGAGACAGTCTAACAGAAGGACGGACAAAACCAGTCAAATATCAACTGAGTTCTGCTCATATTTTATCACCATGTTCTAAACTAAAGCGAATAAACTGTGATGATGTGAGAGATGCTGAAGGAGTCTGAATGATCTTGGTTTGGCTGTCCGCTTCTGCTGTAGATGAGCATGACCTCTCTCCAGCGCTCTGATGTAGAGCCTGTCGTTGCAGGTGTAGCGGAGACCGCAGGGTTCTGGGTCTGGAGCTGGATAAGGAGCATCATGCTCTGTTCGTGGCGTTCTCCAGCTGCATCATCAGAGTTCCTCTCAGCCGCTGCGCTCGACACGACACCTGCAAGAGGTCAGACCAGGTCACATGATCCATCACCTGCGCTCACATATCAGCGTTCCAGTAAAATACTAGATTTACCTTCATTAAACCTGCAGAAAACAAGTCAAACTCATAGCTCTCTCTGTTCCTCCACAGACGCTGTCTCGACACACATGACCCATACTGCATCTGGCTGCGGACGGGGCGCTGTGCTGACATGGCCCCGGGATTCAAGTAAGAGTGACATCACTTCCTGCTGCATGATCAGTGATTGGTCATATCACACTAACCTTCCTGTGTGTGTTTTTATGATGAGCAGGGCAGGTTTTGAGCAGGACATCGATGGTGACCAATCACATGTACTTGACACGTGCACCGGTGAGTGAGTTACTGCAGTGATGCTTCAGTTCGTCATATTCTAATGTCAGATCAATGGAAATATTGTTCTAGGAAGTATATTTGATCATTAAACACTTCACTCTGCTGTTATGAAGTCAAGCTCAACCTGTTAACAAACTAGATGAACTGAATATTCCATATATGCCAATATTCTGGAATTGTGTTGTATAATGTAGCAAACATGTATATATATAAACACACTGTCATAATACTAACTGTTCTAATACTAATGTAAACTGATTGCAATCTGTTCTATGTTTACATGTGCCCAGATGTGATGTCCGCCGCAGGAAGTGATGTGAACTCAGCTGTGGATTCAGCGTCTGGTCAGTGTCACACACATTATGATGTCATGTCTGATTATTGCTGGGGCTAGTTGAGTGTGTGAGGTTCAGTGCTAACGTCAGTCACAAGGCAGTTTACTGCAATTTACAATCTACTGCATTCTTCATTGCAGCATATAATTAAAATAGTGCAAAGCAACGTACAGTCAAACCAAAATTTATTCAGACACCATTCTCACATTATCACAGTTTATTCACTATACATAGTTCCCACAGGCCAATTAATGTCACGTGACCTCCCCGGAGACGCCATCTTTGAGGGCATAAGCTGCTGTGTTTACAAGGTTTCACAAGCAAATTTTGAAGATTTCTTCCTATTTATAATGTTACGAAAATCATGAAGAGACAAAGTGACAGAGATTATAAAGACACTCTATTAACACAAGACAGAGAGAGGTACAATGCGAAAATTTCAGTCATAAATGGTGTGGATCCGTATGCGCTAAACTGAGCACTGATTTTGCAGCTTTGGCTCAGATACTGTATTATCCATGTGTATCATTATCTGGTATTGGCTAGGAGTTTTACCACATGTAAGCAATTCCGAGCCTGGAAATATGTGCATGAATATGAATATACACGGTATGAAAATAAATAAAACTCGCGTGCAAATTAATGTAACAGTTAATGCGGAACTACTTTATACGCGGGTTCTTTAGGGACATAATCTGAGATTGCAAGGCTGGAATGTGTGTGTGTGAGTGTGTGTGTGAGAGTGAGAGAGAGAGTCGCGGGCGCGATCGAACAGTGGAAACAATGTTGTTTTTGTATGTTTTTAATACCTCGTCATTTTGTACATACAGGACATCATTCAAACTGCAAAGTGTTAACTTATATTTGTGTACACTCGCAATAAAACACAACAAATTCTTGCGTGTTTTGAGGGAGTTTCTTTCCTGTTTATCCTCGCCAGCCATAACCTCCATCGTTGTTCTGACAAAAGCTTCGTTTTGTCACATTCATGAAGTCTAATGAAATTTAACTGAACCTCCGGCACGATTTGAACATCCATTGACCCAGCAGGAGATGACCATTTTCACTTTTTATCACGAAATTAACTCGTTTCAGCTTCTTCGTCTAATGTTCTGCCCACAGCATGCCCACAGAAATGGCGCCGGGTCGGCAAATGCCCGTATGTTGTGACGTCATGTGGGAACTATGTATAGTTTAGAAAATGGTAATAAAATATGAGCAGAACTCAGTTGATATTTGACTGGTTTTGTCCGTCCTTCTGTTAGACTGTCTCACACATGAATTATGTTGAATATCTGTCAGCTGTTAAATTTAACTACACAATTAGATAATACCAGTTTAGCTCAACCAATCACCAAGCAATGCTTCATTTTGTTCAGTCTGTGTGTAAAAAGAGCATTAGCAATTAAAGAAAACACACTTCAGCAAAATATGATCAGGTCAAAGTGTCCCAAATTTGTATACATGTCACTGGTAGTCTCTGTATGAAGAGTGTTTGGGTATAATATGTCAGTTTACTTTATTTTGCTCTCCTCACTTACAGAAATTAACTATAGTGTCCTGATCACACTAGTGAAGAAATATGCTAAATAACATCTGGTGTCTGAATAACTTTTGGTTTGACTATTTAATAACAAAAAAAAAAGAATGAGATTCAAAGATGTAATGAGTGTGTCTGTGTGTGCAGGAGTGAAGCAGCTTCCTGATGCGGCGAGCGCGAGCGACGGCTTCCACTACACTCTTCTGGGCGTGTGTGTGTTGGTGGCGTTCGTATTGGGTGCGATCGCGTCGGGTTTACTGGTGTCGTGTTTCTGCGGCCAGAGATCCCAGCGAGAACAAGAGCCTGAGGCGCCGCTTCCACACGCGCTCTCGCTCAACAGCCTCGCCAAACTCAACCGCCTGCTGGACGCCAAACCGGACAAGAACGACATCACTTCCTCCCAGAACTACAGCTCCGGCCCGCCCTGCCGGCAGCCGCCCGTCAAACTACACGCAACCGCGGAGGAAGAGCTGGTCTCGACGCTGCCCACCCCGGACTCCACCCCCGAGCTGCCAATCAAGAACTTAAAGGCTCTGAACGGCCAATGGGAGAGAAGCCACACCCACAACTCCACCCTGCAGGGGTTTCCAACCAATCAGACACTTTCCATCAATCACACACCTTCAGAAAACCACAGCGACGACATATTCAAACACATGCCGCAATCCGAAGTGCGTGATGTCACCAATCCAGTGTCATACAGCCTGACGTTACAGACGCCCTCATCATACTACAGTTGCTTAAAAGAGACGCCTGAAACAAACACGCTTCAGCAGGTTCCACTGCAAACGCTTCCCGAACGGCCACACGGCATCGCCGTCCAATCACAGCGCAAAGTCCTCATCAAGATGGGAAACAGGGTCACGACGGCCCGCCAGCACACTTTCAACCAGAAGTCGGCGCTCGCGGGCAACATCTACGAGATCCACAGGCCGCTAGTCGCGGGCGGCTCGTGTCTGACGCGCCAGCACAGCTACAGCGAGCCTCCTCTCCTCCAGCGCACGGCTCTCGTCAGACGCACCGCATCGCTCAAACCACAGATCCCCCCTAAACCTGTGAACATACCCGCCAGAACTCTACACCTGCACCTGCACACACAACCACTGACCTCTGACCCCGAATGACCCCACGAGCTGCACAGAACAACTAGAGGGAAGGTTCGGGACTGAACACTAGCACACGGATCACTGCACAGCATATACTGTAGCGAACATGATCTCATTACATCGCATGTTTAATTCAGCATGTGGCGTCTAAATATCTTTCAGATAAAACTATTTTGCAATTTTGCTTTTTAACACAATTATGAACAGGATTTTTCAGTTGGATTTGGGATTTTTGCAGATAAACAAGCTCTGTGTCCAACAAAAGTTTATTATTTTTTCATGTTTTGTTCATTCTGATAATCTTCACAAATGAACACAACTTTTTATGAATTTTGAAGGCTACAACTGGCAGAAGTAAAAAGCTATAAACGAACTACACCACAGTCACATGACTTCAACATCGCCGCCATTACGCTTCAATAACTTGTTCAATATTTAAAATCTGCAAGTTGGAAATTGAGAATAGTTTGCAAGAACTCGATTATAAACACACAGTCGCTAGTGAGTAGATGAGTTTACCTGATTAATGTCCTTATTTTCCCGCTTAATGCCACTTGTAAGCAAACGTCTTTTTCAAGACATGTTAAAGCTTAAAAAAGCACGAGTGGGAATTACTGATGTCAATAAATCATAAACGTATCTTAAGATTGTGTTCACCACAGACCCTATTACAAAAACACATACAAATCCCACTGACTTCAACATGATGGAACCAGTTGTTCAAAAATAACTAGTTTCTTGAAGGTCATGTCAAGTGCATTGCATTGTGGGATCAAGTATTCCACCATGGTGTTCATTCAGATACTGTGTCCAGTCAGCATGCTGCAGTGCTAGTGTGCTAGTGTGCTCTTCTGAACATGACTCCAGTTCAAATATAGATTGAGATAAAAACAATGCAGTTGTCACACACTGAACTCTGAATCATGAGTGTGTGTGTGTGAGTGTGTGTGTGCACCAGTGACACGATGCAATATTAATGTTTCTGTTTTCATCGAGGAGGAAATGAGACCCGGAGAACGACTCGAGCCGGATTGAACCCATCCATGCATTAGTAATATCTCGCAAGCATCACAGCAGACTGACGTTATTAAGGCAGAGGAGTTGATTATGATGTGTTTGCATTCATGTGTGCCTTACGTGGTGTTTGTTAGAGAGCAGAGGTCAGAGGTCAGAGGTGAGGATGCTGACACTAACCCTTAAACACTCATCACCACAGACGCCTCCTGGAGTCCATCAGCTGGTGCAGGACCGTATGAAGAGCAGAACTTTCACACACAGGTTTCTTTGAGTTGTAAATGTCATGCAGAAGACACGAGCCTGCAGAAATATTGACTGGCAAAACATTTACTTTAAAATAATTAATACTGCATTTTGCTTGTAAAAATACCCATATTTGTTCACCAAGCAGAGATACTTCTGTAATATTTCCAAAAGTAACTTTTTCAGGGCCTGCTGCAAAGATGAGCAACAGGATGTGATGTCATGCTTGCTTTAATAAACTATGCAAAATGATAATTAATAAATGCTGTGCTCTCACACTGCAGGACATTCTGAAGGCTTTATTCTTTTAAACTCGTTTGATGCTAAACGACCTGAATGAGTCCACTCTTCAACAAATAAGCACAAACTCTCTTCATTTATCAATTTTCCAGGTAAACAAGACTTAATAATGTCTTCAGTCATTGTTCTTCTCCAGTAAATGTATCTTGATTTAAGAATGTTTAGATGTTGTACTGGAAAACAAGACAGAAACGCTGAAGAACATCATTTTTTGCAGTGCATGTTGGGTTTTCATCCGCGATCAGAGACGTTTAGAGCTTTTCACTGCACAGAATCACAGGTCAGAGTTCAGCCAACTTCTGTATGCTGGAAAGGACACAATGATTTCATGTTTGTATACCTGCCGCCCTGTGTGTGTGTGTGTGTGTGTGTGTGTGTGACACACCCTCCGCTCTGACAGTAGCTCCGCCCACCTGATCAGCAGAGGCCGTGATTGGTGCAGCCTGAGGGTTTGTATCGCACATATTCTTGCATGTGTTTAATAAGAGCACTGTATTCTGGGAGATGTGTATGAATGTGTGTAGTTCTCATGTGTGTAAACTCACTGATCATTAATGATAATAAACACCGGCACAATCATGTCAAAACACTCATGCTATGCACTAATAAAAACATTACTGAAAGATGCTAATGTACAAAATGCAATATTTCAGTGTTTTCATTAGATCACATGATCTCTTCAGATCCTGGTGCGACGGGCGATTAAACGTGAACTGCAGTCATTAGTGAGTATTTGACTTTATTCTCTTTCATATCATCAGAACCAGAGAAGATCAGTGTCGATCTGTTTCATTCTGTTGATCAGTTCTGCTTTAATTATAAAACAATGCATTTATATCTAACACACACACACACCTCTTCAGTATTACACATCTCTAATACATTTAAAATAAACTCAACCTGAATATAAATAACTTCAGCTTAATCATGTTCAAACAAGATAGAAATAAAACAAACTTTGATCAGCCCTCTTTTATTCAGTAATCACGGCCTCTCTCTACAGCCGATGGTCATTTGTAAGCGTTGGCCTTGTGTTTCGGCAGAAAGCTGAAGTTCTTCGGCACCGGCCCCAACAGCATCTCACTGCAGAGCCGACAGAAGACAACAGCCCGTTAGTCATGCGCTTAATTAGACGTTAGTAATTAAATTATAAAACATGACACACCAAACAAGTTAAACTCCATGCGAGTGAAATTTATCCAGTAAATACTAATTCTTATTTCAGTATATAAATTCATAAGAGAAATCATAACATGAAACTATAAAATGCAAGCGGGTATTAAATTCAACACACAAAACTCAGTTTAGCTGTTTAATGAGAGAAGACATCTCAGCCAATCATTCCATCCAAAGCTTTTGTGCACAAAACTGGAATATCACAAAATATTTGTGAATAAGCAGCATTTCCTTCCCATGTGTTCAAGAGAACAAACTCGTGCCTTCCTGGGAAACTGGTACAAAAAAATGGTAATAAAAGTAAGTTTCTGCAATTGGGTTATTTTTCCCTCCATCATAAACGAGTGTGTCTCAGAGCGTCAGGCGAAACACAGTGAACGCTGTCATGTTCTCTGGCGTTCGGATGCTGGTGTGTGAGACGCTTCTGGAGGGAATTACACCAAATTAAACCAGACTTCGACTCCGGCGTTTCAGAAACACCAAACCAACATTAGAGACGCTGCGATTACTCCAGTTATCCAATCACAGCTGACGCTGAGGCACATGAGGTTTGAGGGATTTATTCTGTAAATGTGTTTCCATCATAGTTTATGCACATCTTATCAGATAAAGAAAAAAATCAGTTTTAAGTGCATTTTTAGAATTTATGCGCATCTTGACATTTCCATCCAATGCGTTTTATACAATATCCCAAAATGCGCATAATAATAGGTGGATGGAAATGTCAAGATGCGCATAAATTCTAAAAATGCGCACAGATTTTTTTATCTTATCTAAGATGTGCATAAACTGAGATGGAAACAGTTTAACGGAGGAGGAGTTTTGGGCTGTAGTGTTCTGCTCTTGGTCAGAGGTGTGTGTGAGTTACTCGGTCACCTGATCTGTATCCAGTCGCCCACGTGTTGACTGGCCATCAGAGACTCCATGTAATCTCGGCCCATGTAGAACGGCGGACGCTCGTTGATCTTCTGCGGGACTCTCTCCAACAATCCCACGGGAATATACCTGAACACACGTGCACACTCAACTCCATACGGGTTTGGAACGTCATGAAGGGGAGCAGTGTATTTACACACGGTTCGCACACACACTGCACAATCTAATTACAGGACTTTAAGCACTGCTTTTTAGTTTTATTTTAGACTACAATCAGAGATCTAATTTATCAAACAATATCTTTCTTTATCTTAAAAATTCAACAACAAAAAAGGTAAATAGATAAATAAAAATAAAGTGATGATACAAAATGGTAAAAAATAAAGTGCAGTGACTGCCGTAACTTTAGCCATTGAAAGGATGATATGACAAAGATATCGCTTTCCTCATTCAGACTGATTTTGAATATATGATTGACTTGAAGAATAAAAGCTGTGTCATATACTTGGATATTTATGAGCAATATCACGAAACGCCTCTATATCTATCAGACGAGCTGCAGCGTTAATAATTCTGTGTGAAAAGATTGTTTTATCAATAAAAATAAAAAATACATTTCCCATATATTATTTTTCAATAATTCAAGTACTTAAAAAATAAAGGCTGTTTTCAAGGGTTTTCCAGGACTTAAATTTCAAGAAGTCAAATTAAAGCACTTCGAGGACCTTCTACGAACCCTGTTTAACGCAGGGTAATGCACCAGTGCTACATTTTTCTAAATGTCACAATCATTTGTTAACAAACAACTATTCATTACTTCAGTGAGCTCATTGTTTCTGCAGTAAATTATTACATTGTTTAAATTAATACATTTTCCGCTAACTGTGATTTTGTATATGTACATTTCTGAAATGCATAACTTAGACAGTTTCCTCTGATAACAGATCACTGTGAGCTGTAATATGGACTCATGCTCTTTCTGTAAAGCTGATTTGAAATGTGTGTTGTGAAAAGCGCTATACACATAAATGTGAACTGAATTCTCCTCGTCACCTGCACAGGAAGGAGAGCCACTCCAACAGGAAGCTGCGCGTCTTCTCTACGCCCTGCGTGTCGGAGCCCCAGTGCTCCAGGCCGAAGTTGCTGAAGTCCCGCAGGATGTCCAGGCGCTCGCTGGAGGAAATGTCCCAGTGTCTGCTCTCCTTGATCTCAGTGAAGAGCCACGGCTTGATCAGCGCGCCCCTAACAGACACCAAAGAGTTCTTTCAGGAAAGACCAGAGCCGGGTTTCCCGATAACGATGTATCTCAGCTCTTAAGAGCGCTCTCTACGTGCAAGGTTACGAACACTCGCTGCGTTTTCCCAAAAATGTTCATGTCTGTCTGAAAGCTAGTTATTTTTAGTTGATAAAGTTTTAAATATGGATATTTTTCTTACACAAACGCATCGCTTCACTTCAGAAGGCCTTTATTAACCCTGTGGAGCACTTTAATCACGGACAGATGCACTTTAATCACGGACAGATGCACTTTAATCACGGACAGATGCACTTTAATCACGGACAGATGCACTTTAATCATTGATAGATGTACTTTTATCATGGATAGATGCACTTTTTAATATAACTCTGATTGTGTTTGTCTGAAAGAAGAATGTCATATACACTAGGATGACTTGAGGGAGAGTAAATCATGGGCTAATTTTCATTTTTGGGTGAACTATCCCTTTAAGATCAGTCGTACGATCGTTTTTACGAACTTCTGGGAAACGCAGCCCATAACGACACCGATGATGCAGTGACACAGACTGACCTCGCCACCATGATCCCCGACACTCCCGTTTCTCTGGCCTTCATGGCATCTTCATACGACAGGATATCTCCGTTACCTGTGGGACAAACACCAACAGAGTCAATCAGGGATCACCATAACAGTATCGGCCGATATATGATCATTTATGTTATCGCTATCGACCCGATAAGAAAATTTGGCAGATATATTAAAGCCGATAAATAATGTATTATTTCCTCCAGCTGAGACGCTTCAGATGCGACTGTTCAACATGATGGATTTGAATTGCTTGAATATGATTGAAATCACTTCAAAAAAGGAAATATAGTTCAGTGCAACATGTGCAGCGCAAGTCCGTCATATCGGCTACATAAAACTATCATGAGAACAGAATTATCGGTTATCGGCTTTCAAATATAAAGAATTATCGGTTGTCGGCATTTAAATATAGAGAATTTTTGGTTATCGGTGTATCCCTAGAGTCAGAGCATCTGAAGTATGGAGCATCCGCATCCTCCGCGGCGTCTACTCACCGAACAGCGGTACGGGAGCGGCGAGTTGTGAGCAGGTGTCGATATAATCCCAGTCAGCTGACTTCGTGTAACGCTGTTCTCGTGATCTGCCGTGCAGCTGCGGAGGAAAACACTCAATGATCGTCACCATGATGAACGAAACCTCATTTTAGCTTGAGCTCGCTGAGCTTCACCGTACCGTGATGAGCGACACGCCCCACTTCTTCATCTCTGGGATCAGCTTATGTGCGACGTTGCAGTTCTGTTGAACTCCCGTACGGATCTTAACCGTTAGAGGAACGTCCAGAACCTGAAGAAGAGCAAATGAGCCGCGTCACAAACAGCACAGCTACACATCATCTGTTTATCCTCAGACTGAGGGCTCAGTCGGACTGAAACGCCTTCATGGAAAACTCAGATTCAGCTCGATCTGAATGAAATATCGATTGGATTGAAGGGAGCTGCAGACCTGAAATAATCGATCAATAGGAAAAAACAGCATGTAAATGCTTCAATCGTCTCAGATTCACAAATATCTTGTGCACATTTGCAGCGTGTTTACAAATGTCTTACGAACATGCGTGTTTAATTACGTCTTGTGTTTTAAGAACTGGTCAGTGAAGGAGACTCAATATTCACTAAATATCTGCTAAAAAGCACTTCTGACATACATTTCTGATGCAAAACAATTACAATTGCAGTTAGACATTATCACGCTGGTGTTCTCCAGATCTGCATGCAGCGAACTGAAGTTTTGTTTGTAATACATAAATGCAAATGTAAACAAATATGTGTATCGTATTGTACCATTTAGGGTTCATATAACTATAACTTTACCTCCTTTGGTTTCCATGCTATCAACACTACAAAAACACTACAGAGTCATGTAAAAACCTCTTGTAGGCTGTCAAAGAATAAAAAATATAAAACATGAGAAATTATGAACTCCTATAGAATAAAAAATTGTTCCTTTGTCAATTTGACATATAAAAACGTCAATTTTACTCACAAAATGATCACAGCGTGATACTGTATTGATACGTGATACTCTCTTCAATTCTGAACGCAATACATAAATGCAAAAGTTAATGTGAATCAGATTGTGACGATTAGGGTTCATATAAACAGAACTTGCAGAATCTGAAATCGGATTGATGAAAACGTGTGCATGTAAACAAACCTACTGGCGTCCCATGATGCAGCTCAACGCCGCCATACAAGACGAACATCACTCAACACACTCTTTAAACATCAAGGTCAAGGTCTCTCGGTTCACTTACAGAGTTCATTCCCCTCACGATTTGCTCAAATTTGGTGGTTCGTGTCATGAGGCCACATCCGCCGCCCTGAGGAAACACAGATCAGTTAATCGCTGCTCACACGCTCACAGAAACTAGCGTTCTTCTGACAATATGGCAACGCTGTGTGTTCGGGGTCAAACTGACCTCCAATGGTTTCCATGCAATTCACCAAAAATCAACACTAAAGAATCACGTAAAACCTCTATTGTATAATTTCAGTGACAAAACCCCCACAAATATCCAAAATTATTAACTCCTATACTACAAAAAACAGTTTCTCCCTTTGTGTTAGTGGTAAATTCGATGTTTTGTTTCGTTATGACTACTTGTAGAGACTATTTTCACTCTGAGTTACAACTATGAATAATTGATATTTATGATTTGTACATTATTTGTAGTATTTATTTCTATTTGTACTATTGGTGTAAAATGCCTTTAGCAAAGAAATTGAGAAACAAAAACATTTGGACAGTAAAACTCAAACTGATGAAGAAACAGCAAATTCTCTTCTGATTCAGAACACAAGTCTTCAATTTCCAGTAAACTTTAAGTCTTAAATCCTCATGCGTTTCATATTTTGACATGCTATGATAGAGGTTTTCAGTTTTTTACACAAGTGTTGATTTTTGGCAAACTGCATGGAAACCAATTCCAATTCAAAGGTCATTTTGACCATCGTAGTCAGAAATTTGTACAGGCTTTCCGAAACACAAAACTTTGCATGCACATTCATGGCCCTGTGAGAAAAATTCACAATTTCAAGGAATAAACTGTTTCAAGCCGTGTAAAAATCTAATGTTGGTCAAATCAACCTGCGACTCAATAGTAAATCAACTCCAGAAAACATGTATCGTGAGTGACAGTGTGTTCAGTATGAGCTGTAGGACAGATCTATGTAAAACAGCAGCAGTATACAGGTTATTACTGATATCTGACTAAATAATGACAGTATGTGTGTGTGAACTATTCCTTTAAAAGCTGCTAATGGCCTCCCAGCCTGCTTTTCTGTACATTACCTTCTTGTAAACCAGATCGATGGGGCAGCCGGAGTTTATATCCACAAAGTCCACATCGATGTTCTGATTGAGCAGCTCGGCACATCTGGTCATGGTGTCTGGGAAACATCCTTCCAGCTGAAACACAACCTCACGTCAGCTCATGCGGGAGACACCGAACACACACGTCTACTGTATTAGACTTCTGACGGCACGTAAAAACAACCAAAACGGCAGCCAGTTCAACAGCTGGGAAGCTGGGTAGGAAATACTACAAATTTTGTTGTTTGATATGCAATTCTCAGCCATATTATTATTTTGCCAGAACAAAGTCAAGTCAAAACCATTCGTTTTTCATGCACTGGTCAGTTTTGAGATTTTTGGATATTTGGCTTTTCATAACGTGTTTTTTCAGACTAGTGGAAAGAAAACATCCAAAATGAATTAATATATATATTCCAAGTGATTTTTCATATACTGTATCATTTGCCTGATTTATAGAACATTTTACTCCTAAAAGCATGGAGAACATTTATTTTTATGAGTGTTGATTTATCGAATGATAAACAGAAAAATCCTTTAACTCTAATGTCAACAAAATCAAAGCTGCTTTATCCAATTTTCAGATTTCTGTTATGGAAATGTATGCAAATTAGCACATATATAATTAGACCTTGCCTCATTTGCATAAGAAACATTTCAGAATCTTGTAATACAAAAAGTGTTTCCAATAAACTGGGGAAGTGTGAATATGACTTATATTCACCTGTAGTGTTTAGCTCTAAATAACAGTGATAATGATCAACACATGGACCCAGTCTGACTGCAGTACCTATCTCGACCACTAGTTGTCAATCTTACAGACTGCACCTTTAATGATCACACACTGATAGGCTGAGGCGTAAGGCGTCACACACTGATAGGCTGAGGCGTAAGCCGGTGTCACACACTGATAGGCTGAGGCGTAAGGCATCACACACACTGATAGGCTGAGGCGTAAGGCATCACACACACTGATAGGCTGAGGCGTAAGGCATCACACACACTGATAGGCTGAGGCGTAAGGCATCACACACACTGATACGCTGTCACACCTGAACGCCGAACAGGTCTTCGCTGGCGTGTCTCTTGAGGAGAGCCCATTCTGACGCCTGTCCCTGCAGGAGATTAGTGCACATGGCCATCTCTCCACACGTGACGTCGGCCCCGAAGCGCTTACACACGCGCCGGAACGGCAGATTCCCACACTGCACAGAACACACACACACCATGAGCTGCGAGAAACACGTCTCACAGGGACTCACATTAACCCGGGAGAGTTTACCGTAGTAAGAGGAGCCAGATACAGCTTGTCTCTGAAATCCACCTGAGATACAAGAGTCAAAGATTTCAGAATGAAACACTAGTAGGGAACAGGTACATATTATCATATACAAGATAAGTTCATAATAATGTCTCAACTTTTAGGAGATCAAAAATGCAATTTTATTTAATATTTCTCCCGTTTGATTTGGATTGTGGGATACTGGTTGGTTGATGCAAGCTTGGCTATTTTCAAGTGGAAAAACTATAAAAGAGCCATTTAAAAACCTGTATATGGTTAAATATAGATCATATTATATATGGCTCATATAGGTTAAAAACCTATTATGTTTTTTTCATTAAAAATATAGTATTCTGGAGGAATATTCTGTACATACTGCAATATATAGTATGTTATTTCAAACACACCTGTTTCTTTTCACACGGTCGCAGCTTGATGATGTCAGCGTCTGTAATCGGGCCCACAGTCTTCACCGGAGGAACCGCACTCTCCTGCAATTCAATTTATATTTACATATTTCACTAAAACATCTTTAACATTTGTTTTTAGGAAACCCACGAGCCTGTATGTTTGAAGCAGCACTGATGGTCTAGCGATTAAACACTTTAAAAAGCACCGATTCTGCTCTTGATGTTGTCTCAGGCTCTACTAGAGCAGGTTTTCCTGCTTGAATGTTGATTATTCTCCTCATATTCTCCATTGTTGCGGCTCCTCTCTTCTCAGTCTGTCAGTAACGCTCTGTTTACTTCCTGTCTCTATGAAGCCCCTCCTTCTGAAAAGCACACTATGCTCTGATTGGTCGGCTGGAGCAGTGTGTTGTGATTGGTCAAGCGCTTCGAGTGTGTTTGGGAAATGTCCCGCCCCTTACCATAACCGCCAGTTTAACACACTACTAACTAACTCACCCAGGCCCCGCCCCTTTATTCTGCGTATGAATTATTATAATGAGGAATATTGTGACGTGTTCATTCCAGTTTATATTGAGCGGTCAAGTGATATAAGGTAATAACATAATGGTAGACCGTGAAAAAAAATATGGGCGTAGTGTTTCTGAAGACTTTTTGAAGCCCAAAGTGGGCGGAGCCGGCCGTCGCCATCTTGGCAGCGTCACTCCCGGATAAACGTAAATGTGCAGCGAGGCGGATTAGCTGAGGTGACGTGACGCTAACACACAGCAGACAAATGGCTAGTAGTGACATCAGCAGCAATCCACCTGTCACTCAAGTGGCCACGCCCTTAATTATGCAGAATTTTAAGGCTTAATATAATTTAAACGGATGAGTTATAAAAAAAAATGTTTTACCCCCCTCACAGTCGTCATGAAGGGCTAAATTAGCTGTATAGACCAAACCACTTTTAGCACCAGACTGTAAACATGCTTATTTCTGCTGTAAAATTGGGCATTTTAACATGCGGGTCTATGGGACTGACTCTCTTCTGCAGCCGGCCTCTAGTGGCCAGTCCATGAACTGCAGTTTAACTCTCTTCAGTGTTGGACTCAAGAGAGTTGGTTTAACACACTACTAACTAACTCAACCAGGCCCGCCTCTTTATTCTAGTCTTTTTATTCTGCGTATGAATTATTACAATGAGGAATATTGTGACGTGTTCGCTCCAGTTAATCAGTGATATCAGGCAATAGCTGGTGGTTCACCTGTGTCTCCTGGTCTGCCAGATCCTCCTCCAGCTTCTTCCCCCGGCTGATGGTCTTCAGGAAGGCCTCGGCGCCGCTGAAGCTCACCTGCTTCTTCCTCAGGCGTCTCTGCAGGTCTTTGTCCAGGTGGTTCCTGACCGTCTCTCTCTCGGCGCAGGGCTTGTAGAGGTCGGCGTTCACCAGGTTCTTCATCTCGGCGCTGGTGTGAGCTTTAGCAAACCTGCAGGTGACGCCGTACTGACACTTGCCGAAGGTGTTGAACAGGTAACACTGCTCTCCCAGATCCTCCGCTTTACTGCGCATGTACTCCGACACGTCGTGGAGGAAGCGGCACTTATCGCCGAAGAAGCATTTAGTGTCTCGCTCCTGAAAGACACGCGGATAATGCTAACAACTGTAGCGTTACAGGAGCGCTGTGATACACCAAACCAGAGATTCTGCTTAAAGTCCCCCTGCCTTCATGCCTTAACATATCTTGAATGTAACTCGACAGCCTCATTTAGTATGCGCAGTTCTATGAATATGCAAATGAGCCCCGCCTCCACTCACTCAGCTCAGCTCAGAGATCCACTGGTTGACGATCACACGTTGATCTGATTGGTTACAAGGTAGTTTGTGACGTCAGAAACACCAGCGATTTCAAAGCGTGTTTTTGAGACTGTCTTTGGTTCACTGCAGTTTTAAGGAGGAAATACTCAGCAATGGAGTCGACTTATGAATTTACACATGGTTTGTCTTAAAGCATATTAAAAACACCACATAGACACATAAACTACATTAAAAGCTGGATTTACACCACAGGGGGACTTTAAGCAACCATTTTTAAATGGTTTTGGTTAATTATAGTAACACTGGGCGAATGGGGGAAGTGTTTGGAAACCCATTTGGTAACATTAACTATATATATATATATCACCTGAATGATTGACGGACACAAGCGTCTGCCTTCGTAGCTCTGAGGTTTCATGCGAGGTCTGGACTTATTCTGTCCTCTCCTCCTCTTCTTCTCCTCCTTCTTGTCTGGTTCCTCGGGCGCTCCTTCGCTGTCCAGTCGGATCCTCTTCTGCTCCGGTTCTCCAGAGTCTTGGATCCTCTTCTGCTCCGGTTCTCCAGAGTCTCGGATCCTCTTCTGCTCCGGTTCTCCAGAGTCTCGGATCCTCTTCTGCTCCGGTTCTCCAGAGTCTCGGATCCTCTTCTGCTCCGGTTCTCCAGAGTCTCGATCCGCATCTTCGCTCTTCTGACCCGGCCGGCCCGAATCCAGGAACGCGTGGAACTTCTCTTTGCTGGTGAGGAACCTGGGAACACACAGATGTTTGAGTACATCAGACTCGAGTCACTCATAAACACATATCACTCGACAGACGCTATGATTATTACTATCATCATAATCAGAACACAAATATATAAACGTACTGTTCTTTAATAGGGGCAGTTCCTCTCTCGACCTCCACAGCTGATTCCATCATGAACACTCAAACCTGCTGGGAAAACCAGAAAAACTGTCTTAATGGTTCAAATGGTTCCTCAGGAAAACAGGACTTTTATTTTGAAACACATTTACATATTAACACATCTGCTGCAGGCAGGCCTTTGAAACAGTGCAAAATATGTAAATGAATAAATACATACATCCAACAGTACAAGTACTATGTCTTAAGGTGATCATATTGTGGAAAACAGGACTTTTATTTTGAAATAAACGATCTGATGATGTTGATGTGACATTGTCATAATCATGAGCTCATTAACATAAGACCGCCCACGTTTACAGAACACCTTGGCTTATGTGAAAATAAATAACACAAATAAGGTTTAAAAAAAAAATATATATATATATAATTAAATCAATAATAAATTTAACAAAGTTCCCCTACAGATTTTTTTTACTATAATGAGTAGAATTTATTTTTACATGTAACTTAATAAAAACTAAATATTTTCCAAATAACATTTAGACATATACTGTGGAAAATGACTGTGTCATTTAGACACATTTGTGGATGAATCCGTGGCATCTGAAAGAGTGAAACGCCCTGATATAACATAATTACATTTTAATTGTTGTAAGGACCAGAGGACTTACTCTAACATTATAAGTGGCCTTCAAATGATAACGTGCAAATAAAGCCTCTTCAGATTTATTGCACAGAGCCACACTGGATTAAAAGGGTTAAAAGATCATGACAGTCGAAAACTACTCGCGCATCTGAAGAGCATGTGTGTGTCTTACTAAACACCGATCGCACAGCAGCTCTGAGATCAGTTCAGATTTATATCTGATTATTATTATTGACCATCATCACTCACCGAGCACTGAAGTTTCTCTCTGCACATGCACAGTCTGCAGCTGCGCAACTCTCTAATGTGTCCGGCCGGAAACACGAGCACGCGCACTGAGGTTCCGCTTCAACACGCGCCACCGCGGTTCATGATGGGACTACAAATTAAAAGTATACAACTGAAACATTTAAAAATATATATTATATACAAAAATGATGTTATTATATGAATTTATATTATATACTAAAATAAAATATATACACAATTTATAATTTAATATATAAAATAGAATTTAGTTATTTATAGATTGTTGAAAGGTTAGCAGCACATATAAAGCATCTATCCATCTATATAAAGCTACACTGGACTAATATATATACATACATACATATATATATATATATATATATATATATATATATATATATATATATACACACATATTGTGTTTGTGTATATATATGTAGTTTATTTCTACAGATTTGATCTCAAATTGTTGTGCTGATAATCCAATTCGTAATGATTTTTTTTTTTAATTAACTTAAAAAATCCTCGGTATTGATGAATATATGGTCACACAGCAGTCATAAAACAAACAAAATCACAAAATTAAGAAAATATTAGAGCAGTTTTAATGTTCTTCATCAAACAATATACATTGTTTTTCCAGTGCATTTTTTGCTAATTCAGCTCCTTTAATTTATGTGTTTTTATAATAATCATATGAAAAAGCACAGGTCAGTCAATACATCACTTCTCAAATACAACTACTTTAACCAAACTTACACATAGGAGATATAAAAATAAATAAAACTCATACAAAATGAATGAAAATCATGAAAATTAATTTTTTGAACTACTGTGGAATATTTTGTACTGTAATATTTTAACAGGAAAACACATTCTGTGTGAACGGCTCCTTAAAACGGGACTTTAATTTAAAAAAAAAACAAAAGTTGATCATTCTGTCATAATCATGTGCTCATGTGTTTGTTTTTTAAAATGTTAATCAGGTCAATAATTCTTTTTTATTTATTTTTTTACCTAAACTAAACACAGGAGATATTAAAAAAAATGACATAATTTTATGAATCACTTTGGCATATTATGTACTGACCTTTAGGGCCCAGAAAAGTGAACAGATGTTATTATTAAGCACAATTCTCTCACAAATAAAAATATTTATGCTTGTACAAAGTGTTAATGCCAAAGACAGTGTCTTCATCAGACGAAACAGACGTCCGCTCTTTAAGCCGCTCTAATATTTTGTACTGTGATATTTTAACAGGAAAAACGCGTTCTGTATAAATGGCCAATATGGTCATATTGTGAAATACAGGACTTTTATTTTGAAATAAAAAAGTTGATGAGACATTCTGTCATAATCATGAACTCGTGTTAATTTATGTTTATATGTTAATCAGGTCAATCATTTTTATTTAACCAAACTAAACACAGGAGATATATATATATATAAATAAAATGGCATCATATTATGAATGACTTTGGCATATTTTGTACTGATTTTAAGGGCTCTGTGAAGTTAACAGGTGTTATTATTAAGCACAATCCTCTCACAAATAAAGTTACGAGTAAACAAACATTCCTATGCTTGAACCAAGACATGCATCTCCAGTGCACCCGAGTGAGCGCCCGCTCTTCACTCCTCCGCTGAGCCCAGCCGCTCGAGTTTGGCGCTGAAGCGCTTCTTGCTGGAGTCGAGCACCGCGATGCCGCTCTTCTGGAAGTCGTAGCCGAGCTGGTTGAGCCGGATCAGCCGCTGCCGGATGCTGGCCAGACTGAAGTCCAGGACCTTGGGCTTCAGCACCACCTGCTCCGCCTGGACCCCGGCCTCCAGCAGGCAGTCCAGCTTCTGGTTCAGGCGCTCCGAGGACATGAACAGCACGTGGGAGTTGTTCAGGATCATGGCCTTGAAGTGGTCGGCGCCGCACCCCAGCGACCCGAGCTTCCGGCGCAGGCTCTCCACGTTCTTCTTCAGGCTCTCGTGCGACAGGTCCAGGATCTGAGCGCCGTGGCTCTGGAACAATCCCAGCGCCTCCGAGTTGCTCAAGTTCAGGTCGCGCGTCAGGAAGTCCACGTTGGCGCGGATCCGGTTGGTGCTGCGGATGAAGATGTAGAGGTTCCTGGAGATGATGGTTCTGACGAAGATCCGCGGGTTGGTCCCGCCTAGCCTCACGCACACGTCCTGGAGAAGCTCCACCATGTTCCGGTTCAGCTCCACGCTGTTGGAGAAGGTCCGCGGCGCGGTGGTGAGCAACCGGTGCAAGTCTTTCCCCGTGATTCCCAGAGACATCAGGAACACGATGTTCTGCTCCAGGTTTTTGTTGTCGCTGGAGCGGAAGAACGACTCGGGAGAGCGCGACAGGATCCCGACCACCTCGCGGTCGGTCCGGAAGATGTTCCTCCACAGCGTCCAGCGCTCCTCCAGGTGCGCGCAGGTGCGCGTGATGGACCGCGGGAAGCGGGAGATGATGCTGGCGATGGCCTCCGGGTCGGCTCCTTTGCTCCTCAGGAACAGCGCCAGGCCCTGCTCGTTGGTGAGCTGCTTCCGGAGGACGCCGGGCTGCCGGCGCCGGGCCGACTCCAGGTCCACTCCCATGATGGACAGGCTCTCCACCAGAGATTCGTTCTCCGAGTTCACCGGGGGAAGGGTGAGGTCCGTGGGCTTGGAGCTGCAGAAGCGAGACGCCGCAGGAAGTGGAGAACATCTCCTGACGGACCACAGGAAGTAGAGGATCCTCTGTGCCATCACTGACCACACCTGTCAATTAGAGAAGAGATCACTTCACTACTGGAGTTACAATTGGTTTGTAACCAATCACCAACCACTCAAAACCAAAATAAATAGTGTTCCAACCAATCACAGACAGGGGGGGGGGGGGTGCTGTGAGGTTTTCGCGTGCAGCCGTCATAGGCAGCCGTGCACGAGCACAAAACCTCACAACACCCCCCCCCCCCCCCCAACACCCTTCCCCCTCCCCCCTTCCCCCCTTCCCCACCTGTGATTGGTTGGAACACTATTTATTTTGGTTTTGAGTGGTTGGTGAAACCAATTGTTTTTGTGTGTAGATCTCAGAGCCTAGGCTGCCTACAGAGACGCATTTTTTGACGGCATGCTTATGGGGCGGACAGCTAGCGGATCGTTAGGAAAGATTAGATGAATGTGATCATTTATGTTTGGGCAACCTTTGATACAACCTTTAAGTAGAGCTGCACGATTAAGTGTTAATAGATCGCGATCTTATTTCTAAATGACGATTCGAATATGTCTGTTAAACCTTTGGCGAGTACGGTCACTCAAGAGATTCGTTCAGAAATGTTGATTCATCCAGTTTTGAAACAAGGGAAGGATTAATGAATGAGTCATTGAATCATAGACTCAAGAGATTCGTTTAAAAACGCTGATTCATCCAGTTATGAAACAAGTGAAGTCTTTGAGTGATTCAATGAATCATTCACTCAGTAGATTCGTTAAAAAATGCTGATATTACTGGATACATCTTAAAAAAATACAAAAAATAAATCAATGCCCTAAAAGTATATACTCTTTTTGTTTAGAAAAAGTACATACTTTTGAGTGTGTAGCAGAAGAGTAGACCAGCTTTGGGACACACTATCACACCATACAATTGCGTCTTATATATTAATTATTTTAAGCAAGCACATTTTCCCCTCATAAATTAATTCCACAAGACCAATTTTAATAGTTATAAATAATAATAGTAAACGGTTTTCTTCATGCATTATACAGCTTCTTGTTTTTTCTTTTTAATTTGTGGTGAAATATTGGCACAACTCAGGACATGTTTTCGTAATATTCACCCACATATAGCATAGAATGTAGAATCTTATCTAATAATTACATATTTCAGATCGTTTAAAATCAGATAAATCAGATCATAACGAGGAGCTAAATCAGATCATAACGAGGAGCTAAATCAGATCATAAAGAGGATTGAGGAGCTAAATAAATCAGATCAAATAAACTGATCAGCGGTGTGAAAAAGTTGGCAAGTGGATATTAGATTAAAAACTCGACACAGATCTACTTATTCATACATAAAGGTTTCTTATTTTGACATAATGATTCATGTTTACTGTTATGTGTTTATAACTGTAAGCTGTTATTGAGAAGTAAACATCACAGTTATTATAACCTACCACATCATCTCAACACTTGACGCTTCTCTGTCGTGTTTCCTCGCGCGGTGTGTGTGTGTGTGTGTGTGTGTGTGTGTGTGTGTGTGTGTGTGTCGCGCCGCCTGCTGGTCTGGAGTGACAGCGACTCCACTGATCACCACACGG
Organism: Vimba vimba; assembly: GCA_022828995.1. Taxonomy (NCBI): domain Eukaryota; kingdom Metazoa; phylum Chordata; class Actinopteri; order Cypriniformes; family Leuciscidae; genus Vimba; species Vimba vimba. Next base: position 43,768,730 of record CM040824.1, on the reverse strand, counting down.
GGGCGCAGGACCTTCACTGTTCAGCTCTACATTCACCTGATAGAAATGACTATAATAACATTCATTACTAATGTTATAATCTTATATTATGTTTTACACGTCACCAATATATTGTTTGTTTATCTGAATTTTGTGATTGAACATATGCAGCTTTAGTGAGAATAAGAGACTTATTACAAAATCTTCTTATGCTCATCAAGGCTGCATATATTTGAAAATACAGTAAAAACAGTAATGTAGTGAAAAAATATTACAATCTAAAATAATTGTTTTTTATTTGTATATATTTTAAAATGTAATCATATCCATCCATCTATCTATCTATCTATCTATCTATCTATCTATCTATCTATCTATCTATCTATCTATCTATCTATCTATCTATCTTTATTTATTTACTTACACTGGGTCAGTTTTGATGTTCTGACTTCAGTTAATTGACTGTGTTAAAGCGAGAGAAGAGGCAGAATGGAGAAACGCACTGAATTCTCCATTGCTGCAGTTTCATTCATTCATCATCATGGTCTCATATTGAGTGATTTCAACACAATGATCCTCGTTCTCCTTGTTCTCCTTGTTCTCCGTGTTCGGGAGGATGGCAGATGTCAGGAACACTTGAGAAGGGCCGGCACTCGAGCCTCACTCTCCGTCTGTGCTGATCAGCTCGTCTCATGCATCATTCATAATTCATCATTCATCAGACCCAGATCAGTTTCTTCAGCTTCCTTCAGTCAGACTCTCACTCAGACTGAGCGGTTACACACAACACACAACATACAACACACATCAACATGCTTTATTGCTCCTCATCAATTTAAGGATAAACACCTGAGAGTTTTTAATGCAAGAAAACATGACTGAATTATAGGTCTTGTCATCTAGTTATGAATACAGGCGTGATCTTGTCCTCAGACGTGCCTGTGAAATCATTCAGAAACTCATCAGATTAATGTTCCCTCTTAGCAACACCATCCATAATCAATAACATATGGATTCATCAGGGTTCACGACCAGCAGAAACAACACACAAATATTCTCTTTATAGAATATGATTCATTTACATGTAACATGTACAAATATGGAATATAAAAGGTGAACTTATTTGATTACTCTACTCTATTCTACTCTACTCTCTATTCTATTCTACTCTATTCTTTTCTACTCTATTGTACTCTACTCTCTATTCTATTCTACTCTATTCTTTTCTACTCTATTGTACTCTACTCTCTATTCTATTCTACTCTATTCTTTTCTACTCTATTCTACTCTACTCTCTATTCTATTCTACTCTATTCTTTTCTACTCTATTGTACTCTACTCTCTATTCTATTCTACTCTATTCTTTTCTACTCTATTGTACTCTACTCTCTATTCTATTCTACTCTATTCTTTTCTACTCTATTCTACTCTACTCTCTATTCTATTCTACTCTATTCTTTTCTACTCTATTGTACTCTACTCTCTATTCTATTCTACTCTATTCTTTTCTACTCTATTGTACTCTACTCTCTATTCTATTCTACTCTATTCTTTTCTACTCTATTCTACTCTACTCTCTATTCTATTCTACTCTATTCTTTTCTACTCTATTGTACTCTACTCTCTATTCTATTTTACTCTATTCTTTGCTACTCTCTATTCTTTTCTACTCTATTCTACTCTATTCTTTTCTACTCTACTCTATTCTACTCTACTCTCTATTCTATTCTGCTCTATTATACTCTACTCCACTCTATTCTACTCTATCTATTCTATTTTACTCCACTCTTTCCTATTCTACTCCACTCTATTCTACACTACTTTACTCTCCATTCTACTTTATTCTATTCTACTCTATTCTATTCTACTCTATTCTACTCAACTCTATTCTACTCTACTCCACTCTATTCCACTCTACACTACTCCACTCTATTCTACTCAACTCTATTCTACTCTACCCTACTCTACTCTACCCTACTCTATTCTATTCTACTCTACTCTATGCTACTCTCCTCTACTCTACTCTATTCTACACTACTCTCTTCTACTCTCCTCTCCTCTATTCTACTCAACTCTACCCTACTCTATTCTACTCTACTCTCCTCTACTCTATTCTACTCAACTCTACCCTACCATATTCTACTCTACACTACTCTACCCTGTCCTACTCTCCTCTACACTACTCTCCTCTACCCTAACCTACTCTATTCTACTCTCCTCTACTCTACATTACTCTACTCTCCTCTACGCTACATTACTCTACTCTCCTCTACACTACTCTCTTCTACTCTACTCTCCTCTACTCTATTCTACTCTACTCTCCTCTACTCTATTCTACTCTACCCTACCGAACTCTACCCTACCGTACTCTACTCTACCCTACACTACTCTCTTCTACTCTACTCTCCTCTACTCTATTCTACTCTACTCTACCCTACCGTACTCTACCCTACACTACTCTCCTCTACTCTATTCTACTCTACTCTACTCTATTCTAACCTCCTCTCCTCTACACTACTCTCTTCTACTCTACTCTCCTCTACTCTATTCTACTCTACTCTACCCTACACTACTCTCTTCTACTCTACTCTCCTCTACTCTATTCTACTCTACTCTACCCTACCGTACTCTACCCTACACTACTCTCCTCTACTCTATTCTACTCTACTCTACTCTATTCTAACCTCCTCTCTTCTACACTACTCTCTTCTACTCTACTCTCCTCTACTCTATTCTACTCTACTCTACACTACTCTCCTCTACTCTATTCTACTCTACTCTACTCTATTCTAACCTCCTCTCCTCTACACTACTCTCTTCTACTCTATTCTACTCTACTCTACCCTACCGTACTCTACTCTACACTACCGTACTCTACTCTAGGCTACTCTACTATACTCTACCGTACTCTCCTCTCCTCAGTGTATTGTCTTCTTCAGTGGGTTAGTTTGCGGGTGTGAGTGTGTGAACCTGATCCCGTATCCTCAGTCCTGAATAATTCAGCGGTGAGTGTTCAGTGTTCAGTGCTGCTGTGTCTCTGAGCCTCAGATGTGATCATCAGAGCATCAGGTGGAGCAGAAGTGAAGGATGTCCAAGAGACGATGGGTGGAATTCAAGATCTGCCAAACCATCAGCTGTTCAGCTCCGGTCGGGCGCAGGCATAGACCAGCATCCCCTGCTGCGGCCGCAGGTACGACACACACACACACACTCCACACAAACACACACACACACTCCACACAAACACACACACACACACACACACACACACACACACACACACACACACACACACACACACACTCCACACAAACACACACACACACACACACACACACACATACACACACACACACTCACACTCTCACACACACACACACACACACACACACACACACACACACACACACACACACACACTCTCTCTCTCTCTCTCACACACACACACACACACACACACACACACACACACACACACACACACACACATGAGCAGAGAGAGTGTATGAGAGGCTGATCTGGGTCAATTAATGGACTGATGTATAGATGACATGTAGAAATAGTGCATGATTTCTCTGTTTAAATGACTGACACAGACCTCTTGCTGTGTGTTTAGTAATATATTACATAATATGTTACATAAGATATGTGCAGTAGGGTTACATTCATGTAAACTGGACCACTTTAGACTAAAATCCATCCCAATATCCCTGAAATCACACTGATACAACACTATACACGGCCTAAATGTGCAGAATGCAATTCAATATGTATCATACATACAGTCATAAGTAGGAAAAATATCATGTTAATAATATTCAAATATGATTAAAATGTGTTAGTGTAAAGTTTTATTTGTGATAATAACACAATGAAACATGCCAAATTGTGTGATACAATTTTTGTCCTGGCTGTCATACAAAGAAATTATGAACGAGAGAGAAACAATTAAGATTATGTTGTAGTCAATGTGTGTAAACAATCGAGAAAAACTGTAAGATTATGTTGTAGTCAATGTGTGTTTTTTTCCTGTTTTTCTATGCATTTTTTGGCACATAAAATAAAACCCATAGCTGTAGTTTGCCTTTTTTGCCAAATAATTTTGTCATATAAATACCTAAACCAAGTTTAGTGTTTTGTTATTCCCTCATATTTAAAATATTTAAACAATATAAAGTATTTTCCTCATATTTTGACGGCAGTGTCATTAAAAACAAATCACTTTTTGCTACAACTGTAGGTACAGTGCGACAAGAGCATACACAAATCTTGATAGGCATAATATACAATGTAATCATCAATTATTTATATTTGCACGATTGACAGTTTGTTTGTGCAGCGATATTTGCAGTGTCAGGCTTTAGCAGCGTGTGCGCGCACGGTGACGTCATCGCGCCGCGAGTCTCGTGTGTTTACGTGGAGAAACATGGCGGCGACTGTGAGTGTGACAGCAAACCCCGAATAAAACACAGCGAAAAGCCGAAAACCCACAGGATTTGCCGCCCGAGCCGAAGCGGGCACACATGTCAGCGGTCCGCGTTCAGCGCTAGGCGTGTGTGTGTGCGTGTGGCGCGTTAATGACGCGCCTGTGTCCGTGTTTAAGCCGCAGGGACCGCAGAGATGATGATGGAAGACGAGGAGCGACAGAGGAAACTGCAGGCCGGCAAAGCCAAGGTGAGATTTACCCCACATTTACCTCATGCTTACCTGTGTGCTGTCGTTTACTTCAGAATATACTTCTCATCTCAGATTTACCTCAACTTTGCCTCATTGCTGTAACGCTAGCTAGTTTACCTCAGAGTTTAACGCCCATCTCTGAGATTCAGCCAACAGCTGTCATGTCAGTGATTTAACTCGTATTACCTCGAATTTACCTCTATTTTACCCCCACTGCTGTCATTTACCCCTGAAAACAACTGGCACTTCTGATTTAACTCCCATTTACCTCAATTTTACCTCAGAAAACAGCTGACACTTGTGATTTAACTCACATTTAACTTTATTTTACCTCAGAAAACAACTGGCACTTCTGATGTAACACATTACCTCGAATTTACCTCTATTTTACCCCCACTGCTGTCATTTACCTCAGAAAACAACTGCCATTTGTGATTTAACTCACATTTACCTCGAATTTACCTCTATTTTACCCCCACTGCTGTCATTTACCCCTGAAAACAACTGGCACTTCTGATTTAACTCCCATTTACCTCAGTTTTACCTCAGAAAACAGCTGACACTTGTGATTTAACTCACATTTAACTTTATTTTACCTCAGAAAACAACTGGCACTTCTGATGTAACACATTACCTCGAATTTACCTCTATTTTACCCCCACTGCTGTCATTTACCTCAGAAAACAACTGGCACTTGTGATTTAACTCACATTTACCTCGTATGTACCTCTATATTACTATCATTTACCTCAGAAAACAACTGGCACTTGTGATTTAACTAATATTTACCTCTATTTTACCTCAGAAAAGAGCTGACACTTATGATTTAACACACATTTACCTCATATTTCTTCTTCTTCTACGCCTTATCAGCACTCAGCTGGTGAGTCTGACGTGGGCTCCAATACGTTCACCTAGTTCTCTCCAAATATTTCTGTCCCGTGCCACAATTGATGCCTGGTGTAAACTCATACTTGTCCAATATTCGATCGATCTTATCCATGTGACCTCATATTTACCTATATTTTACCTCAGAAAACAGCTGACACTTGTGATTTAACACATTTACCTCGTATTTACCTCTATTTTACTATCATTTACCTCAGAAAACAACTAGCACTTGTGATTTAACACATTTACCTCGTATTTACCTCTATTTTACCTCAGAAAACAGCTGACTCTTGTGATTTAACACATTTACCTCGTATTTACCTCTATTTTACTATCATTTACCTCGGAAAACAACGGGCACTTGTGATTTAACACATTTACCTCGTATTTACCTCTATTTTACTATCATCTACCTCAGAAAACAACGGGCACTTGTGATTTAACTCACATTTGCCTCATTTTTACCTCGACTTCTACCTTCTTTTTTTAACCACTTTTACCTTTTTACCTTTAACGTAGAGTAATGCTGCCTTCAGGTGCTGTCGGAAATGTCCCACTTCCCAAGTTGTGAATACGAGTTCGCCTCGTTCAAGTGCTTTGATGTCAGAAAGAACAGGCATCATGGAGGAAGATTCTTGCCTATTTACTGGGAAAATCGTATTAAAGCAACACTAAGGAACATTTTTTACCTTAAAATAATGTTTCCAAAATTGTTTCAGTGATTCATTAACTCATAACAGGGTGAACGGCACTTCTGGATTCGCTTTGCAGCCCTATATCTGCTATAGCCACACCATGAAAGTTTTCCAAACCGGGTCGCGTTTCTGTAGTTCGAATGAGACATAAGAAAACTACAAATTTGACTTGCTTTACGTCAAGCGTTACAATAGTCATTATTTAGTTTTCCTTCGTTTCTGATGTCGCAATACATCATACTTTTGTGAAATCATGCAACATACTCTACCTTGTCTGTGGACATCGTTCATTCCAAAGCCGGTGCTGGATAAACAGCGAGCGTGCGTGCAACAGTCGGCTGCGGGCGGCGAAATTATTTATCGACAGCGGTAATGGACAATTCCGCTTCCAACCTGTAGGGCGACCGAAGAGGAAAAGTTCCTTAGTGTTGCTTTAAAGCCAAAATGATATTTAGTGTCTCATTCTACTCAACCATATAAACATTCACTACGCTATCTAGATAGTCAGCTTGCTGGAGTTTTGGTCAAATACAGGCTATTTTTGTTATGTATAAAATATCAAAAATGCTTTAAATGATTGTTCATAAATGTAATTAAACACTACTTTAATAACAAGACAAGGCGATGTATCTGTTATGGAAAAACTGAAAAAACGTTTATTGTTTAAATTTTATGACACGCCCAACTCTGAAACTCTGGAATCCAAATTATCCCTTAGTTTCCCAGTGGTAAACACGACTCGAGAGGCCGTTCATGTCCAGTTTTTAACTAGGAAACACATATTTACAAAAACTCTGATAGAAGGCAGCTCAGTCTTTCTGAGTTTTTGTGTTAAATGCTCATTTTTGAGTGTTTTATGTGCTTCATGATGCAGTGAGCTCTCGTTTATGAGCCGGTGAAGTCATAATGAAGAAGACTGCAGTTCCGGGATGAATGTAAAGACTTCCTCTGCTGTTTCTCTGAGCATGTGGATGGGCTTGTGAGACTGGATTTTCTAGCGATTGCTAAACCGGCTCTCTCCCATCATGCCTGTCACTGCACAGATCTCTCAGATCTCCAGGTCACTATAACCTGCCGGAGCGTGTCAGGACACAGAGCCCGTGACATCATTGAGGTTTACATTCACTCCATCCACACTAGTGTTTTCAAGCATTAGCCAGAAGTTTCTTGCTAGCACTGAAACATCGGAAAATGCTAAAATCATCTCAATGAGAAGTAAACCTAGACCAGATATAATAATGTTATCACGCTATTCCATCTTCTTTTTTCTTTTTTTTAGCAAAACATCTGTTTCGACGCAGGACAGCAATTGCGAGTACATTTTCTGTTGTCTTTTGCAGGAGTGTAATAGGAGGTAACATTTTATCTTGAGCAACACTGTGAAAGTGAACAGCACAGCCGCCACATGTGACTCTTTTATTTTTTTCCCCTAAATTCATTTTTTTTTTCGATAATTTGTTTTTGGATTCTGTTTTTTTTTCTCATTTAAATTTTTCTGGACTCTGTTTTAATGGTTGTGTGTGTGTGTGTGTGTGTGTGTGTGTGTGTGAGAGCATGTGTTTGTGAGAGTGTGAGAGCGTGTGTTTGTGAGAGAGTATTTGTGTGTGTGTGTGTGAGAGAGAGAGAGAGAGAGAGAGAGAGTGTGAGAGTGTGTGAGAGCGTGTGTTTGTGAGAGTGTGTGAGAGCGTGTGTTTGTGAGAGAGTGTGAGAGAGTGTTTGTGAGAGTGTGTGTGGTTAAATTAAAGTTGAGCAATCAAAAAAGCATGTCTAATTAATTGAAATCTTAAATAAGATTATGTTTTTATGACTAGATTCCTTAACTCACAGGGCCTTATTGATACAATATGAGTCACATGACTAAACATGCATCATCGTTTTGAAATGCCTCTGTTTTCACAGTCCACACACTATGTAATTTATGGAGACGCAAGGCCAAAACAGAGAAAAACATGTTTTTTTAATGCATTTGGATTAGTGTTTTTTTAATTAATCAAATTGCATTATATCAGTGATTTGCTTCCGTGCTGTTTAGGTGTCAGTGTATCAGTGTATATTGATAAACCTGTAGTGATCGAGCACTAGTTTGGCCTCGCATGCCTGTTTCTCCACACGCTGGCCATGATAACAGAGCCGTGTTATCTCAGAGATAGAGCTGAGTCCTCTCTGTGTGTGTGTGCGAGTCTAAATATACCCAGAGTCTGAAGGATGGGTGAGATCGTGACCTCTCCGTGCTCCCTGTGAAGTGAACATATGTGAACGAGGTCACTAGTGTCGACCTCTAGAGACTCGTGTGTCTAATTCCCCCTGACAGGTTTACATGATGTCCTGCGGAGCGCAAACACACAGATCTGCTCTCGATGCACCTGTGTTTATACGAGGGAGATATCTAGGGTTAGTTTGTCTGTCTTCAGGGCTGTGCGACGATTAATCGCATCCAAAATAATAGTTTGTGTTTACATAGTATATGTGTGTGTGCTGTGTTATATTGTATAAATACACACACATGCATGTATATATTTAACAAATATTTGCATGTATATACTGTATATTTATATATAATTTATCTGATATAGAAATATAAATCACATTTTTCTTAAATATATACATGCATGTGTGTGTATTTATATATACAAAATAATTATACACAGTACACACATATATTATATAAACACAAACTTTATTTTGGATGCGAATAATCGTTGCACAGCGCTATTTTTTTGACTGAATTTGAGCAAATTTTTTTTTTAATTCCACCATTTTGCTCCTCCAACACTGAATATGAGTCTTGAAGAAGATCATCACTCACTTCATGCATTGTTTACACCCGGGTTCATTTGAGCTAGAGCGTTCACTTCTCGCTCTTCCCTCAACTAGTCGATTAGTGCTGCAAACCACGAGGCACAACACACACATTCACTGTGTAAATGTCAAGAGCTGCTGAATAAAGACGTCTGTGATGGAAAGACATGATTCATAATTTGTTTAGTTAACAATTGGAGTGAACGCGAACAAAAGCAGAAAAACACGTTTCTTAAAGCTGTGCAGAAATAAATCACTGCAGACTGACTGTGTGTTTGTCCAGTGAATATTAAAGTCTGTCAGTGTGTAATGGCTGTGCGCGTCTGTGAATGCCCTCTCTCCTTAGCTTGACATGCTTTCAGATCAATAGAGTTGTCTTTTTTTGTCAGTAATGGAGGAAGGACAACAGAAGCATGATGTCGTTTAGGGGGAATCTCTTGATACCTCACGATTCGATTCTCGATTTTGAATCATTTTTTGATTGGATGTGTGCATAGATTTGAGTGTAGTTTACTGTTTTGTGTTACCTTTCTTATTTGACTGCAGTCGACAGTTTAATAGGTCTAGAAGAAGAAAAACATCCTTGAGATTTATTTATTTTTTCTTCCCATTTTATTCAGCTCAATATTATTCAACAAATGCCCTTTAAGCCGACTATAAAATAAGGAATGTTTTTTTAAATGAACATTAATGAAACAGTTTATGAGGCTGCTGTCCCTTTAAGGAGAAATGCACTGATATAGCTACACATGCGATTTTCTCCCAATTGTTTTCGTTTGCGTAGGACACAACAGACTCTGTTTACGTGGAATACTCCACACAATGTGTGTGTGTTGCTGTGAAAGAGAACTGAACTCTCAATCGCACGCGCGTGAGAGGCTCATCTGTGTGTCCGTCAGCGCCAACACCGCATCGTTCGCGGCTTATTGAGGAACTTTAAGTGGTACTGTGAAGTTAAAGGGTTAAATTGAAATTTCTGTCAGTAGCAAGGCCCAGAAAGGTAGTGGTTCAACCTTAATATTATGAAGCGACGAGAGAACTTTTTGTGCGCAAAAACCCCCCAAAATAAAGACATTATTCAGCGATCTCTTCTCTTCCACGTCGTCCTCCTCCGCTGGTGGTGTAGAGTAACAGCGCTGCTGCTGGGCTGTACGTCCGCTGAGCATCTGAGTGTTGAATGTGTGTGTTCATGTGTCCACCGCTGAGCATCTGAGTGTTGAGACGCAACAGGACAGGTAAAGGGATTTTTGCATGTGTTGTTTCCCTGGATCTGTGTTTCAGAGCAGTGAAGGACCCAGCGTTTGACCCCTGACCCCTGCGCACGGAGACACTGGCTCAGATCTGCAGTGTGTGTTGCTGTTGGTGTTCAGAGCAGCTGTTAGCGCTCGCGGTTTCATGCCAGTGTCATTAGCAAGCGGCTCTCAGGATCACGACTGGAGAACAGACTCGCGGTCTCGACGCTGAACACACATGCTGCAGATCACAGCACAGGAAATTATGTATCTCGACGTAAATCAAACACAAACTACAGTTCTGAACCTGAGGCCTGATATCTGCTGGTCTGAGCCGCATCTGCACAGGTCAGGGTGTGTGTGTTAGACTGTGCTTTAGCTGATGCACATCTGCACAGGTCAGGGTGTGTGTGTTAGACTGTGCTTTAGCTGATGCACATCTGCACAGGTCAGGGTGTGTGTGTTAGACCTGTGCTTTAGCTGATGCACATCTGCACAGGTCAGGGTGTGTGTGTTAGACTGTGCTTTAGCTGATGCACATCTGCACAGGTCAGAGTGTGTGTGTTAGACTGTGCTTTAGCTGATGCACATCTGCACAGGTCAGGGTGTGTGTGTTAGACCTGTGCTTTAGCTGATGCACATCTGCACAGGTCAGAGTGTGTGTGTTAGACTGTGCTTTAGCTGATGCACATCTGCACAGGTCAGGGTGTGTGTGTTAGACCTGTGCTTTAGCTGATGCACATCTGCACAGGTCAGGGTGTGTGTGTTAGACCTGTGCTTTAGCTGATGCACATCTGCACAGGTCAGGGTGTGTGTGTTAGACTGTGCTTTAGCTGATGCACATCTGCACAGGTCAGGGTGTGTGTGTTAGACCTGTGCTTTAGCTGATGCACATCTGCACAGGTCAGGGTGTGTGTGTTAGACCTGTGCTTTAGCTGATGCACATCTGCACAGGTCAGAGTGTGTGTGTTAGACTGTGCTTTAGCTGATGCACATCTGCACAGGTCAGGGTGTGTGTGTTAGACCTGTGCTTTAGCTGATGCACATCTGCACAGGTCAGGGTGTGTGTGTTAGACCTGTGCTTTAGCTGATGCACATCTGCACAGGTCAGAGTGTGTGTGTTAGACTGTGCTTTAGCTGATGCACATCTGCACAGGTCAGGGTGTGTGTGTTAGACCTGTGCTTTAGCTGATGCACATCTGCACAGGTCAGGGTGTGTGTGTTAGACTGTGCTTTAGCTGATGCACATCTGCACAGGTCAGGGTGTGTGTGTTAGACCTGTGCTTTAGCTGATGCACATCTGCACAGGTCAGGGTGTGTGTGTTAGACTGTGCTTTAGCTGATGCACATCTGCACAGGTCAGAGTGTGTGTGTTAGACTGTGCTTTAGCTGATGCACATCTGCACAGGTCAGGGTGTGTGTGTTAGACTGTGCTTTAGCTGATGCACATCTGCACAGGTCAGAGTGTGTGTGTTAGACTGTGCTTTAGCTGATGCACATCTGCACAGGTCAGGGTGTGTGTGTTAGACCTGTGCTTTAGCTGATGCACATCTGCACAGGTCAGGGTGTGTGTGTTAGACTGTGCTTTAGCTGATGCACATCTGCACAGGTCAGGGTGTGTGTGTTAGACTGTGCTTTAGCTGATGCACATCTGCACAGGTCAGGGTGTGTGTGTTAGACTGTGCTTTAGCTGATGCACATCTGCACAGGTCAGGGTGTGTGTGTTAGACTGTGCTTTAGCTGATGCACATCTGCACAGGTCAGAGTGTGTGTGTTAGACTGTGCTTTAGCTGATGCACATCTGCACAGGTCAGGGTGTGTGTGTTAGACTGTGCTTTAGCTGATGCACATCTGCACAGGTCAGGGTGTGTGTGTTAGACTGTGCTTTAGCTGATGCACATCTGCACAGGCCAGGGTGTGTGTTAGACCTGTGCTTTAGCTGATGCACATCTGCACAGGTCAGAGTGTGTGTGTGTTAGACTGTGCTTTAGCTGATGCACATCTGCACAGGTCAGGGTGTGTGTGTTAGACTGTGCTTTAGCTGATGCACATCTGCACAGGCCAGGGTGTGTGTTAGACCTGTGCTTTAGCTGATGCACATCTGCACAGGCCAGGGTGTGTGTGTTAGACCTGTGCTTTAGCTGATGCACATCTGCACAGGTCAGGGTGTGTGTGTTAGACTGTGCTTTAGCTGATGCACATCTGCACAGGTCAGGGTGTGTGTGTTAGACCTGTGCTTTAGCTGATGCACATCTGCACAGGCCAGGGTGTGTGTTAGACCTGTGCTTTAGCTGATGCACATCTGCACAGGCCAGGGTGTGTGTGTTAGACCTGTGCTTTAGCTGATGCACATCTGCACAGGTCAGGGTGTGTGTGTTAGACTGTGCTTTAGCTGATGCACATCTGCACCTGTTCAGCTCCAGATCTGGGCCATTATGCAGAATCAATTGTTCCAACCCAGCATGCAGTGCAAGCCTTTCTGCCATGAGTGTGTAATCATGAGTGTGTGTGTGACAGTGTGAGGGTTTGTGTGAGTGTTTGTGTGTTTGTGTGTGTGTGAGTGTGTGTGCGCCACGTGTATGTTTGCCTGTGCGTGCGTATGTTTGCGTGTGTGTGTGTGTGTGTGTGTGTGTGTGTGTGTGTGTGTGTGTGTGTGTGTGTGTGTGTTGTGATTGCAGGCTAAAAGCTCCGGATAACAAGAGGGATAATTCTAGGATAATTGGCTTGGCCAATAAACGCACTCAGTGTCACTCAAGAGATATTATAATAAAACTGAAGCGTCTGCATAATTAAACACGTCCTACACACTCCGCTATCATGATCTTAATTAACAGCAGCGCACAGTGTTTGTGTGACCTCACTCTGATCCGCGTTATCTGTTGGCAGTAATTGTTTGGTCCATATTATAATACATATATAATTTGAGCATCACAGAACACGACCTTTCACCCCTTATAAAGATCTCAGTGTTTGATCTGTTGATGATGTGTGTTGTTGGATCAGTAAACATTAAATAATTTGGGGTCAGTAACATTTATGTTTCTGTAAGAGTCTCTTCTGCTCTCCAAGGCTGCGTTTATTAGATCAAAAACACAGTAAAACAGTGAAATATTATTATAATGTAAATCATCTGTTTTCTATGTGAATATACAGTAAAGTGTAATTTATTCCTGTGATCAAAGCTGAATGTTCAGCATCATTACTCCAGTCTTCAGTGTCACATGATCCTTCAGAAATCACTCTAATATGAGGATTTGATGCTCAAGAAACATATTTATGATTATTATCAGTGTTGAAAACAGTTTTATTTCTCAGGATTCTTTGATGAATTGAGAGTTCAAAAGAACAACATTTATTTTGAAATAGAATCTTTTGTGACATTATAAATGTCATTTTCGATCAATTTAACGCGTCTTTGCAGAATGAAAGCATTAATTTCCTTGAGCCGGCTGGCGCACCGCAGCAGAACGAGCAGGGCAGCTCCAGCCCCGCGTCTCCAGAGGCCGAGCGTGTGTCCGCGGGAGACGCTGGTTAGATAACCCACAGATTAATGCCAGCCTTAGTGGGGAAAAACAAATTAAATGTAATTTCAAGCTGTGCGATTGCTTGGCTTCCGGCTCCCGCTGCTGCTTTCTGGGGTTTTACTCTGAGACTCACAGAAATGGACTTTACCGTTCCCCTGTCACACGACATCAGACTCGCGCTGCACATGTCCTGCAGTTGCAGTCGGTCGGTGGTAGAATCAGAGCTAATGCGTGCAAGAAGAACAATACTACTAATGCATTTATTAATACATTTTTAAAAGCCAAAGTTTTGTTAACATTAGTTAATGCACAGTGAACTAACATGAACAAACAATGAACAACTATGTTTTATTAATTTTTTAACTTACATTAACAATTATTAATGTTTTTTTTTTATTTTTTTTATTTTTTTATTAAGCAAACAATACAATACATATAAATACATAAAGAAAGCAACAGCAAAAAATAAGTATAGACAAATATAAATGCGGAGAAAAACAAGTGAAAAACAATTATTAATGTTAATAAATCAATGTTAACAAATGTTTGGCCTTGGACGAAGTGTGGATGTTTTTTGTTTTTTTAATCAGACAAAATTGTAAACTGTAAAAAAAAAATTCATTAAATTTACAGTAAATAACGGGCAGCAGAAATGTACCGTAGAAAATACGGTAGCAACAAACTTACAGTAAAAAAAAAACGATTGAGGTACTAATATCTGTTCTGTATCGTTGTAATACACTGACAACCACCAATCACAGCGGAGATGAGTCACATGATGAATCAAAGCTCATCACATGCAGCTTTTCCATAAACTGTGAAAGTTAATATTAATATATAGAAGATTCAGTGTCATTCACACAAACACACATGAAATTTTAAAAATGCAATATACATTAAGTTAACAACATTAATGTAACATAAACCCTAATGTACATCACTGATTAGGAAAAACTATGAAGAAGCAAAGTTATTTCAACAAAAATGCGTCACGCAGGGAATTGTGGGAATGTCAGTTTACGGTTGTTCACTGTAAATTATACAATAACTTGATCTTTTTCACTTCCAAACTCTGTAAATTTAACGGTACTTTACTGTAAAGTTATATTAAATGTACGGTTAGATCCATCACAGTTATTCACCGTATACAGTACGGAAACTGTGTTTTTTACCGTTAAAATCACGATAATTCTTTACACATCAACCATCATAGTTGCCATATATAGTGAGAGTGTGTGTTTCTCTGTTCTGCATGTGTGTGTGTGTATTCTGCATGTGTCTGGGGGTTTGGGATGTTTTTACAGCCGCTGGTCTTTGTGAAGCTGTTTTGTTTCTCCGGTTGAACTTTCCCAGGAGTCTTTGCTGTATCCTAGACACTGGTGCTCTGATCCCGCGGGGTGCCTCTGATCCGGGATCAGCTCTTGTTGAACACAGTCATCAGGAGTGTGTGTGTGTGTGTGTGTGTGTGTTCAGACTCATTAGTGTTCATTTACTGTAATGGACGTACATTAGTCCGAACGCTCTTTTTGCTTGTTTACATAAATAATGTAAAGGCCGCGCGTCGAGCCCTGGCCCGTCGCCATGGCAACAGCAACAGAGACTCTCTTTAATCAGCTGCGTTTCGGCTCGGGCGTTAAGAGGTTTTCTGGGAAATGTGAAATGTGTTTCTCACTCCTGTTCTTGAGCGTTTGAAAGGGGGTTTCTGGGTAAGATGTCAGAGCGCTCCTGATGTCCTCCTCCAGACGGAGATGCTCCGCTGTTATAGAGCGCGAGAAGGGTTTGAAGCACTTTATGGAACTATGACAAATTATGGCAATTAATTAATGAACGAGTTATCAGTGTATTTCAGTGCATCGTCTCGAGGTCATGAGTGTGTTGTTGAGTGCTAAAAACAGCTTTCTGTGTTTAAACCTATTGAGGGATTTAACCGACTACATTCAATTAATATATAATGAAATTATGAAATATTTCATGGAATATGCCAATAAATAAATAAACAAATTCCTCTAAATAAGTCACTCTTATTTTTTACATAAGTACTTTTCACGTGATATTTATTTATAGGCTGTATTTGTAGTCAATTATGCTTATGTTCGTTGATGCAGAATTACATGATGTGTTTGTTTTTATGGTATAATGATTTGCTTTATGCATATTAGCTTTTTGTTTATGGTGTAAATATGAGGCTTTTCATTTTAAGGCATATTTATCTGGTATTTAACATTTCAGTTTGCATGATTAAATGTATGTCCTCACCGTATTTATGCTGTCATTTCATTATACTTTTATTTATTTATTTATTTATTACCACGTCTGTGATGCATTTAATCAGTTCATTATATTTATTATTTAGTCTTCATAGAAACTGAACGATTTTTGTGAAGTAAATCCCATATGAACTTGTTATTAGGAGTCTGATGGAAATAGTGAGACGTGTTGTTGCTCTCGCAAAACAGCTGTGTGTGTGTGTGTGTGTGTGTGTCTCTCTCTGCAGACAGCTGTGTGAGTGTGTGTGTGTCTCTCTGCAGACAGCTGTGTGTGTGTGTGAGAGTGAGTGTGAGTGTGTGCGTGTGGTGTGTGTGAGTGAGTGAGTGTGTGTCTCTCTGCAGACAGGTGTGTGTGTGTGTGGTGTGTGTGAGTGAGTGAGTGTGTGTCTCTCTGCAGACAGGTGTGTGTGTGTGTGTGTGTGTCGACAGGTGGCCACTTCTCTCTGTCAGCTGCTGGTTTTGTGATGTACGGGTGTGTGTTCAGTCACAGACGCCGTTGTTCTGATTATCCGTGTGTTAAACTATATGAAATGACATGCGACTCGCATTACTTCTGTTGTGTGCTGTGTTTCTGAATATGAAAGGTTATTTAATGGGGTGCATTTCTCCATCTTCATCTGTGTTTAGTGTGTAATGTTGATGTTTGATGAAGAAGCTCCAGCTCTTCTCTATATCAGTGTCAGTGTTTCTGAACTCCTGAAACGCCTCCACTGTAGTCTTGAGTTTCTTCCGGGAACGAACACGTCACAATATTCCTCATTATAATAATTAATGCGCAGAATAAAGGGGCGGGGCCTGTTTGAGTGAGTTAGTAGTGTGTTAAACTGGCGGTTATGAAAAGGGGCGGGACATTTCCCAAACACACTCGAAGCGCTCGACCAATCACAACACACTGCTCCAGCTGACCAGTCAGAGCACAGTGTGCTTTTCAGAGGGAGGGGCTTCATAGAGACAGGAAGTAAACAGAGCGTTACTGACAGACTGGGAAGGAGAATATGAGGAAAACCTGTTCTAGTAGAGCCTGAGACAACATCAGGAGTTTGTAAAAGTGCCGAATATGGGCTCTTTAAAGAGGAAAAAATGTAGGGCGGCACATGATCTTTTTCTTTTGGGAATTGAGTAAAAATGAGGTCTGGAAAGAGGTTGAAAAATAAGAGGGATTGATCGTTCCTGCAGCTCAAACTGTAGATTATGGTGCTAGCTACGCCAAAGTCATGAGTGTGATTCCTAGGGAATGCATGTCGACCGTTGGATAAACGCGTCTGCAAAATACAAAAATAAAAGAGACATTAAGAAAGTAAATATTCTGTCTTAATTCCTGAATTAAGCTGTACAGGATCTTGAGGTGGAGTATTTGGGTCAGTAAGGTAATCAGGTGAGCTGCTCAGGTGACACGAACCTCAGTGCCGGAAGTCCTGATCCCGCTTCCAGCACAAGCATCACGACTCGTGATCCTGATGTACATGTTTATGTTCTCCAGCTCTTATTGCCTCTCAAACACGATTTATGCTTCAAATGAGTGCTGAACAGAAAGATGTCACCGTATGCGGGCGCATATTGCCGAAACAGATGTCCGTCTTAATGCACGTCTGTGGTGCTAATCCTGTTAGAGCAGAGGATTTGCCATGACAGACCGCAGGAAGTTAGTGTTGATCAACAATCATGATTCGCCTCAACTTCACAAAACTGTGTCGCTTTACCGTGGGTCTTTTTACCGGTTTTTGAACAATCGTGCGATTGGTGTGTGTGTTTTTGTGTCTCATGAGTGTGTGTTTGTGTCTCGTCTCTAACAGCTGGCCGAGTACCGGCAGAGGAAGGCTCAGTCCGATGGCCAGAAGAAGCAGAAGAAGAAGAGAAAGAAGCCTGAGTCTGAGGTAGAGGAGCGTCTGAGAGAGGAGCCGAGCCGGGATGAGGGAGACGAGCAGCCGGGAGATCAGAACACTGTGTTTTCCCTCTCGAAGACCCTGCGCAGCGGAGAAACCGTCACACATGACCAGACCTACACCATAGAGGTGAGCCGAGGAGTTCAGCATCGCGGTTATTACCATCACTCTTTTAATCACACAGAGAACACATGATCACTGGCTGCGTTTACATGTACGCCAGAAGTTTTATTACTACATGTATTCAGTAGTGAACCACTCAGATTAAGATGTTTACATGACATGGGCCGTTTTGTACACTGACTTTGCAGTTTGTTGCAGCTGTTTTATTTGCCCTCTTTAAAGTCTCCCTGTAGTCAATCATTGTATCCCTTAAAACTCATCTTTGATCACCAAAATGACATATTTAAATGTTTTTTCCTTGATTAAAAATGTCTTCATGCCTTAAAATATCTTGAATGTAACTCGACACCCTTGCCTCATTTAGTAT
Source organism: Vimba vimba (assembly GCA_022828995.1). Lineage (NCBI taxonomy): Eukaryota > Metazoa > Chordata > Actinopteri > Cypriniformes > Leuciscidae > Vimba > Vimba vimba. Next base: position 43,750,293 of record CM040824.1, on the reverse strand, counting down.
GTGCAGTTCTATGAATATGCAAATGAGCCCCGCCTCCACTCACTCACTCACTCAGAGATCCACTGGTTGACGATCACACGTTGATCTGATTGGTTACAAGGTAGTTTGTGACGTCAGAAACACCAGCGTGTTTTTGAGACTGTCTTTGGTTCACTGCAGTTTTAAGGAGGAAATACTCAGCAATGGTGTCGACTTATGAATTTACACATGGTTTGACTTAAAGCATATTAAACACACCACATACACACATAAACAACATTAAAAGCTGGATTTACACCACAGGGGGACTTTAACTGTCAGTGTTTTTGTTTATTGCTTTTTTTTCAATCACAAATGAGTAAATTAGGTATCATTTGAAAGTTTAAACACTCATTCATTAATTCTGTGAAAACCGTTTTGAAATATGACATTGCGTTACCATGGAAACTGTACTTTAAACCCTTTTAGCGGGCTCCTCCCCCTAGTGGGTGGAGTCATGTTTCATATCACGAAGTTTACTGTTTTAGAATAAAATATTTTTCTAATCTTGACAAACTCAGACAAGCTTCTGTGTTTGGTGACCATTTTGTGGCCAGATGAAACGCAAACGATACTCGGTTACTCACGTAACCTCGGTTCTCTCAAGAGAGGGAACGAGTATTGCGTAAGCTTGCTTACGCTGCGGGAAAGTCTTCTTTTCTCGAGATACTGAAGCCAAAATTATCCTTAATTTCATTTTTTGTCAACGCAGTGCAGCTGCGGGCAGCTGAGCTAGAGCGGCATACTGCGCGCTCATTGGCTGCCGCGCGGCAACTGCTTAAGCCTACCAGTGAGCCTGGCGTGACGTCACGCCCAATGAGGGCGCGCGCGCCCTCGCGCGTCACAGCCCGCCAGAATGGGCGGCGTCAGAGCGTATATAAGGAAGGCTCGTAGGCTATATTCTCTGTTTTCTGTCGAATGAAGCGACACGAGCTACAGGCTTCAAGCACGGCAGGGAACGCAATACTCGTTCCCTCTCTAGAGAGAACCGAGGTTACGTGAGTAACCGAGTATCGTTCTCTTACGAGAGGTTCTCTCGTATTGCGTAAGCTTGCTTACGCTGCGGGAACCCCTTGTCCACGCCGTGCGAGCCTAACAATCACATATGACTCTATGAAGAGCATAGAGGTGAAAAACAGGTGGCCAGCGGTGCGGGCCAACACATGTTCATAAGCACATCTAGGGAACGCAAGAACGGCAAGGCCGGTCTATGTATACTGACCCTGAGCGTGCAGCTCAACAGACAAGCTAGTCAATAGTACAACCTGCGCATATGGGCAGGACATGAACACGACTAGACTGACAGAAGTTTTGCCTGCAGAGCGGGAACTTCCAGGTTATAAAACCTAATAAAAGTGGAGGGGGACGCCCAGCCCGCCGCCATACAAATGTCATGAATGGAAATCCCGCTGGACCATGCCCACGATGAGGCCATGCCTCTGGTGGAATGAGCCCGTATGCCCAACGGACATTGCAGGTCTTTTGACGCATATGCTGCCGCAATAGCGTCCACTATCCATCTGGATAGCGTCTGTTTCGAGGCGGCGCGACCCTTAGCGCGCCCTCCAAACGAAACGAAAAGCTGCTCTGAGAGCCTGAAGGCTGCAGAGCGCGTGACATAACACCTTAACGCCCTGACCGGGCAAAGGCGGTTGACACCCTCCTCACTGCCGGATGACGGCAGGGCCGATAGGGTAATGACTTGAGCCCTAAAGGGAGTACCTAACACTTTGGGGACATAGCCGTGCTTCGGTTTGAGAATGGCTAACGAGTCGTTAGGTCCAAACTCGAGGCACGACGCGCTGACAGACAGCGCATGCAAATCACCCACTCGTTTGACTGAAGCCAGAGCTAGCAGAAAAACGGTTTTAAGCGTCAAGTATTTCAACTCCACAGAGTCCAAAGGCTCGAACGGATGCACTTTCAGGGACTCTAGGACCAGGGACAGGTCCCAAATAGGGACTGACGGGGGCCAGGGAGGGTTCATCCTCCTGGCCCCGCGCAGAAAACGGGTGATGAGTTCATCCCTGCCCAGTGAGCGGCCGCGCGCCGAATCGGCGAACGCTGCTATGGCCGCGACGTAAACCTTGAGCGTGGAGGGGGACCTGCCCGCGTCCAACATCTCTTGGAGAAAGTTCAATACCTGTGGGACTCCACAGGACTGAGCATTAGAACCCATTTTCACACACCATTTGTTAAACACTGACCATTTAGACGCATAGAGCCGCCTCGTCGAGGGGGCTCTGGACTGCGTGATCGTGTTAATTACCCCTTCTGGCAGATCAACGAATATCCGTTGATTTCCCACGCATGCAGAGACCAGTGCTCTGGATGGGGATGCAGAATCGATCCTCGAGCTTGAGAGAGAAGATCTCTCCTCACCGGGATCGGCCATGGGGCTGTGTCTGTCAGCCTCATTAGCTCGGGAAACCATGGTTGGTTTTCCCAGCGCGGGGCTATGAGGAGCGCTGCGCTGTTCGTCTCCCTGATCCTCGCTAGCACTTGAGGCAGCATCGAGATCGGGGGGAACGCATACAGCGGAACGCTGGGCCAGGTCTGGGCCAGCGCGTCCTCGTGTTTCGAGAAAAACCTCTGGCACTGAGCGTTCTCGCTCGCGGCGAAGAGGTCGATCTCCGCTTTGCCAAAGCGATGCCAAAGCGCTTGGACCGTCTGGCGGTGTAGAGACCATTCCCCTGGGGGAACGTTGTCCCTGGACAGTCTGTCCGGGCCGTCGTTGAAACGACCGGGTACATGAGCTGCCCTTAGGGAGCGCAGCGGGCCCTGAGCCCAGGATAGGAGGCGCTCTGTGAGAGCGCGCAGGGCTCTGGATCTGATTCCGCCCTGGCGGTTCACGTAAGACACTACTGACATGTTGTCCGAGCGGACTAGCACATGGTGTCCCCGTAGGAGTGGTAGAAAGTGCTTCAGCGCTTTCTCGACCGCCAGCATCTCTAGACAGTTTATGTGAAGGCTTTTCTCCGTATTCGACCACCGGCCGCAAATCGGACTGCCCTCGTGAGTCGCTCCCCAACCCATGTTGGACGCATCTGTCGAGACCACTTTGCGGTGTGCGATGACCCCCATCGACACTCCCCGCTGAAACCATTCGGCCGCCAGCCAGGGCTGCAGGGCTGAGACGCAGCGCTGAGTCACTCTGACTGGTGCACGGCCCGAAATCCATGCTTTGCGGGACACTTCCGACTTTAGCCAGCACTGAAGCGGGCGCATTCGAAGTAAACCCAGCTGCAGGACCGCTGCGGCTGACGCCATATGGCCCAAAAGCCTCTGAAAGGTTTTTAGGGGAAAAACTTTTCCCACCTGAACGGAAGCGGCGAGGTGCCGAACACGGCGCGCGCGCTGTGTTGACAGTCTGGCCGTCATCGCCGCCGAATCCAGATCTATACCCAGGAAAGTGATAGACTGGCTGGGGGTTAGAGAGCTCTTGTCCCAGTTCACGGAAAGACCCAGGCTTTCCAAATGACCGAGAAGCGCTTTCTTGTGAGAAACTAGTTCCTCTGTTGACTGCGCTATAATGAGCCAATCGTCCAGATAGTTCAGAATTCGCATCCCTTTCGATCTCAGGGGTGCGAGGGCCGCGTCCATGCACTTCGTAAAAGTACGGGGTGCCAGGGACAAGCCGAACGGCAGGACGGTGTACTGATATGCCTGACCGTCGAAGGCGAATCTCAAGAATGGCCTGTGACGGGGAATAATCTGAATCTGAAAATACGCGTCTTTCAGATCGAGAGAGATGAACCAGTCCCCCGGGCGAATCTGCACGAGGATTTGACCGGTCGTGAGCATTTTGAACGGTCGTTTCACGAGCGCTTTGTTCAAATATCTCAGATCTAGTATAGGTCTGAGCGCTCCGCCCTTCTTGGGTACGAGGAAATAGCGGCTGTATAAGCCTGCCTCGGCAGCCAGAGGGTGAACCCGTTCTATCGCACCTTTGTGCAGTAAATTCGCTATCTCTGTGTGAAGCAGATGGGCTGCATCTGCTTTCACTTGTGTCTCGACCCGGGCGCGAAAACGCGGGGGGCGGCGAGCGAATTGAAGCGAATAGCCCTTTATCACTGTGTTTAATACCCATTCCGACATTCCCGGAATAGCTTTCCATGCATTCGCACTCATAGCTAGGGGTCGGATTGCCTCCGGGTCCCGCCCGCCGCACAGCGCGGGACGGGGAGCCTGTGGCGGTATGTGCGCGAGTCGCGCAGTGACAGTGAGGGGAGACGGGGGCTCGCTGATAGCGGCAGCCGGCTGAATGACGCTGTGAGAGAGCGTTTTGAGCGACGGCTCGCGGCGCGGAAGCGGGGCGGGCTCGTGAGTGTGTACATGAGAGCGTGCGTGCTGTATAGCGGGCACAGGACTCTTTATTAACGCACAGCCGGCGGTGGAGTGCTTTCGTCCCCGAATGTGTGAGGCAGAGCGGGCACTGTGTAGGTGTGAGCACTGGGTTGTGGGCACGTGACCTACAGCTAACACTCGAGCGGCCGTAGTGCGCTTTATGTGAGTGCACTCTGTGGGGTACACAGGGGGGATTGTGCTTGTGTGTAGTGATGAACACTGGGGTGTGGGCATGTTTACTACACTCATAGCACTGACGGCGTGAGCCGGATGACCAGATTTTACACTCTTTATTCGATTTATCTGGGTCGCCGTAAAAACGGCGTTTGTGTGCAGGCGAGAGAGTTGAGAAACTGGCTCGTTGGCTGCGGTGGACACTACTGCAGTAGCCTTTATCAAGGGGACTGGCAGAGGGATACAGGTTAGCTTCGACGGCGGTCCGGCCGCGGCGGGACTCAACCGTCTTTTCCTCCTTGCGAGTGCTAGGAGGATTTCGCAGGCTCGGTTTTCAGCGAAACTCTAGGCCGGGGACCCCGCGGGGGTGGCGGCCTGTGTTGGCTGGTGGAGCGGGACCTGGGTCGGCCGCGCTGACGCTGCTGCGATGCTGGAGGTCGGGAGGGGCGCCGCGTGGGGCTGCGTGCAGGAGGCTGAGTTTTAGAGCGGCCTGCAGCGGAGCTCGAGCGGCGGGGCAGGAAGAGGTTCATGGCCTGTGACGCCTTCTGAACTTCCGAGAAGCTGTCCACGAGGCCACTTACCGCGGGGCCGAAGAGGCCGGCGGGTGAGAGCGGGGCGTTGAGAAAGACGGACTGCTCTTGCTCTCCCATGTCGGCTAGCGTTAGCCAGAGGTGGCGATCAATGACAGTCAGCGAAGCCATAGATCGTCCGATCGCTTGGGCTGCTGTTTTCGTCGTGCGAAGGGAGAGATCCGTCGCACTGCGCAGGTCGGTCAAAGCAGATTTATCAAGTTTTCCCTCGTCGAGCTGGCTGAGGAGGTCGGCTTGGAAAACTTGTAAAACCGCCATTGTGTGCAGGGCTGAGGCGGCTTGCCCAGCGGCGGAGAAAGCGCGGCTGGCAAACGCCGAAGTAGTCCTGCAGGCCTTGGACGGGAGGGCAGTCTTTGAGCGCCATCTCGCGGATGGGGGGCAAAGATGCGCTGCAACCGCTGGTTCGACCGGTGGGATCCGGTCATACCCTTTCTCCTTGGCTCCGTCTACGCGAGAGAGAGTAGATGAGGCCGGAGAACGGAGTCTGGCCGAAACTGGAGCGTCCCAGGATTTGGTAAGCTCCTCGTGAAGCTCCGGCAGAAAAGGCGCTGGCCTGGACACTGGAGCTCGTCGACTGGCGGGCAGGAAGCACCCGTCGAGTCTGTTGGGCGGGGTCGCCGCTGGCGGGGACCATTCGAGGCCCAGGTGTTCGACTGCTGCCGTGAGGAGGCGGAGAAGCTCGGCGTCCACATTGGCGTGAGTCCTGCTGGACGCTCTGGTGGAGGAGGCGGAGCGGACAGAACCGGACCATTCCTCGCTGTCCGACGCCATTAGTGAGCACGTGTCCAGTAGCGCGTCATCATCCGCTTCATCCCCTGAGGCGACGGCATCGAGGGCGTGAGCCGTCGGCTGCGCGTCGGGAAGCGGGGGCGGAGAAGGAGAGAGCGAGGCTCGCGGGAGAGGCTCCGGCGAGGCCTTGGCTCGAGTCTCGGGCTCCGGTGGTCGCTGCGAGCGGCGTTTCTTCTTACGCGGCCCGAGGACAGTTGGAGCAGGTTCCGTGAAGAGGGCGAGTCGAGCCCGCAGGGTCGACATCGGCAGCTCTTCACAGAAAGCGCAGCCGCCCGTGGAAAGCGCGACGGCTGCGTGGTCCCGGCCCAGGCAGAGAGCGCAGTTAAGATGGCGGTCTCCGTCGCTGAGCGCGGAGCGGCATGAGCCGCACGTGGTGCGAGGCATTTGCAACAACGCCTCTGCTCTTTTAGAAAAGTGCTGCGGAAGCAAGAACACACACAAAAGAGCTTGCAAAGGATATTCGCCGGATAGCTGAGCTGGCACGGCAGGCTGAAGGCGGCGAAAATCGTCCGGCTTCCTCAGGCTGACCTAAGCTGGCTCGTTAGCTGGGCCTTAAAGGACAACGGCGACGGCTTCCTCTCCGAGATCAGCGATGCGAGTGCTTCGCTGAAAAGACAGAAATCAGAGAATATAGCCTACGAGCCTTCCTTATATACGCTCTGACGCCGCCCATTCTGGCGGGCTGTGACGCCCTCATTGGGCGTGACGTCACGCCAGGCTCACTGGTAGGCTTAAGCAGTTGCCGCGCGGCAGCCAATGAGCGCGCAGTATGCCGCTCTAGCTCAGCTGCCCGCAGCTGCACTGCGTTGACAAAAAATGAAATTAAGGATAATTTTGGCTTCAGTATCTCGAGAAAAGAAGACTTTCCCGCAGCGTAAGCAAGCTTACGCAATACGAGAGAACCTCTCGTAAGAGAACTACGGTTCTCGGCTGGACGAAGCAAATCAGCGTTTCACTAGGAATGTTTTGACTGATGACGATTAAAATCAAGGCAAAGACGATTGCGATGACATGCTTTGGGGTGTGTAAATTTATGAATTTTATTGACTCCTTTTGGAGTCTCCAAGTGTCCTCCTCTGGAAGACACCTAAATTTACCTTGAGATTTAGCCTGGTTAAAACCAGACCCTTCTCAGTTGAAACTGAGTATAGGGTCTGGGGAAGCTATGTAGACAAATCATTACCAAAGGGGCGTCACCAACCGACGTAGCTCAAATTCCTGTGGGCGCAATTTGATAGTCTTAAAACCAATCAGATCGATGAAGGAGATGACGTATGCTTCGAGTGTTGTTCTTTGCTCCGGTTTTAACGAAAACGGTAAGTTTAAATCGTTCAAAACAGATGCGATAACTGATTCGTTTATATACTGTCTATGATTCGAACGAGTGATGTTCCACGGCGGCAACCGGCGTCACATATTGACGCTAAAGGGTGCCCTTTGCGTCGGATATTGAAGAAATCTCAAAAGCGTCAGTATTATGACGCCCTAGGATGAGAATGCGTTGCATGTAAATCCCTCCCCCAACGTTTCTGATTGGTGCCGCGATTTCAGCGGCACAGTAATGAGTTTGAATGGGCTCTTCTCCAGACTATCCTGGAGAGAGAATTAAAATTCGCCGGAAGTAGTCTGGGTTTTCACAGGCTACTTGAGATTAGCTTTTGCAGGAGAAACAGTTTTGTAAGAATCATCCTTCAAAATCTGTTTACTTTGCTGGATATAGGAAAAGATGACAAAATCAGCGTGTTATGAAGATAAGTCACGATAAGTGCGCAATTAAACATGAAAATATATATATATATAAAAATGTTTACTCTATTGACAGACAGACACACGTGTATACATATATATATATATATATATACACATATACAGAAGTCAACATTTGAAGTGGATCAAAAGAGTTCATGAAAGGTTTTGAACTGCTTCAAATGTTGACTTCTGTATATATATATATATAAATAAATGTATGTGTATATTATGTACACAATGTTTTTCTTCGCAGCTCTTATGATAAATGAATGCGATTATAAATGCGTAGATGTTTTTAAAGCCTGGCAGGTTTAGGCTGTATTTGTAGTTACAGATGAGTGTGAAATTAGTGGTTGCCCAGGCAACAGACAACTGCGTTTGAACTGGTTAAGTGTGTGTTTGAGTGTGTGTGTGTTTGAGTGTGTGTGTGTTTGAGTGTGTGTGTGTGTGTGTGAGTGATCCGGTGTCCTTGCAGCAGAATAGCAGCACTTCTCCCTCTGTTCTCTCGGCTCTGAATGCACCGAGTGCTTCATCAACGCTGGTTTCTCCAGGACACTAGCGGTGGTTCTCTCGTCTCTGTGGTCATGCGGCTCCGTCTCATGTTTGAATTAAAAAACAATCCTCTTAAACACAGGCACAGTCTTGCAGGACTCCTCTGATTGAGTTTGCTTATGTAACTCCGACGGCACCGTTTCCACGTCTTTCCAAGGAGAAAAAATAGTGTAATATGCAGTTGACCAAGTGTACATTATTTAAATTACCACGGCAAAGTTTCGAGTGGCCGTGCAACTTCCTCCTGCAGCGGTTGCCATGGAAACAATGCTTGTGACTGTGCTGAAATCTGACAGAGTAAAAGCAGACCGGAGAAATTAAACTATAGTTATGGTGAAATATGCATGTCTGATGGGTTTAAGTCTGCCGCACATTACCAGACACTTGACTAGCACAGGCTTCCAGACTGCGACCGAATGCTCATGTTTATGGACCTTCTTTCCTGCCCCTGCGACTGAGTTTTGTTAGACGTTCCCAACTGATAAGAGCTTCTGTTGCATATGAGAAACATTAGATGGCAAACGGAACGAAAGCTAAACGAAACCGCGCTTCTCGTTTGAGCCGCGCAGCGAGGACCGTTAGCATCTCTATGAGCCGATCTCGATCACACTACACCGGTTCTACACAGCGCTTGGAGATCCAGTGAGAGAGTGTTTATATTCGCCTCCGTATTAATAACATCGCAAATTTGGAGCATTCTTGTATCAGATCAAACAGCGCTAACATGAAGACCAGTGGAAACATTGTGCAATGATTAAACAAGTTATAGAAGGCTTTTCAGTTCACAAATCACCAACATTCACCATGGATTTAACGTAGTAAATCTAACTGTAACTGTAACCATGGTATTGTGGCAGAAATAGTCGAATGTTTTCACATTATTCTTCTCAGGGTTCGTACAGCCTTTTAAGAGGACTTTCAAGTGCTTCACACTTTTTCCAGCACTTCAGAGCTCTGAATATACAATTTTTATTTTATTTTTAATTTGACGATTTGTAAAACTTAAAGTTTAAAGATGTAGAAAAACTAAAACTTCGGAGCAAACAAACACTTTTATTTAAAGTCTCCCTGTAGTCAATCATTTTACCCCTTAAAACTCATCTTTGATCACCAAAATGACATATTTAAAAGTTTTTTCCTTGATAAAAATGTCTTTATGCTTTAAAATATCTTGACTGTAACTCGACACCCTTGCCTCATTTAGTATGCGCGGTTCTATGAATATGCAAATGAGCCCCGCCTCCACTCACTCACTCAGCTCAGAGATCCACTGGTTGACGATCACACGTTGATCTGATTGGTTACAAGGTAGTTTGTGACGTCAGAAACACCAGCGATTTCAAAGCGTGTTTTTGAGACTGTCTTTGGTTCACTGCAGTTTTAAGGAGGAAATACTCAGCAACAGTGCATTATGGGTATTCTCTAGCCGTTGAGTGTAGATCGGTTGTAATACATGTGTTATTGCAGTGCATTGTGGAATTGAATGAGTGCACTCGATAATGTCCACTGTGGTTTCGGACACCACTACAGATGGGGGCGATTTCTGCTCTCCAATTTATTTAATCAATATTATTATAATGTAAATCATCTGTTTTCTATGTGAATATACAGTAAAGTGTAATTTATTCCTGTGATCAAAGCTGTATGTTCAGCATCATTACTCCAGTCTTCAGTGTCACATGATCCTTCAGAAATCACTCTAATATGATGATTTGATGCTCATTTATGATTATTATCAGTGTTGAAAACAAGTAATATTCGTGTGGAAATCTAACTGTATATGGGTCAATGACGTGGCGTGTCAATTCTGGTGTCCAAAGCATATTCATAATATTAAAAATGTATACATTTTTAAATGCACTTAATAAGTGACTCAACTTCCCCCTCTTTAATTACTCATGTGAGAATTTATTATAAATAATTAATCTTTAAGGAACTATTGAGCTCAAAAGTCCTAAAATGTCATTCCGGGTAACTGTCCCGGCTTAAAATCTGAATACAAAAATATGACAAAAATGTAAAAAATATAAATAAAAGTATTTAAAATCTACTTGGGCATAATTGTATTGATGTTTTCAACGATACCTACAAATATAGTGGTAATACTAAGCTTATTTTAATTTTTATGACAGAAAGACTTTTGTCCCCAAATTGTGATTTCTCTAATGTCATTCCTGGATAACAGACATCAATGACCATTTTACACCATAATGCATTTTGGTATGTCATGTGACATAATATTGTATCAAAAAGAAGACCCTGAAGGAACACCAGAACATGTGCAAAGGTCAGGAAGCGTCTCTTAAAATGTTGATATTTTGACCTTTTCAGTCACTGGTGCACTTTGTAGCAATATCATGTGTCCTTTTGGATAACACTGATAAACCATTTATAATGTTTTTATATTAAAAAACTATCTATTTGATCTAAAAGATTACCTTAAGCGATGATAGCTAAATTGTAGTTTTCCATAGGTGGTTAAGTTAGTGCCTGATTATAAAGAAAAATATTTGTTTTGTCATTCTTGGATAACAACATGACATTCTTGGATAACAAAAAAACTCTGTTAGCCAGGACATGTCATCCGTTATCCAGAATGACATATGCATAAAAATCTAGTTTTTAATTAACATTTGTAAACTTTTAGGCATGGTTATTATAGTTATATTATTAAAATTAACATTATTTACATAATTGTATGTTTTTTGCCATATTTTTGCTGTCATTCAACTTGATTTCATATGATTCAATGAGTCACATGGGTCTTTATCATTGAATTAAATTTTGTAATGTTAATGGTCAAATAATGAATAATGTAATCAAATTTATTAATTATCAACATTTTATTAAAGCTTTAGTATAGCTTCTGGTGTTTTAAGGTCAATTCTGTCCTGCCAGATGCCTCTGTCTAATAAAGAGAGGCAGAGACAGTTCAGAGCCAGGATAAACGCAGATGCAGAGGCTAGGGCTGAGTATCTTGGACAAAAGAGAGCAAGGTATTATAGTGATGACTCAGTGGAGTGATAATGTATCAGTAACAAGCAAACTTGAAATATTAATCGAAATAGGTTCACACTCCTATAAACATTCCTATAATCTAAACACGTAATACGCATGTGCAGGCCATCAGGTTCGCGTTTTTAAAGTTTGCGCAGAAAGAACTTTAGGGTTTTCTGTTAGAACGGTGTTGTGTTAGCGGCCCTGAAGTTAATAACTAATGATCTTTGCAACGGAAGTGAATCAATCAAAACTAACTTTAGCTGGACAATAACTTTATTCTAGAGCTGCTGTAAAGCCAAAACAATCTCTGTTACTTTAATTTCCTACTATCTCTGTAAAGCTGCTTTGAAACAATCTAAATTGTTTAAACGCTATATAAATGAAGGTGACTTGACTTGACTTATTTGCAATAAGCCTAAGGGCCATATCTTGCACCCAGCGCAATTGACTTTGTACATCGACACATGTATCATTCCTATTTTGCACCTGCGCACAGCGGACTTTTCCCTCCACAGATGCACTTCTGTAAATTAGGGAATGAACTTGCGCTCCCGGGGGCGGTTCAGCGAAAAGAGGAGGCGTGTTCCGGTGCAAACGTTCCATGGTGCTATTTTGCAGTTACAGAAAACAATTCCTCCACTGACCACAGGGCCTGAATTTCATTTTGGAAAATGGGGGGGAAATCCCCCCTTAGGTGATTCTTATGGGGGGGAATTTTTTATTTGAGGGGGGAGTTTAGACTTTTTTTAATTACATTTATCTCACCTTGAAATGTAGCCTATGCTCACTCATTGCATTTTTACAATGGGGTAATTTTGTTCTTAAGAATTTACACAACACAAGAAAGCTTGATTTCAATCTTTGAATTAAATTGAAAAAAACAAACAAAAAACCCCACAAATAAATACAATAGAATAAAGATACCAATAAAGAGAAGTCTTTGCTTAGGTCCAACACTATAGTATTCCGAAATACTACAGAGACTGAATAAAGTAATCAAATGTAAAATAATAACACTGGGTAGTATTTTAGTCCTGACTAAATTAAATACATAGGCTATTAAACAGAAAGCTATGTTTTGTTGTTTTCACAACCAAATTAATCACAGACACATACGGCTGCTGTCCCTTTAAGAGCTAGTGCACGGATCCTGTTTTCATTATACGGTCACGTGCGAGATTTATGCTTATTTATGACATAACCGACCGACTGTGTTTAGCTGCTAGAGGATACTCACCAAGACCGAAAATTGGCATAATTTTCGCATGTTTTTGACTGTTAAAGCGATATAATCACGAAAAATAACTTTTGTTACCCGCGAGCTGTGTGTGAGGCGGCTTTACTCTATGTATGTGTGCCGAAAAAACAACATCTCTCAGACAGCGCGCAAGTACCGAAAAGTTTAAAATACGCGTGAATGTTTAAACTGGTAAGACTCAAAAAAGACTGCAAATGGTAAACTTTAGTTACGTTACTCATGATGCAATGCCTGCAGTGCGCTTAACGATTGCCTTGTGCAACACATTTAGAGAGACGAGAGATGGAAGACGCAGCACCGCTGAATCACTCACGCTGTTTGTGAAATTGCGTCTCGCAGACAGTTTTAAAAAGACTGATTTGATTTTATAATCTGTGTGGATTAATTTACCAATACAACCTACATGCTAAAGTGAATCAATGTTTGCGGGAATTTCCCGCATTATAAGTGGGAGACCTGCGGGAATGATTAAAATTATGCGCAATACCCGCAATCCCGCGCCGAAATTCAAGCCCTGGACCAGGAGAAACCTAGTCTAAAGTCAGTGGCGCGTTATTCAGATACTATTTTAAGGGCGCATGCTTGGCCATAATGTAGCGTGTGCACAACGCACACACACTTTGCTTCTCTCATCTACACAGATGCAGCAGTTCCCATTTTGGAAACCATACATTATTACAAGGAAAAATATTCCACATGAGGGAAATCATTGTTGTGTCCATGAAGATGTGAAAAAATAGGCATAAATCTAGCTTACACATTTACCCAAATTATTATACGCCTGTTTAACCGAAGCTAATTTGGGTGGGTTTCTCCATCCCCATACAATGTCTATTTTACGGCCCTGACGAGAACGTCGGTCTCCTCAGCTGTGAACCGCTCCTGGCATGCGTCTGGCAAATCCGGCGTTATAATAGCAATCCGCCATGGAACAAGCGCGCCTGCTCTTAAAGGGAATGTGAGATGATGCTCTGATTGGTTTAATTCACGTTATACCCAAACCACACCTATGAGTAATGAAGCGACTTCAGACCAACACATTTTAGATTTGCGTCAGGATCCGCTAGATCCGCCCACAAAGTTACTTGCGTTTCGCGTTTGATACTTGTGTTTTAGATCGTTAAAATAGGGCCCTAAATGTTTTAGCTGTATAATGTGTTGGACTATACCCTTGGCCATTGTTTATTAAGCATTATAATTTTACAGATTTACTATAAATTTTACAGATTTTAAAATCATTAAAAACTTGTCAGTGTCTCTTACTTTGTTTCAAGTTTGAGTGTTGGAAAGAAAAAGGATACTGATGATGGTTTTTATGGTAATCCTGAAAAATATTGCAGAATGTCCTTCCGGCTAACAGTATGTCATTCCGGCTAACAATGACACGGGCAATTAATTTAACCCATATTTGTGTGTTAGATTACACAATTCAGTTTTTTGTTGAGTTAATGATAAAACAGTCTTATTTACTTTATTGGAAAACATTTTTAAACATTTTCCAGGTTTTTTTTTTAATTTGGTTCTGAATTTTGAGTTATCAGCTGCCAAAAATGAGCCCATGTCTATATGAAATCCCAAATTGATTATATTAATTGTGATTAAAATGTAGTTTTCCGAGCACTAATTGTTTGTTGAGCTCCAAATATAGAGATCAGTACATTTATATATGCCAACAATGGTAGAAATGTAGTTAATTTAAAAATTCATTATGTTACCCAGGAATGACATTTTCATGGGGAAAAAGATCTGATTCACCAAAAAAATGGTTAATTACATTCTTGAAATGTGTAAATATCATTGCATTACATACACAACACTCTAATAAGTATAGAAAGTCCTACAATTTAAATTTTTTGCCAGTTTTATTTTTCTTCACATTTTAAATCCTTATCCGTCATTCACCCATATAACCAATAAAACGGCCAGATTTATATTAAACTTGGTCTAATTTTGCTATCATTAAATAATATTAAATCGTATGTAAATGGCCACACTCTGTTAGTTTGATCAGTCCACCAGTAGTCATTAACATCATTAACCTCATGCTAGATATTCTTCCTCTCGTGTGTTAATGTCTCCAGTATTAGTGTATCGCACACATATAGCGGTTCTGTTGGGTTACTCTGAGCCGGACGCGTCTCTAGATTACGCTGGATGTAGGTCAGTCGTTCATGCATCAGTGTAATTAGCCGCAAGCCCCACTAAAGCTAACGAGAGCAACGGGCCGCCATGGCCAGTCATGCGTCTGCACCTAAAGCCCCGCTGAGGACGGTGTGTGTTCTCTGATATGGTGTGTTTCTTTCAGGTCCTTTGCTTTCATTTCAGGATGGCTGTTTTTAAAACCGTGTCAGTCTTGATGAGTGACCCACTAACACCGAAGACTTAATTATGTGCACCTAATTGCATGTGTGACCTCATTCTGTTATCTTTCTCCAGCCCGAGAGTGAAGTCTCCACGACGGCTGAGGACTGCTCGTCTGAGGTAGGATCCGCTACTCTTCATCCCCCAGTGTGTGTGTGTGTGTGTGTGTTATTCTCAGGCTCAGGTTGAGTGAGTCAGGTTTGCTTTGTTAATGACTCGTGGGATGAAACTGTGCTTGTGGACGGTTATGATGCAGAAACCTTGCTCTTGTGCTCATGCATCATGTGATCATGTGACCTGTGGTTGCCAGGCAGTGAAGGCTGAAAATCCAGCCTGAAATTTATGAAGACCTTGAAGAGACCAAAGTTCTCAGAGACCGAAGCTGATCTGTGGCGTTACTGAAAACAGACGGATTACATGTTATAATATGAATAATGGATAGTATACACACTATTAAAATGAATAATAATAATATTAATAATGCTAGTTCTGTTCTATCTATTTAACTATTTTATTTTTAGCACATTTCCTCCAATTATCCAAACTTTATTTATTTATTTATTTTCTTTAAGCACATTTATCCTCAATTACCAATACAAAAACTATATTCATTTACTTAAGTATTAATTTATTTTCTACAAGCACATTTTCTCCTCAATTATCAATACAAAAAATATTTAATTATTTTTATTAAGCACATTTCTCCTGTTATCCAATTCATTAATTAATAGTATTTATTTTTTATTAAGCACATTCTCCTCAATTATCAATGCAAAACTTTTTTATTTATTTATATATTAGTTATATGTATTGTTTTTATACATTAGGATTTGTTGGACTTTGACATTATTTTCATTTCATTAACATTTCATACATCATTGTATACGTTGTAGTGACTTTTTCTTGAAAAAGTACAAATATAGAATGAAATAAGTTAAAATAAGATGAAATAAGGTGATAAATTAAATAAAAAATGATTCTATTACAGAAATACAATACAGGAAAACACTGAATCTAATAAGAGTCCGCACTGAGAATAACAGAACGACTCATAAGCGAAACCTCTGCACACATTACAGTGTTTGGAGGGTAACTGTGATTGATTTGGGGGTAAATGATGTCATGTGTTGTGCTGTGATGTGTGTGTGCACTCTCTCATGTGTGATGTTGTGAACGGACAGGTGAATGGTTTCCAGGAGAGGACAGACAGTGATCTGCCATGGTCCTGTGTGATCGGGGTACAGTAGATCCTCACTGCATCGCTCTCTTCTGCTCTTCTAACACACTAACCTCCCATCATCCCCTGTTCACCTTCAGCTCAGCTGGGGAGATGCTAATGCCCGGGCGTTCTGTGCCATGCTAACCGCGCTCACTCAGATCACGGCTGCTTGGCATTTTGTTGGGTGTATAATATATTGGTGGAGGAGAGCGTGTAGAAGTGCTGATGTAAGAGAGGCGTTTAGCTTTTACAGGGAATAAGGCCTCGTGTCCAGCAAAGCGACAGACGCTCTTCTGAAAATGTCCTGGCGTTTGAGGCGCTTTGGCTGCTATGAAAGTGTTACTAGCATCTGATTTCACAGATAGTTTGTTTCTGAAGATAAAAATGTCGATACGCTGTAAAGAGCTCGTCATCTGTGGTGTGGTGATTGGCCACTGTGGTATTTGCCCCGCCCTTCCTCCACTGTGATTGGACGACAGTGATGAGCGCTGCGTTTTACCCACAGTTTAACGTTTGTTTCAAATCTTCTGCCGTTTGCTAATGCGTGGCGCTCCCATTCAAAACAATGGGAAAAGTACGCTTGCCTTAGGAAAGATGACGCTTTTGTGGACACACGGCCTTGAACTAGCGACAGGAAAGGGACTAGAATATAGAAAAGAGAATTCAGAAGTTTTTTTAACTGTAATTAAGACGTTTTTATTGTAAATATTTATTATAATATTTAGTATTAATAGAAATGTATTTTGAATTAATTTGTAGTTTTCAATTAAAATTTTTGTTTTAATTTTAATAACCATTTTGTCATTTTTATTAGGTTTTAGTTTTTATTTTAGTACATCAATATGGAGGGTCAAATTACTCAAAATTAAATCATTAAATAAATGTTGAAATATTCAAATAAATTATTATATAATACATGATTAATTTTTTATTAAAACAAAAATCATTCAGTTAATTGTTAAATCACCAAATAAAATTGATTGTATCTTTATTTCTTTTATTTTAGCATTTGTTTGCACTCATTTTATTTGTTTATTATTAATTTTATTTATTTCATTGTTTTTGGATTGTTTTTTAGTTAAGCACGAGCTTGTGTAAATTCATTTTAAATAAAAAAATGTGCGCAAAAAAATACTAAAATGACATAAAAGGTACATTTAATAATTTGTTTGGTGATTCAATTAAGTGAATGATATTTGTTTTAATAACAATTTAATAATTGATCTTTCTAAATAAAAAAAGATAAACTGAAATAAAATAAGTTTTTAAAGAGTTAAAAAGATTTTTTTAAAACTATAATAACCCTGTGATTAATTAGAAATGTAGAAAAGTTTACTAAATAAAATAAGTTTGTTTTTTTAAATATTACATTTTATTTCAATTAATGTTTTTTTTAGTTTCAATTAACAAAAATGTTTTAGTTAACTATAATAACCCTGAGATTCAGTAGAAGTTTCCCAGATTCTCCTGACCGAGCTCCGGCACCACTGGGTGTTTAATGAGTGGATCTGGATCTGGATCTGGATCTGGTTCTGGATCTGGATCTGGATCTGGTTCTGGATCTGGTTCCGGTTCTGGTTCCGGTTCTGGTTGTGACTCTGGTTCTGGTTTCTCCCACAGGAGGAGGATCTCGCTCAGTCTGAAGCACAGATGGAGCCTGAGCCTCAGAGTCAGATCCAGGTCATGGAGGACGAGTTGGCTGCTAAGAGCATGGCCATCGAAGAGCTGAGCCGCGAGCTGGAGGAGATCAGGAGAGCGTTCGGGGCCGAAGGAGGCCAGCAGGTGCGTGTGCTCGCCCCGTCCAGGACTCCTGGTTTTAGGCCCCGATCACACACAACTGGTTTTCAGGTTTTGAAAACGCGAGTCGCACCGAATTTTCGTATTTCGAAAATTAAAAATACTTCTGAGAAAGCAGTTGATGTCCAGAGCTGATGGGTAAGAGAAATACTGGACATACCGTGTTCGAGTGCGTTTTTTTTGTTGCTAGGCAACCACCCGAATCAGCTGTCCTGTCAGTCTAATCCAGGATTGTGGCGCGAGCGCTCTAGAACCTTTGGTTTGCTGTTAAGTAAACTGTCTTATTAGCTTTTTTACTTTTATCTTTCAGTTTCAACGATTTCGATTCCAGTAAGGTAAAAAAGAAAACACTGTGGATATCATTCACATTTAGTCTTATTACGATTGAAATAAACAGTGTTTTAAGATTTTTTACGAGTTTTTTAATAAATATACATTACGTGTTATCATAGAGACGGCAGCAGGAACATTAGGCTGCTGTCCCTTTAAGAGCTGCACTGATCCAATATACTGATACACACACGCCTGAGAACAGAAAACAGAGAGTCGTCGCTCGCTTGAATGCTTTACAGTCAGACTGAAATGCTCACAGGGGAATCTATAAGAGGAATATAAATGTTAATTTTATAAGAAGTATTCGATTCCCAACCCTTGCTGTGAGACGCGCTAGATGAGTGTCTGACGGATGATGCGTGACCTCGCTGTGATTAGTGCAGATCTCAGTCCGTAGAGTCTCGGTTCTTTCTCTGCGTGAGGCTTTCAACAATACCACTGATCTTTCTTCTTGGCATGGACTCCATTATGCTGCCAAGAAAGTCACTTTCTGTCATGTAAATCTGCAGGAGAAGGTGTTTCATTGACTGCAGACGCTCCCCTGCTGTTCGAGACCCGAGGAGGTGTTTCACTTAGCTTTCATAACAGTCCAAAAACCTAATAACCAAGACTAGCTTTGCTTCCATCCACCGATTTATGTGCAGAATTTGGGATTTGCATAAAGAATGGAATGGAAACAAAAGAATGACTGAATGGAAATACTGAAAATGTGCATAAAAACTGTAGGCTGTGTGCTTTTATCTGATAAGAGGACATGCAAATACACTACGATGGAAACACATTTACCGAATAAATCCCTCTAACCTCATGTGACTCAGCGTCAGCTGTGATTGGATAACTGGAGTATTCAGTGGACCAATGGCGTCGCAGCATCTCTAATGTTGGTTTGGTGTTTCTGAAAGTCGAAGTGTGTGATCAGAATGATGTGGTGTAATTCCCTCCAGAAGCGTCTCTCACACGAGTGTGTTCCCGAACACCAGCATCCCAACGCCAGAGAACACGACAGCGGTTACTGAGTTTCGTCTGGCGCTCTGAGACACACTCGTTTATGATGGAGGGAAAACAGCCACAAAGTGATTTTGTTTTCTTAAACGATGCATGATACGCTGTTTTTTTATGTGTTGTTTTTTATGTGTTGTATAATGAAAACTACACCTATATTAGCATTCACACCAGTGCACAGTATCGCTCTGTTCATTATAAGCGCTGCTGAAGTTTTTGTCTGATCGAGCTCTTTAAAGTCCGCGTGAACCGGAAGTTGCAAACGACTTTTCTCCAGTGTTGTGACGTATTTCCCAGTGAAAGGGAATATTGAACAGAGGGCAGGGCTTTACTCTAGCGCTCCTCCTCTCCATCTCTGCTCATAACTAGCGGTTTGAGGAGTGGTTAAGCGTTTCCCAACCCAAGCCGTCAAACTTGCATCATCAGAGAAGGAACGCCATTCCAGACCGGAAGGAACTTTTCAGACTTTGATTAAAGATTACGACGGCAAACAATTTTTTTCTGTGTATTAACGTGCACGGATTAATTTTTCACCACAAGACTAGTAATATGCGCTAACAAAGTAAATAGGGTCAATTTTGATTTCAGTTGGACTTTAAAGCAGGATGGATTCTGATTGGCTGTCAATGTTTTTATTGTTCATCAGCTGGAAAACATCGTTCTGAAAGTGATTTTCTTTCTTTCTTTCTTTCTTTCTTTCTTTCTTTCTTTCTTTCTTTCTTTCTTTCTTTCTTTCTTTCTTTCTTTCTTTCTTTCTTTCTTTCTTTCTTTCTTTCTAACTAATCTCTTTCTTTTTTATTTTAACCAATCTTTCTTTCTTTTGAACTAATCACTCCTTCTTTCCCGTGTGAACGTGTGTGAATCTTGTTTTCTTAAAGGTGCAGTGTGTAATATTTAGGAGGATCTGTTGACAGAAATGCAATATCATAAACATATCTATGTTTTCAGTGGTGTATAATAAAGACCTTACATAATGAACCGTTATGTGTTTATTAGCTCAGAATGAGGCATTTCTCTCTACACACACCGCAGGTCTGCTTACGTCGACATGTTTCTACAGTGGCCCTGAACGGACAAACGCGTTTCGTCACTGTTGTTCTTCGTGTAAAGAAGCGAATAAAACACTGACACAATGATGAACAAGTGACAATAATATTCGCAATAACATCGTTTTACTGAATAATTAAGTAAACCTTATTTCTTACTTCATCTTTGTAAAGAAACCTCATTGATTAACTGCTACTCTCTGCTGTCTCAGACGACGACATCACTTCCTGTCGGCCACTGTAACTTCTGTTGGGTGCAGTTCGCAACATCACCACTAGATTCTGCTAAAAATCACACACTGCACCTTTAAACACATTGCATGAAAACGCAGTTTTTTTATTTTTTATATGCGTTATTCCAAATTTGCGCACAAGTTAAGTTCGCTACAGCCACTCGGTCTGAAAACGCTGTCCATGGTTGGTGAAATGACGTGTCGTGTGTAAACGTGTGTGTGTGTGTGTGTGTGTGTGTGTGTGTGTCCACAGCTGCCGGAGTTCGAGGAGGCGCTGAAGCACAGGGACGAGATCATCACGCAGCTCACCGCTAACATGCAGCAGGCGCGGGCCGAGAAGGAGGAGGTGATGCGGGAGTTCCTGCAGCTCACCGAGCAGAGCCAGAAACTGCAGGTCCAGTTCCAGCAGGTACCAGACGCTAGCAGACGCGCGTCGCTACGGTCCCTGCGCGATGCTTTACATGAGGACAAACACTTCATTATAATGATCGCCTTATTATTTAGATCAGCCTGTAACTACAGATAACTAAAATGATAACTGTAACGATAATTATAAAAATAACTATAACTAACGATAATTTTTAAAATAACCAACGATAACTATAACTTTAACGATAATTTTTAAAATAACCAACGATAACTATAACTTTAATGATAATTTTAAAAATAACTAACGATAACTATAACTTTAACGATCATTTTTAAAATAACTAACGATAACTATAACTGTAACGATAATTCTAAAAATAACCAACGATAACTATAACTGTAACGATAATTCTAAAAATAACTAACGATAACTAACTAACGATAATTCTAAAAATAACTAACGATAACTATAACTGTAACGATAATTCTAAAAATAACTAACGATAACTAACTGTAACGATAATTCTAAAAATAACTAACGATAACTATAACTGTAACGATAATTCTAAAAATAACTAACGATAACTAACTGTAACGATAATTCTAAAAATAACTAACGATAACTATAACTTAACGATAATTTTTAAAATAACTAACGATAACTATAACTGTAACGATAATTCTAAAAATAACTAACGATAACTATAACTTTAATGATAATTTTTAAAATAACTAACGATAACTAACTGTAACGATAATTCTAAAAATAACTAACGATAACTATAACTGTAACGATAATTCTAAAAATAACTAACGATAACTAACTGTAACGATAATTCTAAAAATAACTAACGATAACTATAACTTTAATGATAATTTTTAAAATAACTAACGATAACTAACTAACGATAATTCTAAAAATAACTAACGATAACTATAACTGTAACGATAATTCTAAAAATAACTGTGATGACTGACAATAACTATTAAAAAGCTATAATTGTAATATTATATTATTATGTCGTCTGTTTTTGTAAATGCTCAAGCTCTTTAAAGCAGGATGGATTCTGATTGGCTGTCGATTTTTAGCATTCACCAGCTGGAAAGAAAATCGTTCTGAAAGCGAGAACTATGTTTGTTTGGTAATTTTTATTATTGAAACAAATTAATGAATCGATATAACATTTGTCTCACCTCGTCCACTAAACCATCATATCAGAAGCTTGTCTGTGTCATTTCATCATTTTGAATGGACCCTAATCCTGTCCCTCACAGGCTTGTGTTGAAATAAACATGGCGTCTGAGGTCTACTGTGCTATAGGTGTAGTATTGTATTGGCCGATGCCCTGACGGTCTCGCTCTTCCTTCAGCTGCAGGCCGGCGAGATCCTGAGGAGCTCCAGCATCAGCTCCACCGCCTCAGACCTTCTCCAGGCCCGTCAGCAGATCACGCTGTACCAGGAGAAGATCACGCTGTACCAGCAGCAGCTGGACGAGAGGGACGCGCAGGTCAGAGGTCACCAGGAGAAGCTGGACGAGAGGGACGCGCAGGTCAGAGGTCACCAGGAGAAGACGCAGGAGCAGCTGAGACTGATCACACAGCTTCAGGAGAGGCTGAGTGAAGCCGAGAGGGTGAGAGTTCACTGATGAAACCAGTCATGTGCTCCTGCGCCATACGCTTGGCTCAAATCAGGCCAAATAATTAGTGCTGTCAATCCATTAAAAAAATTAACTAGATTAATCGCACATTTTTTCAGTGATTAATCACAATTAAAAACACTTACGTTTTTTTATATATTTTATAATGTAATCATTTCACAGTTAATCTCCAAATTAATGTAGAAACAACATAAAGACAGTATATTATAAAAACTTCACTGATACTATTACGGCCTCTTTTGTCTTGTCGCGCTTGAATGCTTTAAAAGCATTTGCATGAACAAGAGGGTGATCATATAGCTAATGTACCGCTAGCTAAAGGATGACAGAGAAATGTACGGATGCTGTGTTAATTGCGTTAAATATTTCAACGCATTAATCTGGACAAAAATTAATCGCATGCCACGTTAACGCTGACAGCACTCAAAATAATGTTATTGATCATGGAGGTTCAGAAAATGCACTGGCGCGTTTTTACACTCGCTGAAACAACCAAAACATCACCTTCTAGCATTTGCGACTAAAAATAGATGTGTGTGTGTGTGAACTGTAAAATATATTTAGGAGTATGTGTGAGAATAACAAGTAGGTGTTTAAAAAGTCTTAAATTCAGTTTTTGTTTATAGATTACAGCTTGTTTATAATTATGGCATTTCAATGAATGCTTAGTAAATGCATAATTATTAAATAAATACAGTTTGAAGCAGAAATATTTAAAAATCTAGATATCCAAGATGCCAAGATGTATATCTATAACCAAGATGCAAAAATATCTTCTTGTATTTAAATAAATGTAATGATTTTGCTTGTAAAGTCTCCTCGTTACGGAAGCTTGTTTCCACCATGGAATAAAAAAAATTAAAGGTATTTTATCTTACAATTCTGACTTTCTCGCAATGAGGAATGAAGGTTATAAACTTTATATAGTTTATATATAGTTTATAACTCGCAATTGGGAATTTTTTATCTCGCAATTCTGAGAAAAAAGTGAGAATTGTTAGAAAAAGTCGCAATTACCTTTTTTATTTGATGACTATGATTGTAACGATAATTATACAAATAACTATAACTATGACTATTATTGTAACGAGAATTATTAAAATTATTACAATTCTGCAGCAATTACCTTTTTTATTTTATTTTAATCTGTGGTTGAAACAAAACTCTGTGCTCTGTGAGCAGTTGCTCATTATCATTTAAAGAGACATGCACTGAAACGGGTCGCTGTGGACAGAGCTGGTTTTGAGGAGGTGTTGGTGTGTTTTACACAACCATTGAGGAGTTTTAACCAAAGTATGTTACAAACTTTACATGAAGACCTTTAAGAATCATACTAACTTGCGTAAAATGTGCATCCGAAGACCCCTTTAAAGGAACACTCCACCGTTTTTTGAAATAGGGCTTATTCACCTTCTTTCCCACATTTAGATAGGTGGGCAAATGCATTTTTGTCTCAGTGCATGCATTGTTTTAGTTTGACAGGGTCGGCGCTAGCTTAGCTTAGTATAATGAATGGAATCCTTTGTTGCCAGCTAGCATGTCCTGAGTAAAAGTGATGTATAAAAAAACCCACCTAATTACTTCTTGTGGCCTGCGTATTCACAACAAGTACAAATAGCGATGCAGATTAACACTAGGCGATTTCCTAGGCAGATATTGACTTATATATTAAGGACTATATTAGGGGGAAGCACAGGCGAAGCACTGCTACTTGAGCGTGATATCTCTGCGCCCAAGTAGCAGTGCTTCGCCTGTGCTTCCCCCTAATATAGTCCCAAGTCAGTATCTGCCTAGGAAATTGCCTAGTGTTAATCTGCATCACTATTTGTACTTGTTGTGAATACGCAGGCCACAAGAAGTAATTAGGTGGGTTTTTTTATACATCACTTTTACTCAGGACATGCTAGCTGGCAACAAAGGATTCCATTCATTATACTAAGCTAAGCTAGCGCCGACCCTGTCAAACTAAAACAATGCATGCACTGAGACAAAAATGCATTTGCCCACCTATCTAAATGTGGGAAAGAAGGTGAATAAGCCCTATTTCAAAAAACGGTGGAGTGTTCCTTTAAGAATAAACCAATGATCAAGCCCAAATGAGCTGTGAAGCTGTGAAAGACACCCTGACTGAATAGTGTGGTCTAAATACTTGTTTGAAATAAAAACATGCCGTTTCTCTGTCAGCAGTTCCGCACACAAGCCGAAGAATCGTCTGCGCAGAGTGTACGAGAAAAGGACGTCCTGAACACCGAACATCAGCAGCGTCTGATCTCAGAGCACCAGCAGTCGATCACGCAGCTCCAGGATCAGCTTCAGTCCTGCAAACAACAAGCGGAGGAGGCGAACCGGCGTCTGTCAGCGAAAGCCCAGGAGCTGGACGCCTGCGAGCGAGAGCTGACCGCGTCCCGGCAGAAAGAGCGCATGTCCTCGGGAGAGATCCTGCAGCTCATGAAGACCGTGGAGGATCTCCAGCAGCGCTGCCATCATCACGGCAGCCAATCAGAGAGCGACTCGCTGCGAGCCGAGCTCGACGAGATGTACGGGGAGCAGATCGCCACGATGAAACACGAGCTCCGGATTCAACACGCGGCAGAAGTGGATCGAATCCGAGAGCAAAGCCGCGCCGAAGTGGAGAAAATCGTTCAGGAGCATCAATCAGAGATCGAGAAGTTCAAAGGTCAGGTGCTTCAGAGCAACGTCCTGAACGTGAGGGTCATCGAGCTCCAGCAGAAGCTGCAGGAGACGCTAGTGCTACGAGAGAAAGCGGAGCAGGAGTTAGCGCGGATGAGTGGAGAAAAACTCAGTTTAGCGCAGCAAGTTGAGCGTTTACACAGCGAGTTGTGGAGTGTGAGGTCAGAGGTCAGTGAGGTGCAACGCCTACGTGACGCGCTTGACGCCGCGCAGAAGGCTAACGTCGAGCTCGAGGTCAAGCATGAATCTGAAATCACTAATTATAAGATTAAACTCGACATGCTAGAGCGGGAAAAAGACGCGGTGTTGGATCGCATGGCGGAGTCGCAGGAATCTGAACTGGAGCGGCTGCGAACGCAACTCTTGTTCAGCCACGAGGAAGAGCTTTCCCGACTCCGAGACGACCTTCAGCGGGAGGGCCAGCTCAACGTGCAGAACCTGCGGGACGAGATGAGCGTGCGACACCGCGAGGCTATCGACGGCTACGAGGACAAGCTGAAGTTAGCGGAGAGCGAGCGAGTCGCGCTGCTTCAGGCGCTGAAACACAACGAGGAAAGTGGGAAACCCGAGGAACCGGAGAGACGGAGAGAGAGCGAAATCAGCGATCTCCTGGAGAAGATCAACAAGCTAACGTCGGAGAACGAGCAGGCGTCGGCGCGACTCGCGGAGCTTCAGGACGAGATCGACACGCAGAGGAACACGTTCTCCTTCGCCGAGAGGAACTTCCAGGTCAACTTCCAGGAGCTGAAGGACGAGTACGTGTGCATGGCTAACGCTAAAACACAACTGGAGGAGCGCCTGATCCGAGACGCCGAGGAGTTCGAGAAGAAGCTCGCCGAGATGCAGACGAGACGCGAGGAGGTGGACGGCAGTGAGAAGCACACGACGGAGCTGATGGAGAAGCTGGAGGCGGTCGAGAGAGAGAAGGAGAGGTTAGCCGAGCGGCTCTCGCTAGCGGAAACGGATGCTAAACGCCTGGAGGTCGAGCTGGAGATGAGGAATCAAGCGCTGGTTCGGGACTGCAGTGTTTCTGGTGGGCTGGAGACGCATCACACACACATCAGATCAGGGAGGGAGAGAGAGGCGCCTGCGAGTACTACAGCGAGCCGGCTCGCTTCACACACACACGCACACACTCGCGAGGAGCAGCTCTCGGTCTCCTTCAGCCGCACGCAGCAGGTAAGCAACATGCTACCGTTTCATGATGATTAAACAGAGCGTTCGCGCTCGCTTCACAACTCGCGATGCAACAGTTGGGTTTATCTGCATCGCTCTGCGTTTGAGAAGCTGCTGGTAGAGGCAGACGGGCTGGGAATAATATATCTGTGCAGAACTGTGGGAGGAACTGATGCGCATCGAGGGCACTCAACGCCAGAGCGAACGAGAGATTATTGCGATTCGGACAGAGTGCAGGGGGACCGAGGGGCGAGAGAGATTGTGTTATAGTAGAGAGAGAGAGAGAGACAGATGAGCTTTATTCTCCTGTGTGTGAAACACTCTTTGATCTCGGCAGCTCTGACGGGAAAGGCCTTCATTTACACTTTTGTGTCTCTAAAGACCATTTATGGGTGAATCTCAGTAAAGCAGAGGCAGGTCACATGTCCTGAAGATCGAGAGAAAAGAGATGTGTGTTTGCTTATTTCCATAGCACATTAAAGGGCTTTTTGAAGTGTTATTTGTAAGTTTAATGACATTTAAGCACATTTGCACAACTCTGATTATCCTAATGTGGCTGGATGAGCTTTATTTTATTTTACCTTAAATTCTCATTAGTCCGCAATTATTGCAGGTTTTTATTTAATTCAGCATTAATTAATGGTAATTATCAATATATATATATATATAAATTAATTATAAATGAATAAGTACATATATAACATATCCAGGATGTAGTTGAACAAGTTTCTTCACATTATCGCCATGAGTGATTTTTTTTTTTTTTGTTGTTGTATTGCATTAATGATAATGGGGTAATTAATTAACGTGGCAACAAATCGTAATGGTCCTAAAATATGATTAGTTGCTTAAAATGGGCTCAGCATATATATATATATATTTATTATTATTTTAGAAATATGACCCAGACATGTTCTTTGCAGTTTCGTGGCAGACTTTTCTTGCTCCAAATGTTTTTTGGATAATTTTCCAGTGTCCCTTTGATCCTTTAACCCAAATTATATCGGCTGATTTAGCAAATGACCTTTATGATCGACTAACATCTGCATATTGATGACATTTACACGACTGTTCTTCAGTGCAGGTGAAGTTTATGAACACTGGTGTTGATATGTAAATGTGGGTGCAATATGTTAATGAGCTCATGCATGTGATGTCGTATGTTAATGAGCTCATGCATGTGATGTCCTATGCTAATGAGCTCATGCATTTGATGTCATATGCTAATGAGCTCATGCATGTGATGTCGTATGTTAATGAGCTCATGCATGTGATGTCCTATGCTAATGAGCTCATGCATGTGATGTCGTATGCTAATGAGCTCATGCATGTGATGTCGTAATCATGCAGCTGAGTTTCTGAACGAGTTTGTTTTCGATAAATGTCATGTTTTGCTAGATTTGCTGCTCCGTCCTCACCTACAGGATGGTTGTGTTCATGAGTTAAACTCTCTCATGACGCGTGCGTGTGTGTGTGTGTGTGTTCTGCAGGATGAGACGGGAGATGCTCAGGTCGATGGAGACGCTATCAGAGCCTCGCGTGTGACTCTGCCTCTGGAAATGGACGGCGCTGAGCATGTAAGTAATTGTCTGTCTAAATCAAACTCGTGTTCGTCATCTTATAGATGCAGCTCAACACTTTAGGAGACATGCACTGAAAGAAATGGTTCATGATTTACTTTGAAACAGAGCTGCGCGATTAAAAGTTAAAACACCCACATGATCTTCGTCCTAAATGACAGCGATGTCTATTAAGTCCGATCACAGTGAACATTCAGATGTGCGTTCTGACCCAGAGAGATCCAAATCAGCCAAATAACTGAGTGTTGTCTAAACTGCGGGATGTGTTTGATATTAAACACTCTTATGAAAAGCATAGAGATGCTGTTCCCCAGGTGGCCTCCTCATAAGCGAAGTACATGGGCTTCACATATTACGCCTAAATGGTCAAATAACCTACACACAGATATGATGAAATGCCGTTTTGGTAAGTAATCTTGCAAACATTTATATAATAAACATATATATTGTCTCTTAAAGTGACAGCAGCCTAATAACCCTGCGTCAGTCATTACTGTTAATCAAACAACAGAAGACACGGATAAAGTCACTCACTGCTCTTGAGTGAATAAACTGTAGTTTTAATACGATTAGTCTGTATGTAATGTGTGCAGCAGCGGTGGTGTTTCACATTTGATTACTTTATTCAGTTTCTGTTGTAGGCTAGTGCTTATCTGAAAACCTAAAGCTCCGTTTATTTAATTTGTATTTTTGTTCTGTTGCATTTTTCATTGATTTTATTTGTAATTTAGTTTATTTGTTCTTTTTTGATTTAATTATTAATTAACCTAATATTAGTTTTGTAATTAAGTATTGATAATTATGTAAATTTCAGCGACATTTCACATTACTCGTATCATAAAATAAGAGTTTGATTGTATCACCCGTCTATAATCGTGTTAAATAATCGTGATTTCAGTATTGAGCAGAATAATTGTGATTATGATTATGATCTAGTTTTAAAAAGACTGCAGCAATTAACAACAATTGTAATAATTGAAATAATTCTCACTCAGAAATTGCTAGTAAATCGAACAAATAATTACAAAGAAACACTGAATTGAACGTGAAATTTTGAAATAGAAAGACTGAAAGACTGTGTGTGTGTGTGTGACTCGAGTGTGTGTGTGCGTCTCGGATAGCTCAGTGCTATTAGCTGAATCTGCCCTTTGGTATTAGTGCAATAGCTGTGACATTTATCAGGAGCCTGCGATTAAACCTTTGCCGGTATTTCCTGTGAATAAACGGCAGCAGATTTTTCTCCGGCATTAATTGCTTCTCGATCTCCATTTTCCTGTGATGGTCATTAAAATGCTTCATTTGTGCCTGTGGCGACGTCATCACATCAATCCGTACGACGCGCTTTGTGTCTCGTATAAAAGAGCCTCTCAGTCTTATGATATGCTAAACCACAGATGTGTGTGTGTGTGTGTGTGTGATTGGCTCATCTGAGCACTTCTCTCAGATCATTGTTTCAGATAAAGACTCACAAGATGTCCAGGCGGAAGCCTCACACTGATCTGAATGTGAGATTAGTGGGTTCACCAAACAGGGCTTTTGCAGAAATACTGATTGTTTCCGAGCAGGTTTTCCTGCTGCCTTTTCTCTGCCCGGCCTCTCGTCATTGGTCGGTCAAACAGACTCACGCCATTGGCTGAGTCAGAAAATTACATGTTTTATCCACTTACACTGCCAATCAAAAGCTTGGGATTTTCAGTAATGATGAGAAACTTTCCTGAGCATCAAAGCATCATATTAGAGTGATTTCTGAAGGATCATGTGACACTGAAGACTGGAGTAATGATGATGAACATTCAGCTTTGATCACAGGATATAAATTACGCTTCACTATATTCACATAGAAAACAGCTGATTTACATTAGAATAATATTTCACTGTTTCACTGTATTTTTGATCTAATAAACACAGGCTTGGAGAGCAGAAGAGACTCTTCCAGAAACATTAATAATCGTACGGATCGCAAACTTTTGAACGGCAGTGTGTATTTGTCTCTGATGTATTTCAGCATCAGAATATGTGCACATTTATTTCACCTTTAAGTCCAGACAGGTTCCTGCCATCACTAAGACCTCATGAGGTCAGGTGTGTGTCCGCTATCCTTCACGCTGTATGTGTGTGTGTGTGTGTGTGTAGGATGAGTGTCGTCTGCAGTTGGAGGCTCAGCGCATCAGTCTGTCGCAGATCCACGCCGCGCAGCTCGAGCTGCTGATGGACACACACGAGCAGGAGCTGCGCAGTCGAGAGCGTGAGCTGATGGACACACACGAGCAGGAGCTGCGCAGTCGAGAGCGGGAGCTGATGGACACACACGAGCAGGAGCTGCGGCGTTTACAGGAGCTACAGGGCCTCAGCGCTCAGTCCGCAGGTCAGTGGGACGCCACATGAAACGAGCCCCAGTGTTTCAGATCTATTATTAAACCTAAACCTAAGCAGCTATAGTTGCCCCAGTATATAGTTGCCATTTTCCTTTTATAAGTATTTTTCTAGATGTTATCCATGTTTTATGTGAAATGCAAGCAAACAACCAAATAAGGGATTTAAAAAAAATAAATGCAGAACATGTTCACACAGGACACTATTAAAGGGATACTCCACTTTAAAATGAAACTTCTGTCGTCATATACTCACCCTCATGTTGTTTCAAACCTGTATGAATTTCTTTCTTCTGCTGAACAGGAAGGAAGATATTTAGAAGAATGTCAGTAACCAGACAGTTTCTGGTCTCATTGACTTCCATAGTAGGAAAAAATATACTATGGGGATCTGCAGGGATTCCAGCAACACATTTGTATGTGTGTGTTACTTAAAGGAGAACTCCGGTCAATTTTAACATTGAGCTCATTTTTTTGTACATTTGGAGTGCTGTCAATACAGAGAACAACGACAAAAATCGGTGTTGCCTACACCGAGTTATTCTATTTTTAAAATTTGCACCCTGTTGAATTGTCGAGTTCACGCGCGTGATCATAGGCACTAAACCTATGCGCGTGAACTCGACAATCGATTACTATGGCCTTCCACCGAAAACAGGATGTAAACACCGGTATGAGCGCTGGCTGAATTAACTTCATTTTTATTAATATCTCTAACATCTACTGCAGTCAGATTCACCCGTGTTCACTCGGAAGGAATCACTCACATTTTCTGTGCACTTGTAATGACACTTAAAGGATGTTAAGAGGCTAAAAAGCAGGCTTACTACTTGCCCTATTGAAGTCAACAGGGTGCAAATTTTAAAAATAGAATAACTCGGTGTAGGCAACACCGATTTTTGTCGTTGTTCTCTGTATTGACAGCACTCCAAATGTACAAAAAAATGTACTACTTTACTATTTATTATTTATTAATTTACTTTGGTGGACACTCGGCCTAACAGAAAACCCTTGACGCGCTTCGGACGCTCATCCGCACAAAACGGTGCCTGGCGGCTCGAGAACGCAAACCTAGAATTAGGTTCCAAGATTCAAGCCTTGAAGTTGTATATCTGATGGTAAAAGTATAAGCTGACAGTATTTGTTCCGCTCCCGCAGAGCCGAGCGAGCCGATGGCCCCGCAGCTGAAGGCTGAGTTTCAGGAGTCCTGGGCTCAGCTGGAGGAGACTCACCGCCGCGAGATGGAGCGGCTGAAGCTCTTCTACCAGCAGCAGAAGCAGGAGACGCAGGAGCGCTTCACCTCCGAGATCCTCCTCCTCCAGCAGAGACTGCAGGAGCTCACGGGCGCAGACGAGCTCTTCAGGTGACCCCTCCTCATCACGCAATACAGCAACACACACTTACTTTAGCTCCCAATTCATCCTCCGCAGGGAGTTTGATTGACAGGCGATCTGACCAATCATAATCCACCATCTGCCGAATCCGCCACTGTTGCCCGACAGAGCAGTCAGGAGAGTTAGTAGATTAACCTTGGAGGATTTGAACTTGAGAAACGGAGTGTCCTGACGTCTTTCCACGGTTAAAACAACATTCTGATGTTCATTCATTTTTATTTGATGCTATAAATGAACTAGAAGGAAGAGATGATCGGTTCACGAGCGGCTTTAACTGAGCGATCTGTCAGACACATTAAAGAACCACAAAATGGTATTTATTGTTTAAATTTCTTTAAAAAAATGACCAAATTTGAAAGTTGAGACTGTTTCATATTAAAATTAACCTTGTCTGTGAGTTTCTCTACTCCGCGATGTGTTGTTCACTGCATGAGAACATGTGGTGTGAGAGAGGCGTGGCTTGTGGGACACAGCAACAGTAACTAAAGGGGGCGGGTCTTTGCGATGGTCAATTACACTACTGGTCTAAAGTGTGGAATATTTAAAGTTATTAATGTTTTGTTAGAGTCTCTTCTGTTCTCCAGGGCTGCATTTATTTGATCAAAAATACAGTAAAAACAGTGAAATATTATTCTAATGTAAATCATCTGTTCTCTATGTGAATATACAGTAAAGTGTAATTTATTCCTGTGATCAAAGCTGAATGTTCAGCATCATTACTCCAGTCTTCAGTGTCACATGATCCTTCAGAAATCACTGTAATATGAGGATTTGATGATCAAGAAACATTTATGATTATTATCAGTGTTGAAAATAGTTTAGTATTTATGTGAAAGCTGATATATGTTATTTCCCAGGATGCTTCGATGAATAGTACGTTTAAAAGAACCTTTATTTGAAATAGAATCTTTCGTAACATTAAAATGTCTTTACGGTCACTTTTGATCGATTTAATGCGTCTTTGATGACAAAAATATAAAGCAGAACAACAGAATAAAAAGATGAATATTAAGTGACTTACATTTTAGACACAATATTGCCTGTTTTCCAATTCTCAGTGTGTGTGTGTGTGTGTGAGGTAAAAGGACACAAGCTCTTGAAGCTCCGCCCCCTGTGCCGGGAGCAGCAGCTCATTTGCATTTAAAGGAACAGACACAAAAACTGTGTGTTTTTGCTCACCCTCAAAAAGTGACAATTTTATCATGCTATATAAAAATATCTGTGTGGTAAAACTTCACACACACACTCTGGGGACATCACAGATTTATTTACCATCTTGTGAAAGGGCATTATACCACCCATTTAATGATTAAATGTGAGAATTGTACATAAAAGATGATGTAAACTTTTAATTAGGTTAAAAAATGGCTTTATAAAGTAAAAAATGCCCATAAAAGTAAAAAATCAATGTAAACTTATTGGAAAAGATAATTTGTGAACTGAGCAGAATAGGAAGAATATGAAAACTTTATGAGTCAGCTGTTCACGGCAGTCATAAACCTGCCAAAGTGCCAGTACAATAACACACTCAGCAAAATATAGTATAATTATAGTTATCGATAAAACCCCAGAGAATATCAAGATATCATTTGTTTTTCATGTCACCAACATCAGAGAACCGTGAAGATGTGAAAGTTATTGAGATATAAACTCATAATCTAAGGGGTTCGTCTGAGTTGAACAGATCGTTTGCGATGGACTCTTCCTTTATTAATTAAAGTCTGAGTTTCTCTCAGTCGCTCTGCTGAGCATTTTTAACGAAGCCCAGTAACTTTTCCCTCGCTGTCAGTTTGACATTTACACACTGAAGGCTGAAAACAGAAGGCCTCCTGGGTCATAATTCAACACTTCCAGCGAGTCTCTGCTCTTTAAACATTAACCAGAAAGAAAATGATTTAACCTAAAAGAATGATTTAAACTATGTATTACTTCTGATAGAAACATTTAGATTAGATAAGCGATTCTCATTACTGGAGTTAAACACTTAAATTAGCCTACATGAAATCATTACTGAGAAGTTACAACATTTTGTATGTTCAATAAAATTAAATATCTGTAGTGGATGCGATGCACTTTTCCTCTGGCATGCTGTGCTTTAATGTTTAACTACAGAGAGTAGTAAAGTAAAGTAAAGTAGTTAAAACTATTGCT
This sequence comes from Vimba vimba, assembly GCA_022828995.1. Classification (NCBI taxonomy): domain Eukaryota; kingdom Metazoa; phylum Chordata; class Actinopteri; order Cypriniformes; family Leuciscidae; genus Vimba; species Vimba vimba. Next base: position 43,716,434 of record CM040824.1, on the reverse strand, counting down.
TATCATGATAATAGCAGATTTGTATAGCAGAGAAAATATTTTCGTGCAAATAATGCACAACAAGGCCTATCTGTTTCCAATTAAAATATAAATCAAGTAAAAATACTCTTTGGCCAGTGGAGAAGATTGAGAAAAACTTTCTCTGAAATGTATTTTACACTATTTGATTGATTTATTCAAGAACTAGGCAAGGATCGGCTACTAGCACATCCATATCTCATATTCTCCTAATGCCTAATGTACCGTTAAACATGGTATCACGTGGATGAATAAGCATATGCAAATGATATGCAGATGAGGATATGCATAGTAAAACGAGGAGTTGTAAGCTCCAGATTTGGATATTTCGGGGGGGAGACACATGTGCACAATCTTCCGCTGACTGGGATTATAAAGGGGATCTTGCGCAGGTTCTGGCGTTCACACGGGTTTATAAGTCTGAATATCTTTGGCTTTCAGGCGCACGCACACTTTTAGTAAGGATCCTACGCACAGTTTTATACATGAGCCCCCTGGTGTGTGTAAAACAAACGTGAGCATCCGTCTCTCTGCTTGCTGACGGATGATTGAAGGATCACACGCGTTTCTGAAGCGCTTCATAAATGATGGATGTGTTCAAACCCTTCAGCGCTCGTGTCGGAGACGCCAAACCTCACATCGCTCAGATGTGCTCAGACCAGAGAAGCTCCTCTGCTTCGAGACGCGGGCAGGAGCGGGAGAGTTTAGATGGTGGAAGAGCAGCACTGCCCCCGAATGGACACCGTATGACAGATCACATCTCAGGAAGAGCTTCAGAAATATATCCATGATCAAATATCTTTCAGAAAGTGTGTGTTTCTTCTTCTCAAGCGCCTGAGCTCCTCTAGCTCACTCTTAACGCTTGGCATTGTGGTAATGTGAATATCTCTGTCCTGTGTGTGATGAATGGCTGATGTTCCTCATTTGTTAGTCGCTTTGAAGCTGGATGATCTGTAGAGTTTCCGCTCTTTTCAAACAATGAATTTGCATGAGTTTTCCAATCGCTTCTGATTTACTTTAAAAAACATTTACTTGATTTTTTTTTTTACACGTATTTTTTTTACTGAGAATTTCAACCCAAGTTTGAAGTGTAAAGGTCCTCACACACTCGATTTCCACACTCGACCTCAAGCCAGAAGAAGACAGAATACAGAAAAGGAAAGACATTGTTTGAAAGCTATTTTAGCAGGGATATATTTATAAAGCCTTTCCTGAGGTCTGATATCTGTCATATCGTGTCCGGTCTCCTCCTAAAGTCTCCCGTTCCTGACATTATGTATGTTAGAGCTTGGAGAATATAGAGAACAATGGATGTTCTTTATAGAAATACCCGTTTGAAGATCTTATTACTTTATGTGGTAAACCACACACTATTGATGATGTCAGAGGTAAGAAAGACCATCATGCCGTGAAATACAGTCTCGGTGTGTTTGAGTGCATGTGTTAAAGCTCTTTTCATATTTGGGTTTTATTTCTCTCCAAAGTAAGAAGGAAATCAGGGCCTGAATTTCATGCGGTTTCAAACCTGTGTGACTTTATTTGCTGGATCATGATAGAAGATATTTTAAAACATCCGTGTCCAAACAAGGTCAATTAAACATATTGTGCATTAAAAAATGAATGATGAGAATTTGGTGGGTGAAATATGAGCGTTTAAGAGTTAATGAGCTCATGATTATTTTTCATTTATGACTTAATCATGAGCTCATTAACTCTTAAATGCTCATATTTCACCCACCAAATTCTCATCATTAATTTTTTAATGCAAAATATAATGTATCCTTTTCTCTCTAGTTTGTTATATACTTTATTGTTATTATTCTTGACATGTATTTTAATATATTGTAATGCTCCTATGGTGTTAAAGGTCACAGTAAGAAGTGTTTGTGTGTGTGTGTGTGTTCGAAGATTATTTCTGGCAGCGATTCCCTAAACGAACTCCTCTAAACGAACACGTTCCCCTCAGATTCAGTTCATATTTCAATAATTTAACAACACATGCGCATGATGAGGGTTAATAATCACGACATGCAGATTAACAAATATATGTAGTGCTGGGCAACGATTAATCGCATCCAAAATAAAAGTTTGTGTTCACATAATATATGTGTGTGTGCTGTGTGTAATTATTTTGTATATATAAATAACACATTTTTCTTAAATATATACATGCATGTGTGTGTATTTATATATACAAAATAATTACACACAGCACACACACATATATTATGTGAACACAAACTTTTATTTTGCATGCTATCTTTTTATTTTACATTTTTATGACGTAATCATGAGCTTAACTCTAAACGCCCTGCAGTTCCCTCACAAACCCTGCTTTGTGTTTGAGGTCGATGTTTCTGCTGACATTCACTCAGTGTGTGTGTGTGTGTGTGTGTGTGTTTCTCCCAGCGTGCCGAGCATCAGTCCGCCCCTGCCCAGAGACGAGCGAGGTGAACATGATCAGCTCAGTCTAACATCAGTGTTTCTCTCAGATCCTCTGTCAAGTCGGTCAGCGACTGCGAGCCGCCCTACATCTCAGACCCGAGGAATCAGGGTGACGTAACGCAACGCCACCTCACGCATGAGCGCACACACACACACACACACTCACATACACACACTCTCTCTCTCTCTCTCACTCTCTCTCTCTCTCTCACACACACACACACACACACACACACACACACACACACACACACACACACACACACACACACACACTCTGCCTCCTCCCCTCTCCTCCTCTCACTGCTGTTTCTCTCTCAGGATGAGGAGCGTGTCTCTGTGATCGCTGGGTCAGGTCTGTGGCGTGAGCTGCAGGCCGGTCAGAAAGCCCCGTGCGAGAGCTCGCGTGAGGAGCCGACGGATCAGGATCAGGATCAGGATCGGGAGCGACGGACCGCATCTCCTCCGGGACGCTGGCAGGAGGAGCACCGGCAGGAGCTGCTGGAGGAGGAGATCGCTAAGGTGCTTTAGGAGGCTTTAACTCACGCAGGGCCTTTATATCACGTTTGGTTTATTGAAGTGTACACTTTACAATAAGGTTCATTAGGGAACATTAGCTGATGTATTAACTAACAAGAACTAACAATGAGCAATACGTTTGTTACAGTATTTATTAATCTTCGCTAATGTTAGTTAATATAAATCCAGCTGTTCATTGAGTGTTCATGTTAGTTCACAGTGCCTTTGATTTCAATAACGTATTAGTAAATGTTGAAATTAATATTAACTAAGATTAATAAATGCAGTAGAAGTATTGTTCATTCTTAGTTCATATTATCTGAGGAAGTTAACTAATGTTAACCAGTGAACCTTAGTGTAAAGTGTTACCGGTTTATTTCAGTAAGAAACCCTGTGTGGAGTTCGTCTGGTGTGTGTGTGAGGAATAGAGCTGGAGATGCTGCTAGTGGTGCACCAAAATCTGTGCATGAGACACGAGTGATCTCAGGAAGTTGTCCTGTGTCCTTCAACACCTTCTGATGTCCAGTGATGTCCAGTGATGTCCAGTGATGTCCAGTGATGTCCAGTGATGTCCAGTGATGTTCAGTGATGTCCAGTGATGTTCAGTGATGTCCAGTGATGTCCAGTGATGTTCAGTGATGTGTGTTTGCTGCTGTAACTCGTAGTGAAGAGGAAGAGAGGACGGGTTCTGGCGCATCACTGCTCTCGGCTCATTTCATGACTTCAAATGTATTCGTTTAAAATGTGCCTTGAATCGACAGTCTTGATGAGTTTGATCTTGATAGCTTGTCTTGTTTCGAGGGCTTGATGATGATGTGTGTGTCGTGTGTGTGTCAGGTGATCGTGCAGATGTCGGTGGAGTTCGCCCAGCACACTGAACACACACGCATCAGCAAACAGGCCAGAGAGACGAGCACCGCTGTGCAGACGGACCGAGATGAGGAGGGCGAGGTGAGCTCACGAACGGGTCTCACACACACACACACACACACACGCTCCGACAGTGCAGAAAGCACTGAGGAAAGCGTTCTAAACACTGTTATTATGGATTTTAATTCTTAGTACGAACTTAGTCATCAATTAAATCCATTAATGTATCATTTTTTAACACTCTGATTCAGTTTGCCTTGAACTCAAAAGACGTGTGTGTGTGTGTGTGTGGGGATCATCTTTAGGCCGAGTGTCATTTTGTAGTTTTGAAGCCCCCTCAGCTCACATTTACTGCATGAACACACACACAGACACAGACACACTCACACACTCTCTCTCACACACAGACTCTCACACACACTCAAACACACACACACACACACACACACACACACACACACACACACACACACACACACACACACACACACACACACACACACACACACACACACACACAGAGTCTCTTTCTCTCTCTCTCTCACACACACACACACACACACACACACACACACACACACACTCCTCTCTCTCTCTCTCTTTCTCTCTCTCTCTCTCTCTCTCTCTCTCTCTTTCTCTCTCTTTGTCTCTCTCTCTCTCTCTCACACACACACACACACACACACACACACACACACTCTCTCTCTCACACACACACGCACACACACACAAACCCCAGTTTACTCGATTGTTGTGATCTTGGCATGAGTTAGCGCTGTTATTTGATGCTGGTTAATGTTAATATTGTCTCATAAGTAGGACTGGGCAAAAAAATCTATTTTTCGATTAATCGTTTTTTAAAATGTGGTCGATTCAAAATCGATGCTCAAACGCCAAGAATCGATTTTTTTCCATCTTTATTTATCTATTACCCAAGTATTAGTTTTCCTCCACTGTTCATATAGGCTTGCAAACTCAATTTTATAGCTAATGCTGTGAGATTTTATGTTAGTTTTATCTAAATCATAAAATAACCTCAATTAGTGCTGCACGTTTAATCATATCGCAATCGCGATGTCAAGCCTATACGCAATTAGGCTATATGACGCAAAATGCTGCGATTTTGTATGAAATAAACAAATTTGGGCTTTTAACGCAATGCAGCATCTGTTAATTTTTTGTCATCCTTTGGCTAGTGTTGCATGATCCCGCTCTTATTCATGCAAATGCTTTTAAACCATTCATACGCGACAAGACAAAATAGAGCTCGCTGCCTGTGAATGTCGAGACTGTGACACAGAAAAACTTGCGATGATATCGTGCGCACAAGACAGCCCAGAATAGAGTTATCTTTCGCGCTTGAACGAACAATAAAACACACAATAATGCCAAAATGCCTTTTTGTTGAGTATTTTCATAACATAAGAGCAGTCTTATGATGAACGTGAAGAGTTGTGACTCGTGAGAGAATGAGGCGCGTGTGAGATCCGCGTCTCTGTCAACAGCGGCTGGCCTTAAAGGGACAGTACACAGTAGCCACTAATTATCTCTGTCGTTAAAGTTAATCAAAGAACAAAGGGAACAGAGAAAAACACTCACTGCTCTTGACTAAAGAACTTTTGTAACTTTGATTAGTCTATATATAATTTATAATTAATGCAGCACAGACTGTTTGATAACTTTATTCAGTTTCTGTATATGGCCTACCTGTTAGACAGGAAGGGCACAGATAAAAATGATATGCAATGTTTTTATATGGGTTTATGTGAGGATTGTTAACCTGTTTGATCAAGGCATGCGACTGTTCTGACTTTCCAATTTTCAGCATCAATTTTTCATCTTGCATCAAAATCCTGTCTATTCATTGTATGCATTTGAAATATAGAGTTGGGTTCTGTTTTAATGTACCCAAGTGTACCTAAAATAAAAAGAGTTTAATATACAGGTTTGTGGCTCTTATTTTCTTTTTATTAATTAAACACTTAAAAACTTATGTTCACTTTTCTTTTCTTTTCTTTTTCTTTTTTTAATAAATATAGGATTTGTATTAAATATTCATTGAGTCGAATCGAAATCTAATTAAAAATCGAAATCGAAAATCGAATCGAGAATCGAAATCGAATCGATTTGAGAGCTTGCGAATCGAAATCGAATCGAATTGTAACATCTGAATCGATACCCAGCCCTACTCATAAGAGAACATGAAGCCACATTCACACACATTTAACTTCTAAAGTGACGGATTTTCTCTTGAGTGAAACCGGATGATCTGCAGGAATGAAGGACAGGACTTCATCCGCCATGATTGAGCGGAGTTATAAAATGTTAGGCTGTGATATGAATCGTAAACATTTTCCCTCGCCCTGTCTTTGTTACATCAGCAGAAATGAAAGGTTGTTTCAGAGGTGAAGAAGTTTGATGAAAGACTTTAGTTCTTCTGAATATTGTGCGCTGATGAATCATTATTAATAATGTGTGTTGATTACATCGGTGTGCGTGTGACAGAGAGAGCTGCAGCAGATGAAGGAGAGAGAGAGACCGAGAGATGAACCACCGCTTCCCAGCATGCAAAGCAGCAGCACACAGACAGAGCAGGTAGTGTGTGTGTGTGTGTGTGTGTGTGTGTGTATTCTACATGGCACACCAGTACAGTGTGTGTTTACTGTCCTCCTCCACCAGGTGGCGTCTGTCACCTTAGAAACCTTTCTATGTTTCCTCTCAGGTGCAGCTGTTGCTATGGCAGCAGTGAAATCCCCGTCTGCTGTTGTGTGTGTGTGTGTGTGTGTGTGTTTGACTCTGCGCGTTCATTGCGCTCGGCCTGACGAACGCATCTCGATATAAAGACTACTGAAAGAGTTTGAGCTGCCTGTGATTAAATGACGGGCTTCTTATGTGCCATTTCTTTTCTGCCTGTGCATAAACTCCAGAAGGAAGAGGCAGAGGAAGAGGAGGAGGTGATAAAGGGCAAAGGTCATGGAAGGAGCGTGACATCACAGTCATCTGACCCAGAGCTCGCATCTGATGACATCATCACAGAGCGGTGAGGAATAATTAGAGCTGATGAAAAAGTTCGGTGACATTGCAACATTAGAACTGATAGACTGACAGACAGACACACAGATAGATGAAGGACAGATAGACACACACACACAGACACACACACAGATAAACACACACACAGACACACACACAGATCTCTCAGTCATCAGTGGTGTTCTTCTTCTAGGGATCTGCTGCGCGAGGCGAACGCTCGTCTGGTTCTGGTTCTGCAGGAGGTGCTGAAGACCACAGCGGCCGCGGAGGAGACCATCGGGCACGTGGAGGCCATGCTGGAGGCCAGTCCGAGTCACATGACCCCAGCGGAGCGGCTCAGACCCGGACCTGCTGGAGGTCAGACACACACGACGCTCTTCAAACACTTTCATCTGTTCATCTGATCAGCTTTTGGGAAACATTTACATTTATTAGTTTAGCAGACGCTTTTATCCAAACGACTTACAAATGAGAGCAATAGAAGCAGCGAAACTAACAGTAGGACAGCAATATTCAATTGCTGTGACCCTTCCCAGCTTAATCTAACGTACTTTATTGTACTTTTTTTTTAAATATATAAAGATAATAGATATAGAATAGAAGATAAAGTGTTAGTATTAATGGATCAAGTGTTGCTGATAAAGATGCGACACCCAGACCCGGATGATGGTCACTCATAGATGTGTCTGTCGACTTGATGCTCACTCATTTAATGATGCAGGAAGCGAATGCAGGAGAATATGAACTCTATATTAAATGAACTCAGTTCTGAGGTGTAAGTTAAAGTAAATAAGCTCAGGCTCGATTGGGACTAACAGCTGCTGTTCATTTCTCTACTGTTCGAGTCTCGATTTTTAATCACATTTCAATTCAGTAAATGTGTAGATTTGATTTTAGATTTGATCATAGATTTTAAATCTATGCATATATCGAAATGAAATTTGATTCAGAATCGAATCGTGGGATTCCTGAAGATTCCCAGCCCTACTTTTTATTTAATTTGAAATCTTTCTTCAGCTTTATAATCAACAGTGACGTCACTTCAAGTCACACTTGAAGCTGAAATGTTGTCGTGTGGTTTAGTCAAAGACATATAAAGAAGGCCGTGACGCTAGAGGCCCAGCGCCGCTCGTCTGCGAAGGGTTAATCACAGATGACAGGACCGTTTAATTGATATGTAGGAACCAGTGAAGCCACATCAGATCCTGTCCGTCTCGTTTGTCCCTTTCTGTTGACTCATTGTCTTTGCATAGAGATGTTTTGTGTACTGTTGAGGCGAGGTCATGTGACCCAGACACACAGGGAGAGAGTGTTTGGGCGTGTTAAGGGACGTCTCGTGTCATGTGATCGACTACTCCTGTAACTCGACACCCAAAACTGTCTGTTTGTGATCCATTCTTCTGTTTGTCTTAATCTGCTGTCTGTCATGTCTCACAAAAACATCATTTGCAGAACATATCAAGCTTTATTAGCGACGCCCAGTCAAACTATAGCGTGATTAAAGGCCCCCTGGAGTCAAAATGTACGTTTTTTAGCTTTCAGTATGAATATGTTAGCCTTAAGGTTATGAATAAGCTTCCAAAACAATGACAAAATTAGCATTTAGTTGCGGAGACTCTCTATTTGTTCCGGTGAAATCACAAAAGAAATTACACCCAAACGTGTCCCTGCTTGACATACAACCACTGATGAACATATTCGGTTTGATGAGAAAAATGTAAAATTAAACTATACATGCTTGGCAAAAGCTCTACCATTAGACCATTAAAGTGCAGAAGAACGTTTCGCGGATCTATGCATTTATTCACGTGAAAATTCTCCGTACTAACAATATATATCAGTAGATCTCAATAAACGACTAATTAAACCCAGTGCACTATTTTTTCCAGAATAAACCTTATTGTACATATATCTGATTTAGCACTGTACAGCAACCATGGTGCTGTCAGTCTGAGGTGAACTAAACGCTATTGGCTATTTGAAAAGGGGGAGGAGCCATTCAATATGTCCCGCCTTAGCTTCCTGTTTCAGTGGAAATGACCTCAACGCATCAGACAAAGCTGCGCGTTCCAAGGCACTTCAGTGGCGCTTTCAGGTACAGCGGCCTTTCCGTCATTTCAGTCCGGGCCAGTTCAGGATGCAGAACTTCTGCCTTTTATTTCTGTAATATTTTGTAATATAAATATCTGTAATAATGTTTCTAAAGATAACGACAGAAAGCAGCATCAAGACGGACGTGGATGCGATCAGCTCTATTACTCGATGTTTTGATGTCATCAGTGAACCAGCGAATCTCTTCTGTCCCGTACACAGACGCTGATGACGTCAGCATGTTTTCAGCAGAGACGCTGAAGAGCCCGGGGGCGGGGCCTCTGCACCAGGGGGCGGGGCTTCTGCACCAGGGGGTGGAGCTCCAGCTGGAGAGGGAGGAGTTTCTGATGAGCATCAGCATACGCTTGCAGAGCGCCGTAGAGAAGCTGCTCATCGCCATCACTGACACCACCACTCAGGTACGGCAAGCACAGGGAGACAAAACTAACGCTTCGACCGTGAACCGCTCAAATCAGCATATTAGAATGATTTCTGAAGGATCATGTGACAGTGGCTACGTTTACATGCACAACTTTTGTTTCAATCTGACTGAATTCATTCCGATTGATGAATCCGAACGTAGTGTTTACATGAACGCTAAACGTGATCGGGTTGATGTGCGCGTTTGTGTGTCACAAGCTTGAAATCGGGATATATTTTTTGACACACACACACACACACACTGCACACAGTGTTTCACACCAGCACTCAGGCACAGGGAGACAAAACTAACGCTTCGACTGTGAACCGGTCAAATCATCACATTAGTGATTTCTGAAGGATCATGTGACACTGAAGACTGGAGTAATGATGCTGTAATATTCAGCTTTGATCACAGGAATAAATTACGCTTCACTATATATTCACATAGAAAACAGCTGATTTACATTATAATAATATTTCACTGTTTTTACTGTATTTTTGATCTAATAAACGCAGCGTTGGGGAGCAGAAGAGACTCTTACAAAACATTATAAATAGAAGTAATTGTCAGTCAAGTCGAGTCAGCTTTTATTTATACAGCGCTTTCTACAATACAGATTATTTCAAAGCAGCTTTACAGACATAACAGGAAAATAATGCAACAACGTTTGTTTCCAGAAGAAAATAGCGTCACAGTCCAGCTTAAGATGGTTCAGTGATGGTTCATTTTTGTTGTAAAAAAGTTATTAATTCAGTTCATTTATATATATATAGCCGCTCTGGAGAAAACCGTGATGTCATCGTCCAGCTCAGCTCAGTTCTCATATAATGCTGTCAAAGCAGGAGATCAATAATATTGCTGAACATTAGATTAGATGTGTGTTGTAATATGAGTGTTGGCTGTTTCTGAAGCAGGATTAGGTCATGTTTAGAGCGTATATGTTGGTTAAACACATTGTCTTTGGATCATTAACTAACACTGCTGGTTACATCAGATGAACGAACACTCCCATGAGGCATCAGGGCTCAAGCTAATGCTCACAGGACACAGTGGGCGGAGCCTCCGCTCCGGTCGCCGGTAGATACCAGCTGATTTGCATAATGCTTTGGTCTCCGTGGCAGCAGCTTAACATGCGTAAAACTGTGTGTGTGAAGTAAAGCGAAACACTCTTTCCCAGTAGTTTATGTCGGCTTCGCTCTGATCATCACTTCCTGTCAGAGATTCATATCTTCACTGCTGAACTTGATAATATTGATAATATTGATATTTTATACCACAGATTTAAAGATCGGATCAGATCCTGTTCGACTTGAAATGTGAGCAAATGAGCATGTGGAGAACGTGGGATTCAAACGGGGATCCCTGGAAATGTGTAGAGAAAACCTGTGTAAATCTTTAAGTAGATTTAAAATAAATAAATAATAATAAAAATAATATTAAAGTGAATAAAAGTAGATTAAAATAAAAATGTAATATTAGTAAATTAGTAAAATAATACAATTAGATTAAAATAAACAAATAAATAATATACAGTACTTTAGTTAATGAGTATATAGATCAATAACTATAATAGATTTTAAATTTTTTAATAAATGTTTAAAATAAATTATAAAAATAGATTAAAATTTGATATATATATATAAATTAATACAATAAATAAAAAATGTTAGATTAAAAAATGTATATTAATAAATAAAATAAACAATAAAAAGCTAAAAAAAACATTATAAAAGTTAAAATAAAAATAAATAAATAAAAAAGATAAAACATAGATTAAAATAAACAAATAAAAAATACATAGTTCAGTATTAGAGTGAGTAGAAAGTTTCCAAGTAATATTTTCCGTATATTTATTTTTCACAGTATAAATTGTTTGTATAAACTTTATACATGCAAATTTATAACTGCCTTTTGCATCTGAAAGATTAAACCCTTATCTTATGTTATCAGAGCCATTCTTCTGTGAAAGCAATAATAAAACACAACAAAACCACCTGTAAATCAGCACAACCCCTGATCGCAGACGCATAAATCCTGGAGGAGACGAGTGTGTAAAGCTGTGTTCGGGGTCGTAATGGCTGTGGAGTTCATCATGTAATGGCTTGTTCAGGAATGAAGATTGATGTGGAGGCGTCGAGGTGTGGGAGGAGAAGTTAATCAATAATGTGTTTATCAGGGAGACTTTGAAGAGAAAATAATGACTCGAGCGAAACGAAAATGCCACATTCATGATTTATAAGTGTTTAAAGGTCTCGTTCTCAGTTATGAGGAGCGGGAATCTGGTCGGACCGGCTCGGGAAGGGTGTGTGTGTGTGTGTGTGTGTGTTCACTCACCTGCTGGCCGTGTGACTCCGCCTTCACTGACGTCTCACACACATGTTCACTAATCAGGAAGTGAGATCGACAGAGAGAGAGTGAGAGAGACCGACAGAGAGACATAGAGAGACATAGAGAGAGAGAGAGAGAGACCGAGAGAGAGAGAGAGAGATGATCTCCCCCCGGAGCGCTGCTATTCTCTGTTCTCACTTGTTAATGAGGCCCTGCCTTTTCCCAGCGGATCGTTGCCACGGAAGCATGGAATTGTTAATGAGTTTCCAGCAGGAGTAACAGAGGGAAAGTGAACGAGAGAGTCCTGGTGGTTTTACAACTCTCCTGTTTGGATTTCTTGGCTACAGGTTGCTTTGAGTTTTGCTTTCCTTTAGACACAGCTTTCTAAAATCACTGGGATATTTCGGGATTTGTGCTTTACTATAGTCACAGCTCTCTAAAATCACTGGGATATTTCGGGATTTGTGCTTTTCTATAGTCACAGCTCTCTAAAATCACTGGGATATTTCGGGATTTGACCGGCCATGCGAAATCTGCTGTGTGTTTACCAACACGGAGACTCTTCCGTCACACACTCGCACGTCGCTTGACGATTAGCCTCAAACGTCTCTGCTTTAGGATCACGAGAAGATCGTCGCGATGGAGTCCTATCGGACGTTTTGGGATTCCCACTTTGTGAAGGACAGCTGGCTGGACAGTCAGGATCAGGATATCTACGAGGTTGAGTCCCGCATCCCGCTGCCGAGACCCTTCCCGCTCTCTCACCTGCTCCACGAGAAGAACGCCGTAGTGGTGCACACACAGATCTCACACGTCAACCGGCGCGACAACGGACACCTGCTCAAAGTCGTCTCCAAGATCTCGCTTCCCACTCCTCCGTATACAGTAAGTGTGTGTGTGTGTGTGTGAGAGGATCAGGAGGTCACGGGAGATCGAGTTTGACCTTTGAGAATCATGCGGAGGAAGGTTTTATAGACGTTCAGTGTCTATATTGCTAGATAAGAGCTTTTGTACACGTTGACTTGCAGTGTAATGAGATTCCAGGGTGTGTTTCTGTGTGTATGAAGTGTTTTGTGTGTGTAACTCGAGATCAGTCTCACTGTCGTGTTTTTATAAAGTCCTTTTGTCGAAGCTTCTCGCTCTTCCACCACATCAAGCACTGGGAGAGTGATGCAGAGAGATGTGCAGATCAGACGAGTGGAGCATGTGCACTGCCCGCCGCTCTCCTCACTGTCCCTGCGGCTGACCTCAGATCTGATGACGCATCTATCGTCTGATTCGCTGAAAATAACACGTTCCGCTAATGTATGTTTCTGCAAATAATTATTGATATCTCTTTCAAGTCTTGCACATGAATGGAGGAATTCACACAGAAGTGATGTCAGCATGTGCGTCCTGATGAGGATCCTAGCAGACACACACTGCGATGCCTTCACTGAACTGATATAACACATATAACTAATATAACTTGCGTTATGTCTTACAGTGACCGCAGCCTAATACTCCTGCCGTCTGTTTTTAATGTTAAACAACAGAAGAGAAGTAAATCACTCACAGCTCTGGATTGAATAGCTTTTGTACATTTAATAGGGTTAAATCTTTAATTTATACAGCATATACTTTATAAACTTTATTCAGTTTCTGTACCTGGAAACTAATGTGAGCCCGACCTGAAAAACCTGAAAAGCACAGTTTATTTTATTAGTATCTTTGCTCTATTGTATATATTAGTGCTTTTGCTTGTGGTTAGATCATTGGTTCTTATTTTCTTGATTGTATTTGACAGTAGTTTCCCTGAACACACCGAAACCCTGAAGCTAAACCTGTGAAACAAACCGAACCGTTGCGCCCCTAATGTGAACATACAGTAAAGTGTCATTTACTCCAGTCTTCAGTGTCACATGATCCTTCAGAAATCACTCTAATATGATGATTTGATGCTCAAGAAGCATTTCTCATTATTGTCAATGTTGAAAACTACTCATATTTGTGTGGAAACTGATACAAAAGAACAGCATTTATTTGAAATAGAATCTTCTGTAACATTATAAATGTCTTTACTGTCACTTTAGAAGTATTAATATCCATTTTTTAAATCCTACTGACCCCTAAGTTATGAACAGTAGTGTGTTAATCACTTCTATTGTAAGGTCTAAATTCTGGCTTTTATTCTGAAAACGAGCTTCACATGTTCCATATTCCTAATAAACCATCATGCATCTTCTTTTCCTTTCTGGTAACACTAGAAATAATCACTCAGGGATAATAAACTCTATATATTATGACTTTTTTTGGTAATTGCACAGAGTAATGTACTAAACACACTGATTCTCAGTCTTGTCCCTCATAATCGCACACACACTCATAACGCAGCTCACAGTGAGACTGTGATGAAGCTCCGCTCGTCGGTGTGTTGATGAATGTTCATTACTGTGTTCACTCCTGAAACTCTCTCTATTACAGTAGATATTAGGAGTTCTCATGGCACTGGTGTCTGATTAATACAGGCATATTTGTTTCTTTTTTTGTGATTATTTAATGCATTTACGTTCATAAAGGAGTGAGTCCTCCGTTCCCCAGGTCAAGATCCGTCTGGAAGTTTAGTTTGCAAATTAAATTGAAATGAATTTTAAAAAATGTTTGTAATGCGTATCATTTAATCTGAAGCACTGGTTTGAGTGTGTTTGCCCAGTCGTGATGTGTGTGTGTGTGTGTGTGTGTCTCTCTCAGCTGGAACATGCGCGGATCACGCAGACGGAGCTCATGAGGGAGAAGTTCAGGCATAATGAGGAGATGGAGGAGCTTCTGCGCAGACAAGAGGAGCTTCAGGAGCGTGTGTGTGAGGAGAACAGAGCGAGAGAACAACTGGCACTGGAGCTGCACAGGGCTGAAGGTGTGTGTGTGTGTGTGTGAGGAGAACAGAGCGAGAGAACAACTGGCACTGGAGCTGCACAGGGCTGAAGGTGTGTGTGTGTGTGTGTGAGGAGAACAGAGCGAGAGAACAACTGGCACTGGAGCTGCACAGGGCTGAAGGTGTGTGTGTGTGTGTGTGAGGAGAACAGAGCGAGAGAACAACTGGCACTGGAGCTGCACAGGGCTGAAGGTGTGTGTGTGTGTGTGTGTGTGTGTGTGTGTGTGAGGAGAACAGAGCGAGAGAACAACTGGCACTGGAGCTGCACAGGGCTGAAGGTGTGTGTGTGTGTGTGTGTGTGTGTGTGTGTGTGTGAGGAGAACAGAGCGAGAGAACAACTGGCACTGGAGCTGCACAGGGCTGAAGGTGTGTGTGTGTGTGTGTGAGGAGAACAGAGCGAGAGAACAACTGGCACTGGAGCTGCACAGGGCTGAAGGTGTGTGTGTGTGTGTGTGTGTGTGTGAGGAGAACAGAGCGAGAGAACAACTGGCACTGGAGCTGCACAGGACTGAAGGTGTGTGTGTGTGTGTGTGTGTGTGTGTGTGTGAGGAGAACAGAGCGAGAGAACAACTGGCACTGGAGCTGCACAGGGCTGAAGGTGTGTGTGTGTGTGTGTGAGGAGAACAGAGCGAGAGAACAACTGGCACTGGAGCTGCACAGGGCTGAAGGTGTGTGTGTGTGTGTGTGTGTGTGTGTGTGTGTGAGGAGAACAGAGCGAGAGAACAACTGGCACTGGAGCTGCACAGGGCTGAAGGTGTGTGTGTGTGTGTGTGTGTGTGTGTGTTTGTGTGTGAGGAGAACAGAGCGAGAGAACAACTGGCACTGGAGCTGCACAGGGCTGAAGGTGTGTGTGTGTGTGTGTGAGGAGAACAGAGCGAGAGAACAACTGGCACTGGAGCTGCACAGGGCTGAAGGTGTGTGTGTGTGTGTGTGTGAGGAGAACAGAGCGAGAGAACAACTGGCACTGGAGCTGCACAGGACTGAAGGTGTGTGTGTGTGTGTGTGTGTGTGTGTGTGTGTGTGTGTGTGTGTGTGTGTGTGTGTGTGTGTGTGTGTGTGTGTGTGTGAGGAGAACAGAGTGAGAGAACAACTGGCACTCGAGCTGCACAGGGCTGAAGGTGTGTGTGTGTGTGTGAGGAGAACAGAGCGAGAGAACAACTGGCACTGGAGCTGCACAGGACTGAAGGTGTGTGTGTGTGTGTGTGTGTGTGTGTGTGTGTGTGTGTGTGTGTGTGTGTGTGTGAGGAGAACAGAGCGAGAGAACAACTGGCACTGGAGCTGCACAGGGCTGAAGGTGTGTGTGTGTGTGTGTGTGTGTGTGTGTGTGTGTGTGTGTGTGTGTGTGTGTGTGTGTGTGTGTGTGAGGAGAACAGAGCGAGAGAACAACTGGCACTCGAGCTGCACAGGGCTGAAGGTGTGTGTGTGTGTGTGTGTGTGTGTGTGTGTGTGAGGAGAACAGAGCGAGAGAACAACTGGCACTGGAGCTGCACAGGACTGAAGGGGTGTGTGTGTGTGTGTGTGTGTGTGTGTGTGAGGAGAACAGAGCGAGAGAACAACTGGCACTGGAGCTGCACAGGGCTGAAGGTGTGTGTGTGTGTGTGTGAGGAGAACAGAGCGAGAGAACAACTGGCACTGGAGCTGCACAGGGCTGAAGGTGTGTGTGTGTGTGTGTGTGAGGAGAACAGAGCAAGAGCAAGAGAACAACTGGCACTGGAGCTGCACAGGGCTGAAGGTGTGTGTGTGTGTGTGTGTGTGTGTGTGTGTGTGTACAACTATCTTTGTGAGGACCAGTTTGAGTGTTAGCCCAGTGGAGTGAGGACAGAGAGAGTAAAGGGGACATGTTGGCCGGTCCTCAGTTTCTGAGAGCCTTTAAAGGCCCGTTTGAGGGTCAACACTTGGTTTTAGGGATAAGGTTATAATGAGGTCAAGGGTTGGTTTAGGGTCAGGGGTCGGGTTAGGCACTTAGTTGTGATGGGTAAGGTTAGAGTAAGCGGCTAGAGATTGCATTGTGTCAATGAATGTCCTCATAAAGATAGATGTACAAGAATGAGTGTGTGTGAGTGAGTGTATATTTGAGGATGTGAAGAGGATCCGTGTGTGTTGGCAGAAGGTGAGTGTGTGAAAGAGGTGTGTTGTGTTTGTGTGTACACAGTGTGTATCATAAACCCTTAAAGTCAGTGTGAAGCTGCTCTCACTGAACCCTCAGAAACACTGACGGAAGGAAGGGTCAGTTTCTCTCTTCCGAAGAAGCTCAGGACAGTTGATCTCTGTGTGTGTGTGTGTGTGTGTGTGTGTGTGTGTGTGTGTGTGTGTGTGTGTGTGTGTGTGTGTGTGTGTGTGTGTGTGTGTGTGTGTCTGCGCGCGTGTGTGTGTATCTGTTTGACAGTGACAGCACTGGCTGGTACTTCAGCAAACACACACACTCACAGCAACAGCTGGACATTCAGAGACGTTTCACACAGACCATCATTATCAGTGCGTTGTCATGGTTACGCTCTTTTGTTTCACTCGTTTACTCTGTGTTCGCTGGAAACTGGAAACTCATCGTAAACGAGTGAAGGAGCTTTAGAGCGCCTCTAGTTTACCACTAAATGTTTACCGTAGTCATTTCACAAGACAGTGCGATCGCAGGTCACATGATCACGTGTGTGTGTGTGTGTGTGCAGGATTGTGTAGAGAGTGTTTCCCAGCGTGATGTTTACTCTGATGTCATTAATCTGTCATACTGACGGTCATGTGACGGTCATCTGTGATGTTTAAATCACCTGTTGCTTCACTTTACAGGAGTGTTGTTTAGGGCCGGCTCTCGAACTCGATACTTTATAGCCTCGATACCGTCGAGTTTAAAAGAAATTAACCATTTCCAAGTTTACGACGCCAGAACATGCAGGACTCGGATATAAAGAGTCATTTTGCGGTTTAATATTCTCACTTTTGCAACATTTCATTTGAGAGAAACCATCATCACAGAAGAAGCTCTGCACGACAACCCGTCAAAATAAAAGTTTGGTTTAACTTACAGAGACTGCGATAGAAATATAATTGACATAATTTATAATTAATACATTTTTATAGTTTATTAATTAATTTATAATTTTAACAGTAAACCTCTGTTGTTTAGCACCTGTTTGGCTAAATATTCATTTGAATAAAAGATAAATTAATGTTTAATGCCTTTATTTGATTACCAGAAAAATTTAAATACACAACTATTTAAAAAAACAGCGCTGTTATTGTGTACAAATTAATAAATTAAGTTGTTTCTATGAATTCAATTCATTAGATATGTTTTTGATTAAACCATTGAAATGGGATATAGACTAAGTAACACGGAAAAGCACAGAACTGGCCAACATTAACATTTGAAAAGAAAAAACAAACGTTTAGAATGTAATTTTTGTTAAACTGTAAATAAATTGCTGTTAAATTGAACAAGTTTTATTATTTCAATTAATTACACATGCTTTTTGATTTATAAAATTGAATTTAACCATCCAGAAAAAATTTACAGAAAAATACAAAAAATAAAACAGTCGGAATCCAGAAAAATGTAAATGTGAGAATTTATGCATATTCTGCTGTAATATTATCAGTTCATGAAACTGGTATTAAAACAGGTTTGGGTCAGGAGCCGGTGTCAGAGTCGTTAGGGGTTTGGGTCAGGAGCCGGTGTCAGAGTCGTTAGGGGTTTGGGTCAGGAGCCGGTGTCAGAGTCGTTAGGGGTTTGGGTCAGGAGCCGGTGTCAGAGTCGTTAGGGGTTTGGGTCAGGAGCCGGTGTCAGAGTCGTTAGGGGTTTGGGTCAGGAGCCGGTGTCAGAGTCGTTAGGGGTTTGGGTCAGGAGCCGGTGTCAGAGTCGTTAGGGGTTTGGGTCAGGAGCCGGTGTCAGAGTCGTTAGGGGTTTGGGTCAGGAGCCGGTGTCAGAGTCGTTAGGGGTTTGGGTCAGGAGCCGGTGTCAGAGTCGTTAGGGGTTTGGGTCAGGAGCCGGTGTCAGAGTCGTTAGGGGTTTGGGTCAGGAGCCGGTGTCAGAGTCGTTAGGGGTTTGGGTCAGGAGCCGGTGTCAGAGTCGTTAGGGGTTTGGGTCAGGAGCCGGTGTCAGAGTCGTTAGGGGTTTGGGTCAGGAGCCGGTGTCAGAGTCACGGTGTCGGTGTCGTTAGCGCTAGAGTCATTAGTGCTCGTTTAGGTGCAGAAATTAGCCTTTAATAGTTTTAATGCTTTAAATTATCGTGACCAAAATTTTTAATGGACCTCTCAGTCTCTCGCACGAATGAGCCGGTGGGTGTGTGTGGGTGTGTGTGTGTGTGTGTGAAGAGATCGTCTGCAGACATCCCTGCTCTCATCTGTAGTCTGATCATCTTATACTTTTGTGTGTGTGTGCGTGTGTGTATGAGTGTATTATATTATTATGCCTGTGTGTGTGTGTATTATTCTGCGTGTGCGTGTGTATTATATTATTCTGCCTGTATGTCTAAACTGTGAGTGTGTGTGTGTGTGAGAGTGTGTATTATATTATTCTGCCTGTGTGTGTGTGTGTGTGTGGGAGTGTGTATTATATTATTCTTTCTGCCTGTGTGTGTGTGTGTGTGTGTGAGAGTATTATATTATTCTGCCTGTGTGTGTGTGTGTGTGTGTGTGTGTGTGTGTGTGTGTGTGTGGGAGTGTGTATTATATTATTCTGCCTGTGTGTGTGTGTGTGTGTGTGTGTGTGTATTATATTATTCTGCCTGCATGTCTGAACCGGCTGCTGATTATGTGTTCAGTCCAAATGCAGCAGACGGTTTTCTTACATGTGTGTGTGTGTGAAGCTCTTTTGTTAGTCTGAGTGCTCACCGCAACCTCATTTCATTTGCAAATGACCTTAAAGAGTGTCAGATCTGAGTGGTTAAATATTCATGAGTTATTAGTGCATTCCTGTGTCTGAATGAGTGACGAACCCTCTGTGTGTGTGTGTGTGTGTGTGTGTGTGTGTGTTATTAAACACTGCAAAACTAAAGCTTTTCTCCACCATGAGCTTCACAAGTGACTGTAAAACTAGCCGGGAATAAGTTTGTCCCAAATGGATTTCAGCATTCAGCAAGTCTTGTCCTTCAGTTTTTGTTTTCCTCATAAATGTTGTTTAACACTTAAAGATGTTGATGGTTGAATTGAAAGAATGTTGATTCATATTTTTCCTGCAGTGAGATTGAGTGAGAATCAGTGACCTGTAACACATTCAGGGCAGAAATGCTTTGTTGTCGAGTTCAGACCCTGTTAACCAAATAGAGCCTGACGTGTGTGTGTGTGTGTGTGTGTGAGAGAGAGAGAGAGTGTATGAGAGTCTGTGAGTGTGTCCCAAACTGTAAATGCTGTAACCGTATCATGATAGGTGTTAACCGGCTAGTGTATGAGAGTGAGTGTATGAGAGTGAGTGTATGAGAGTGAGTGTATGAGAGTGAGTGTATGAGAGTGAGTGTATGAGAGTGAGTGTGTATGAGAGTGAGTGTGTATGAGAGTGAGTGTGTATGAGAGTGTGTGTGTGTATGAGTGTATGAGAGTGTGTGTGAGTGTGTGAGTGTGTGAGAGTGTGTGAGAGTGTATGAGAGTGTATGTGAGTGTGTGTGAGAGTGCCCCAAACTGTAAATACTGTAACCGTGTAATCATGACAGTAGCTGACCGACTAATGTGTGTGTGTGTGTGTGTGTGTCAGGAGTGATTGACAGCTACAGCGGCGAGCGTGAGGCTCTGGAGCAGCAGTTGCGCGAGCGGGTCGATCTGCAGCTTCAGCTGGAGCAGGAGTTGTGTGTGACGGGCCTCAGACTGAGGGAACTGGAGGAGGAGCGCCAGCAGATCCAGGACCAGCGCCAGCTCCTGTCCCGCCAGCAGGAGGCGCTGAAAGACGGGGCCGGGGCCCCTGAGCTGCGTACGTCACGCTCAACACACACTCACTGCCGTTACATACATCACGCTCAACACACACTCACTGCCGTTACATACGTCACGCACAACACACACTCACTGCCGTTACATACGTCACGCACAACACACACTCACTGCCGTTACATACGTCACGCTCAACACACACTCGCTGGCGTTACATACGTCACGCTCAACACACACTCGCTGACGTTACATACGTCACGCTCAACACACACTCGCTGACGTTACATACGTCACGCTCAACACACTCGCTGGCGTTACATACGTCACGCTCAACACACACTCACTGCCGTTACATACGTCACGCACAACACACACTCACTGCCGTTACATACGTCACGCTCAACACACACTCACTGCCGTTACATACGTCACGCTCAACACACACTCGCTGGCGTTACATACGTCACGCTCAACACACACTCGCTGACGTTACATACGTCACGCTCAACACACACTCGCTGACGTTACATACGTCACGCTCAACACACTCGCTGGCGTTACATACGTCACGCTCAACACACTCGCTGGCGTTACATACGTCACGCTCAACACACACTCACTGCCGTTACATACGTCACGCTCAACACACACTCGCTGACGTTACATACATCACGCACAACACACACTCAATGACGTTACATTCGTCACGCTCAACACACACTCGCTGGCGTTACATATGTCACGCTCAACACACACTCACTGCCGTTACATTCGTCACGCTCAACACACACTCGCTGGCGTTACATATGTCACGCTCAACACACACTCGCTGGCGTTACATACGTCACGCTCAACACACACTCGCTTTACATACGTCACGCTCAACACACACTCGCTGCCGTTACATACGTCACGCTCAACACACACTCGCTTTACATACGTCACGCTCAACACACACTCGCTGGCGTTACATACGTCACGCTCAACACACACTCGCTGCCGTTACATACGTCACGCTCAACACACACTCGCTGCCGTTACATACGTCACGCTCAACACACACTCGCTGCCGTTACATACGTCACGCACAACTCACACTCAATGACGTTACATTCGTCACGCTCAACACACACTCGCTGGCGTTACATACGTCACGCTCAACACACACTCGCTGGCGTTACATGCGTCACGCTCAACACACACTCGCTGGCGTTACATACGTCACGCTCAACAGACACTCGCTGGTGTTACATACGTCACGCTCAACACACACTCGCTGACGTTACATACGTCACGCTCAACACACACTCGCTGACGTTACATACGTCACGCTCAACACACACTCGCTGACGTTACATACGTCACGCTCAACACACACTCGCTGGCGTTACATACGTCACGCTCAACACACACTCGCTGACGTTACATACGTCACGCTCAACACACACTCGCTGACGTTACATACGTCACGCTCAACACACACTCGCTGACGTTACATACGTCACGCTCAACACACACTCGCTGGCGTTACATACGTCACGCTCAACACTCACTCGCTGGCGTTACATACGTCACGCTCAACACACACTCGCTGACGTTACATACGTCACGCTCAACACACACTCGCTTTACATACGTCACGCTCAACACACACTCGCTGGCGTTACATACGTCACGCTCAACACACACTCGCTGCCGTTACATACGTCACGCTCAACACACACTCGCTGCCGTTACATACGTCACGCTCAACACACACTCGCTGCCGTTACATACGTCACGCACAACTCACACTCAATGACGTTACATTCGTCACGCTCAACACACACTCGCTGGCGTTACATACGTCACGCTCAACACACACTCGCTGGCGTTACATGCGTCACGCTCAACACACACTCGCTGGCGTTACATACGTCACGCTCAACAGACACTCGCTGGTGTTACATACGTCACGCTCAACACACACTCGCTGACGTTACATACGTCACGCTCAACACACACTCGCTGACGTTACATACGTCACGCTCAACACACACTCGCTGACGTTACATACGTCACGCTCAACACACACTCGCTGGCGTTACATACGTCACGCTCAACACACACTCGCTGACGTTACATACGTCACGCTCAACACACACTCGCTGACGTTACATACGTCACGCTCAACACACACTCGCTGACGTTACATACGTCACGCTCAACACACACTCGCTGGCGTTACATACGTCACGCTCAACACTCACTCGCTGGCGTTACATACGTCACGCTCAACACACACTCGCTGACGTTACATACGTCACGCTCAACACACACTCGCTGACGTTACATACGTCACGCTCAACACACACTCGCTGACGTTACATACGTCACGCTTAACACACACTCGCTGGCGTTACATACGTCACGCTCAACACACACTCGCTGGCGTTACATACGTCACGCTCAACACACACTCGCTGGCGTTACATACGTCACGCTCAACACACACTCGCTGACGTTACATACGTCACGCTCAACACACACTCGCTGACGTTACATGCGTCACGCTCAACATACACTCGCTGGCGTTACATACGTCACGCTCAACACACACTCGCCGACGTTATATACGTCACGCTCAACACACTCGCTGACGTTACATACGTCACGCTCAACACACACTCGCTGACGTTACATACGTCACGCTCAACACACACTCGCTGACGTTACATACGTCACGCTTAACACACACTCGCTGGCGTTACATACGTCACGCTCAACACACACTCGCTGGCGTTACATACGTCACGCTCAACACACACTCGCTGGCGTTACATACGTCACGCTCAACACACACTCGCTGACGTTACATACGTCACGCTCAACACACTCGCTGGCGTTACATACGTCACGCTCAACACACACTCGCTGGCGTTACATACGTCACGCTCAACACACACTCGCTGGCGTTACATACGTCACGCTCAACACACACTCGCTGACGTTACATACGTCACGCTCAACACACACTCGCTGGCGTTACATACGTCACGCTCAACACACACTCGCTGGCGTTACATACGTCACGCTCAACACACACTCGCTGGCGTTACATACGTCACGCTCAACACACACTCGCTGGCGTTACATACGTCACGCTCAACACACACTCGCTGACGTTACATACGTCACGCTCAACACACACTCGCTGACGTTACATACGTCACGCTCAACACACTCGCTGGCGTTACATACGTCACGCTCAACACACTCGCTGGCGTTACATACGTCACGCTCAACACACACTCGCTGGCGTTACATACGTCACGCTCAACACACACTCGCTGGCGTTACATACGTCACGCTCAACACACACTCGCTGGCGTTACATACGTCGCGCTCAACACACACTTGCTGCCGTTACATACGTCACGCTCAACACACACTCACTGTCGTTACATACGTCACGCTCAACACACACTCGCTGGCGTTACATACGTCACGCTCAACACACACTCACTGGCGTTACATACGTCACGCTCAACACACACTCGCTGGCGTTACATGCGTCACGCTCAACACACACTCGCTGGCGTTACATACGTTGCGCTCAACACACACTCGCTGGCGTTACATACGTCACGCTCAACACACTCGCTGACGTTACATACGTCACGCTCAACACACACTCAATGACGTTACATACGTCACGCTCAACACACACTCGCTGGCGTTACATACGTCGCGCTCAACACACACTCGCTGACGTTACATACGTCACGCTCAACACACACTCGCTGACGTTACATACGTCACGCTCAACACACACTCGCTGACGTTACATACGTCGCGCTCAACACACACTCGCTGGTGTTACATACGTCACGCACAACACACACACTCGGTGACATTACATACGTCACGCACAACACACACTTGCTGATGTTACATACGTCACGCACAACACACACACTCGGTGACATTACATACGTCACGCACAACACACACTTGCTGATGTAGTGTTGTCAAAAGTACCGACTTAAGTACCAAGTCGATACTGGAATTTAAAAAATGTGAGGCTTTGAGCTCAAGTATGTCTGTGATTGGTTACTTGTTACTGAAGTCGGTACTTTTGACAACACTACTGTGATGAACACTGAAGCTGAAGGGGTTGATGGGTAAATCAGAGTATGATTAACTTGTGATTTATTTCTTTATAGGTTGTATCAGTATTATTAATAAATAAAATATCAACCAATCCCTAATCCTAATAATATAGCAAGTACACATACTATATTATTAGGATTAGGGATTGGTTGAGGGTTATTTGCATGTAATTATGTATATTTATAGTTTTACACTGTAAAATAGTGTTACCACAGTTTTTAATAGTTTTAGTTTTAGCTAAACATAACAACCCTGCAAAATGTTTTAAAAGGCGCTTTTCTTTGGCTCGCGGTTCGAATGCCTCCAGATGTCCGTGGTTGTGTGCGCTCAGGTGCGCTCAGGCCTTCAGACGAGAGTTTGCAGGTGTGATCAGGCCTTCAGACGAGAGTTTGCAGGTGTGATCAGGCCTTCAGACGAGAGTTTGCAGGTGCGCTCAGGTGCGCTCAGGCCTTCAGACGAGAGTTTGCAGGTGCAGGAAGTGCCAAACGCCCCAGAGACGCTTCTAACGATGCTGTCACGTCTTCATGTTTCTGCCCTCTTTCCTCCTGTATTTGCATGATGAACGTGTTGTTTTCACTCTCTCTTTCCTCAGGACTAGTTGAGGCTGCTCTTGACGCAGCACCTGAAGCAGGTGTGTGTGAGTGTGTGTGTGTGTGTGTGTGTGTGTGTTCACGAGCTGCATGGCCGGCACGTCTCTGATCGATACACCAGTCACTGGAGCTTTGCTTGCTTTGGGCTCCCGCTGATCGACTAACCGCTGCCTCGATGGCTTTAGCATCACACACACTGTGTCTGCTGAAACACTAGCATGGTTTAACTGGCGCTAACAGGTGCTAACAGGTGTATCTGGTGTGTCTCCTGATTGAACAGCCGTCTCCACATGTGCACAACAACTTCAGTCGAATTCACCACAGGATTATGGATGGAATAATAAAGGTCACCGGAAACGTTTTTTAAAAGTAATAATATATAATAATTATAATAAAACAAAATTAACAATAATATAATATATATATATGTCTTTGTATATAAATATACACTGCCATTCAAAAGTTTGGGATCGGTACGATTTTTAATGTTTTTAAAAGAAGTATCTTCTGCTCACCAAGGCTGTGTTTATTTGATTAAAAAAAAAAAAAAAAACAGTAATATTGTGAAATATTATTATAATGTAAATCATCTGTTTTCTATGTGAATATATAGTAAAGTGTAATTTATTCCTGTGATCAAAGCTGAATGTTCAGCATCATTACTCCAGTCTTCAGTGTCACATGATCCTTCAGAAATCACTCTAATATGAGGATTTGATGCTCAAGAAACATTTATGATTATTATCAGTGTTGAAAAAGTGACAGTAAAGACATTTATAATGTTACAAAAGATTGTGTTTAAAATTAATTAAATAGAACTTTATATTCTTCAAAGAATCCTGATAAAAATTGTACACAACTGTTTTCAACACTGATAATCATAAATGTTTCTTGAGCATCAAATCATCATATTAGAGTGATTTCTGAAGGATCATGTGACACTGAAGACTGGAGTAATGATGCTTTGATCACAGGAATAAATTACACTTTACTGTATATTCACATAGAAAACAGATGATTTACATTATAATAATATTTCACTGTTTTATTGTATTTTTGATCTAATAAACGCAGCCTTGGAGAGCAGAAGAGACTCTTCCAGAAACATTAATAATCGTACCGATCCCCAACGCTTGAACGGCAGTGTGCTTTTATTTTCAATACCCTTTTTAACTTGATTAAACTGGATAAACTGTGTGTCTGTATTGGACTGATGGCTGTTCAATAAGGGACACGTTTCTTTTTCCTTTTCCTTTCTTTTCTGCACTTGCACTCTTATCCCCGTCCTCCTGCACTGTGGGTTCGTGCGGTGGTTGCTGACCGGATCATGTGATCATGGATCGTACGGGAATGGGAACGGTTGTGGGAAATGTCTTCTGTCCATGTGCCAT
This sequence comes from Vimba vimba, assembly GCA_022828995.1. NCBI lineage: Eukaryota > Metazoa > Chordata > Actinopteri > Cypriniformes > Leuciscidae > Vimba > Vimba vimba. Next base: position 43,689,806 of record CM040824.1, on the reverse strand, counting down.
ATGCAGTAGGATGCAAAAGTGGAGAACCTCAGAGAACATTCACTAATAAAACATGTCATCTTCATATTTCATGCCAAAGTCAAAAGAACAAAATATGAAACTATATTTAGCATAAAAAAAATTAAGCCTGTTTTGTTTGGTTTTAATTAAATTGATTTAATCTTTTAAAATGATTATTTAGCAATTGAGCAGTGTTATTTTAGTATTATTTTTATACCATCAAGTAGTTTCAACTTAAAAAACTTCAACTTAAAAAATGTTGCATTTGCAACTTAACTATAATAATTTAGTTTAAGTAATATTTTCTTCTAATATTTAATTTTTTTATATTTGTAGTTTTAGTTTCAGTCAGCAATAACACTGCAATTAAGCACATCCCCCCCCCCAAAAAAAAATAATTTAATTAAAAATCTATTTTCTTCTGTTTAAAAAAAAAACAAAAACATTTTCATGGCAATTAAGCAGTATTATTCAAGTATTAATTTTATACCATTATGATATTTATGTGTTATACATGTATGTTTTTTTTATTTAACTCTTTCTTCTAATATTTAATTAGTTTGTTTCTTTTGATTTTGTGTTTAAATATGATCTGAACATGACGAGTTTTATGAGATTTACGGTTTATTTTGTAATAAAAGTGCTGCAGTTTAATGATCATAGTCCATCAAAACTACAGCTCAGTTTATAAACTCTCCAGAGCTTTAATGAAGAACTCTTAGAGATATGAATCTCTGAAGCTGCTCCATCCTTTTGTCATGGGTCGAGCCCTCCCGACCGCTCTCCTCACGTGTGTGTGTGGTGTCCTCAGGCGTGTGTGTGTGCTCACGTGTGTGTGTGTGTCCTCAGACCTGCTGGAGGAGACGGAGAAGCTGATGCTGGAGAAGGTGGAGGTGCAGCGGCAGGCGCAGAAGGAGAGTGTGGAGTTGCACCTGCAGGTGAAGCACCTGGAGGCGGAGCTTGAGGAGCAGGTGATGCGCGTGCAGGAGCTCCAGGACACGAGCCGGTCCGAGCGAGACGACCTCCATCAGCAGATCCAGGCCCTGGAGAAACAGCTGGAGAACAACCGCAGGTTCATGGACGTGAGTTTCCTCATCATGTCTCTTCCACGTTCATTAACCCTCTGGGGTCTGAGCTGTTTTCTGGGCCCTGGAGGTGTTCTGACATGCTCTGACATTTGTGCTTATTTCTGTTACTTGTGACATTTTCATGGCTAAAGTCTGATTACACTGTATTTAGCACAAACTCTACTACAATAATATGATGCATTCAAATGCGATCATGATCCAAAATATGACACATTCAAACGCGATCGCGCTCAAATATAAAACATTATGGTTACCATATACATATCTACGTTTGAGCAGATATCCACAAACACAGTAACAGTAAACACGGGTCTAAATATTATAATATTCACCATATATCTAGCAACAGTTCAACTGCAATGTGAAATTTATGCAACAATAGCAAACTAATATGTAAGAATTTCTTACCTTACATCTTTCTTGTCTTCAGATCGCGTTCTTCTTCTGATGTAAATCCAATGTAAGCTCAGGCACGTCTTTCAAACTCGACGTGAAGTGAAGTGAAGTGTTTTGCTGTTGAGGTAATGAGGGCGATCACGTTCCATGTGGAGATTTGCATGTGAATATCTTTTGCGCGAGTGGGCGTGGTAAATTAAAAAATAATTAGGAAGCGTTTGAGAAGCTGGACATCTTGTTGGTTTTATACAAATTACTTAAACAGAGAATATTTGTTTTCAGTTTGAATCCGATCATTTAAAAGTACACACTTAAATGTTTATAAAGGTATATGGCTCATAAATTTGTGACAATTCGCTGAGTTTTGTTTCAGTTTATAGACGTGCTCAAGAAAAAAAAGTTCACCGCGACGGAGAGGCAAAACGCACACCCTGTTTAGTTTCTTTATTTTACAAAAGCACAATGTTTTGATTTGATTGTAAGTGGACACATACAAAAGTAGAAATATCACAGATTCTTTTTTTATATTTCTTTTTTCTGTATGACCATAAATGACGGAGAAATGTAAGTTTATAGTGCTACAATGTGGATAAAATCCAGCAAAACGCGCCGGCGCGTTTGCCGACCTCAGAGGGTTAAACGTTTGAACCCAACACTGAAGTGAGTTAAACTGCAGTTCATCCTCTGGCCACTAGAGGCCGGCTGCAGAAGAGACTCAGTCCCATAGACCCGCATGTTAAAATGCCCAACTCTACAGCAGAGAAAAGCATGTTTACAGTCTGGTGCTAAAAGTGGTTTTGGTCTATATTGCTGATTTTGCCCTTCATGACGACTGTGAGGGGGTGAATTTTTTTATAACTCGTCCGTTTAAATTATATTAAGCCTTAAAGTTGTGCATAATTAAGGGCGTGGCCACTTGAGTGACAGGTGGATTGCCGCTGATGTCACTACTAGCCGTCTGTCTGCTGTCCGTTAGCGTCACGTCACCTGAGCTAATCCGCCTCTTTGGCCCTGTCCCAAATGGCACCCTAAGCACTCGCGGTCTTCCTACGAGTCCACACTTTCGTGACGTAACGCCGCTTTGGCTGTTGGGAAGAAGTCTGCTTCTGAGCTCGCATCAGTGCGCATCGAGGGCACATATCGACCGCAAAGGGGGCGCTCGCGAGCACCCTTCTGAAACCTAAAATGTCAAATGGGACACCCTACGGTCTCATGGACTTACCGGACACGCTCAGGCGGCAGCCATTGTAAGTCCACAAGATGGAAAGTGCATATGAATCCCATTTTCGTTTATCCGGTAGTGACGCTGCCAAGATGGCGACGACTGGCTCCGCCCACTTTGGGTTTAAAGTCACAGACTATGACGTAGCTACGGCAGGAGTTCGGCGCAGAAGTATAAATTGGGCTTTAGTTTTAGTAATTTTAGTACTCAGAGCCACACCCACCTTTTACATCATCACCACGGACCAATGGGAGTTCAGAGGTGTTTACCAGCCAGAACTTTTTCGTGAAGTTCGCTTTGGCAAGCTGTTTCAAACTCCCGAAACTGATTTTGAAATGACATCACACCAGTTCGCTCTTGGATTTCACTTAAAGTATATCAGCGCCTTAAGTGTGTTACATCATCCGAATGGCTCAAGTGTGACGTGTTTCTGTCCTTGTGTTTATCAGGAGCAGGCCGCGGACAGGGAGCACGAGCGCGACGTCTTTCAGCAGGAGATTCACAGCCTGGAGCAGCAGCTGAAGAACCCGCCCAAAACTGGAGCCGGAAGTGACCGCAGGGACCGAGAGGTACGACACCTGATCGCTCGCCCCGAAGCCTCCAGCTGGTTTCACTCACGCCTTTAGTCCTCAGACAATGAGCTTGTGTTCTCTCTGCTGGACTGATATCAGCTCGAACACACACAACACCTCACAAAACAGCAGAACAACTCGAAAAACCACCAGGAATGCAGATCAGCCTTAATAAATAGTCAGTTTATAGTCATAAAATGGCATTCGTAACCAATTGTATTTCCGTAATATGACATATTTCTGCAGTAATGAGTCCTAAAACACATAAATAAGTATTTTTTAACTTCCGGTTCCATCATCCTGAATCAATGGGTTAATTGCCATATACAGTTGTAATCGAAATTATTCAACCCCCATTGCAAATCAGGTTTACTGGCAACATTTACAGACTTTCTTCTGTTTGCAATGAACAAAACAAACAAAAGTAATTGAAATAGCTCAACACAACAAATGTTTCAGTCCCAAATTCAACTGAAAATGCACCTTTTAATGACTTCTGCAGTCTCAAAATTATTCAGCCCCTTCATGGCAAGCATCTTTAGCACTGAGTAAAACACCCTTCTGCTGTTATGAGCTGCTGAAGCGAGATGTATAACGAGACCGCAGCTTCTGGCAGCGTTTCTGAGGAATCTGAGCCCGTTCCTCATGAGCAATGGCCTTCAGGTTAGGAATATTCTGGGTTTTGCAACCGTCGCCTTCAATTCCCACCAGAGATTTTCTGTGGGGTTCAAGTCAGGTGACTGTGACTGTCTTCTTGGACCATTCATATTACCATTTAGCCATATTTCTTAAATGCAGTCAAACGTAACGCTCTACAAACCTCGCCAGTTCAGATATTTCATGTGTTCTAGCTCAAGCACACCTGGTGCAGCTAATGAAGCCCTTGATTAGTGAGACGAGGCAGATTTGTGCTGTTGTGAGGGAGTCTATTCAGGGGGTTGGATAATTGCAGAAATCATTAGAAGTTGCAATTTCAGCTGAATTTTGGGAAACCACTTGAAATATTTGTTGTGTTGAGCTATTTCAGTTACTTAAGTTTGATTTGTTCATTGCAAACAGCTGAAAGTCTGTACAGTGTGCCAATGAACCTGATTTGATATATATATATATATATATATATATATATATATATATATATATATATACACACATACATACAGTACAGGTCAAAAGTTTGGAAACATTACTATTTTTAATGTTTTTGAAAGAAGTTTCTTCTGCTCATCAAGCCTGCATTTATTTGATCAAAAATACAGAAAAAAATGTAATATTGTGATATATTATTACAATTTAAGGTTTTCAATTTATTATACTTGAAATTATCATTTATTTCTGTGATGCAAAGCTGAATTTTCAGGATCATTACTCCAGTCTGTCACATGATCCTTTAGAAATCATTCTAATATGATGATTCATTATCAAAGTTGGAAACAGTTCTGCTGCTTAATGTTTCATAACCTGTGATACTTTTTTAGGATACTTTGATGAATAAAAAAAATAAAAAAAAGAAGCAAATATTTTAAAAATATAAATCTTTTGTAACAACAATATACACTACTGGTCAGTAATTTGGGGTCAGTAATTTTTTTCTTTCTTTTTTTGAAATAAATCAATACTTTTATTCAGCAAGGATGTGTTAAATTGATAAAAAGTGATAGTAAAGAAGATTTATATTATTAGAAAATATTTTTTATTTTGAATAAATGCAGTTCTTTTGAACCTTTTATTCATCAGATATATTAGGCAGCAGAACTGTTTCCAACACTCATAATAAATCAGAATATTAGAATGATTTCTAAAGGATCATGTGATAGACTGGAGTAATGATGCTGAAAATTCAGCTTTGCATCACAGGAATAAATTATTTTTAAAGTATATTCAAATATAAAAATAGATGTACTGTGTATATATATATAAACATCATGAGTTTAAAAATGCTCCCACATAAGCTGGCAGTAAATAAACACACATTCAGTCCTTCACGTTAAGAGATGTTTTACAGCTTCAGCATGTGCAGAAATAAAGACACACTAAAGGGATAGTTCACCCAAAAATAGTTTTAGTTATAGTAATACTTATAATTTAGTTATACCTCCATATTTAAAACATTATCTACTAAAATAACTAGCTTCCGACAGATGGCCGTACGCACTGACGCTAAAACCGTACGACAGATGGCCGTACGCTAAAACGTGGGCTAATTTTCATTTTGGGTGAACTATCCCTTTAAGTGATTTGCCGTCAGTTGCCAGGCAGCGACACGCACACACACACACACTCACACTCATCTGACGTCATATGGCTGCTCTGTCCTCATCCCTCTCTCTCTCTCTCTCTCTCTCTCTCTCTCTCTCTCTCTCTCTCTCTCTCTCTCTCCCTCCCTCATCCATCCCTCTCTCTCTCTCTCTCCCTCCCTCATCCCTCTCTCTCTCCCTCATCCCCCTCTCCCTCTCTCTCTCTCAGGTGCAGGAGTTGACCCGTGCGCTGCAGGAGAAGGCCGACTGCTGCAGTGAGCTGCTGTTGAGCTCTGAGCAGCTGCAGAGAGATGTGTGTGAGAGAGACGAGGAGATCGAGACGCTCGGCGCGCGCGTGAGAGAGCTGGAGCACACACTCATGCACAGGGTCAGTGTGTGTTTCTCCTCCGCTTCTGCTGTTAGCCGCTAGTCTTACTCCGCTGGGACGCTGTGTGTGTGTGTGTGAGGAGTGTGTGATGAATGGGAGTGTCTGAACGCTGAACATGTATGTGAATGTGTGTGAGGAGAGCATGCTGTGAACGTGTGTGTCCTTGCTGTGCATTAATGTGGTGTGTGTGTGTGTGAATGCAGTGGTTTAGCGTCACGTCTCTGCTTTAAGGGTCATGTTCTGTCTCTGTGCGTGTGTGTTGTTGGGCTTGTATGTCAGCGAGATCAGTCGACCTGTGTGTGTCTCATGTGATAGTGAATGAATATATCTGCAGAAGGGAAGGGTCTGGCTGGTTACTGAGTTTATCTAGATGTTGTTCTTATATGCTTGTTTCTGAGCGTCTGGTTACTGTAACACGCTAAAGCTCCGCACACACGCCACACACGCTAAAGCTCCGCACACACGCCACACACGCTAAAGCACGGCACACACGCCACACACGCTAAAGCACCGCACACACGCCACACACGCTAAAGCACCGCACACACGCCACACACGCTAAAGCACCGCACACACGCCACACACGCTAAAGCACCGCACACACGCCACACACGCTAAAGCTCCGCACACACGCCACACACGCTAAAGCACCGCACACACGCCACACACGCTAAAGCACCGCACACACGCCACACACGCTAAAGCACCGAACACACGCTAAAGCACCGCACACACGCTAAAGCACCGCACACACGCCACACACGCTAAAGCACCGCACACACGCCACACACGCTAAAGCACCGCACACACGCTAAAGCTCCGCACACACGCCACAAACGCTAAAGCACCGCACACACGCCACACACGCTAAAGCACCGCACACACGCCACATACGCTAAAGCACCGCACACACGCCACACACGCTAAAGCACCGCACACACGCTAAAGCTCCGCACACACGCCACACACGCTAAAGCACCGCACACACGCCACACACGCTAAAGCACCGCACACACGCTAAAGCACCGCACACACGCCACACACGCTAAAGCACCGCACACACGCTAAAGCTCCGCACACACGCCACACACGCTAAAGCACCGCACACACGCCACACACGCTAAAGCACCGCACACACGCCACACACGCTAAAGCACCGCACACACGCCACACACGCTAAAGCACCGCACACACGCTAAAGCTCCGCACACACGCCACACACGCTAAAGCACCGCACACACGCTAAAGCACCGCACACACGCCACACACGCTAAAGCACCGCACACACGCCACACACGCTAAAGCACCGCACACACGCCACACACGCTAAAGCACCGCACACACGCCACACACGCTAAAGCACCGCACACACGCCACACACGCTAAAGCACCGCACACACGCCACACACGCTAAAGCTCCGCACACACGCCACACACGCTAAAGCACCGCACACACGCCACACACGCTAAAGCCATGATCTGGAGAACGTGTTGTTTTCCACATCCCTGTTTATGTGACCTTGAGTTCTACAAAGGAAATTAATAAATAAATATTATTTTGTCTTAAAAAATAAACTTTTTGATTTTGAATATTGATTTTTTTTATTACTTATTTTGAATGAATCAATAATAATATTATTTTTTTGTCATGTAACTATTATTTAACATTGATTAATAATATTGTTGTTTTTGTTTTTGTTGTAGTAGTTGTGATTATTATTTGCCATTCAACATTATTATTATTATTAGATAATTAAATAATAATAGTAATAATAATAATAGTTAGAAGTTTATGTAGATGTATTTTTGGAATATTGATGTTGTGATTTTTATTATTTTACTACTAATTGTTATTGTTTTATTTGTTATTTTGTCATTCTTTTTTATTTATTTTTATTTATTTTATGAATCTTATTTATACAAATAAATAAATAAAAATTGTTGTTATTTTTGTTGTTGTTTTGATTATTATTATTTTGCCATTAAACTTTATTATTATTAAATCAATAAATAAATAATCATAATTTTCTACTACTAATTATTTTTATTTTTTTATCATTATTATTATGTCTATCAGTAATCTGCAAAAGTACACATTTTCAAAATAGTGCATGGTTCACCTGGACCGTCAGACGTGAGGGAGGATAAAAGTTTCTAAACGAACTAGTCAACCTCTCTAGTCTGCAGTATGTGTGTGAGTGTGTGTTTATGTGCTGTGTGTGTGTGTGTACGCAGGTGGAGGAGGCTCAGCATGTGTCCATGGCGGGCCGAGGAGACGTCACACTGGAGGCTCAGCTCCAGACCGAGAGAGAGGCTCTGGACAGGAAGGAGAAAGAGGTACTTCCTGTCACATGACCCTCTCACTGACAGAACACCATTACCTCCTGTCACATGACCCTCTCACTGACAGAACACCATTACCTCCTGTCACATGACCCTCTCACTGACAGAACACCATTATTCCTGTCACATGACCCTCTCACTGACAGAACACCATTACCTCCTGTCACATGACCCTCTCACTGACAGAACACCATTATTCCTGTCACATGACCCTCTCACTGACAGAACACCATTATTCCTGTCACATGACCCTCTCACTGACAGAACACCATTACCTCCTGTCACATGACCCTCTCACTGACAGAACACCATTATTCCTGTCACATGACCCTCTCACTGACAGAACACCATTACCTCCTGTCACATGACCCTCTCACTGACAGAACACCATTATTCCTGTCACATGACCCTCTCACTGACAGAACACCATTACCTCCTGTCACATGACCCTCTCACTGACAGAACACCATTACTTCCTGTCACATGACCCTCTCACTGACAGAACACCATTATTCCTGTCACATGACCCTCTCACTGACAGAACACCATTACCTCCTGTCACATGACCCTCTCACTGACAGAACACCATTACCTCCTGTCACATGACCCTCTCACTGACAGAACACCATTACTTCCTGTCACATGACCCTCTCACTGACAGAACACCATTACCTCCTGTCACATGACCCTCTCACTGACAGAACACCATTACCTCCTGTCACATGACCCTCTCACTGACAGAACACCATTACCTCCTGTCACATGACCCTCTCACTGACAGAACACCATTACTTCCTGTCACATGACCCTCTCACTGACAGAACACCATTACCTCCTGTCACATGACCCTCTCACTGACAGAACACCATTACCTCCTGTCACATGACCCTCTCACTGACAGAACACCATTACCTCCTGTCACATGACCCTCTCACTGACAGAACACCATTACTTCCTGTCACATGACCCTCTCACTGACAGAACACCATTACCTCCTGTCACATGACCCTCTCACTGACAGAACACCATTACTTCCTGTCACATGACCCTCTCACTGACAGAACACCATATTACCTCCTGTCACATGACCCTCTCACTGACAGACCACCATTACCTCGTGTGTATCGAGGTGCAGTTTGTAGCATGAAGCGCTCCTCACTTTCACGTCCGTCATAGAGCTGTAAACCTTGAACAAAGCCATCCAGCTCCGACGGGAATAACATCTCATGCCGAGTTTATAAAAAACATTTTGAATCTATTTTTGTATCAGAAAGCGTCACTACTGTTGTCAAGTCAGCTTCATTTCTACTGCGCTTTACACACAACACATCGCTCGAAAGCAGCTTCACAGTAATAAACAGAATCAGTGATGCTAACTTCATCAAACTCAGATTATATTCGTTACTGTGTCGATGAAACCGCTAATCTGCGTCTCTGTTGTTTATACTGTAACCCTGAACCGTCCTGTACTCGCTCATGTTACCCAGCTAACCTCCGCTAATCTGCGTCTCTGTTGTTTATACTGTAACCCTGAACCGTCCTGTGCTCGCTCATGTTACCCAGCTAACCTCCGCTAATCTGCGTCTCTGTTGTTTATACTGTAACCCTGAACCGTCCTGTGCTCGCTCATGTTACCCAGCTAACCTCCGCTAATCTGCGTCTCTGTTGTTTATACTGTAACACTGAACCGTCCTGTGCTCGCTCATGTTACCCAGCTAACCTCCGCTAATCTGCGTCTCTGTTGTTTATACTGTAACCCTGAACCGTCCTGTACTCGCTCATGTTACCCAGCTAACCTCCGCTAATCTGCGTCTCTGTTGTTTATACTGTAACACTGAACCGTCCTGTACTCGCTCATGTTACCCAGCTAACCTCCGCTAATCTGCGTCTCTGTTGTTTATACTGTAACACTGAACCGTCCTGTGCTCGCTCATGTTACCCAGCTAACCTCCGCTAATCTGCGTCTCTGTTGTTTATACTGTAACCCTGAACCGTCCTGTACTCGCTCATGTTACCCAGCTAACCTCCGCTAATCTGCGTCTCTGTTGTTTATACTGTAACCCTGAACCGTCCTGTACTCGCTCATGTTACCCAGCTAACCTCCGCTAATCTGCGTCTCTGTTGTTTATACTGTAACACTGAACCGTCCTGTGCTCGCTCATGTTACCCAGCTAACCTCCGCTAATCTGCGTCTCTGTTGTTTATACTGTAACACTGAACCGTCCTGTACTCGCTCATGTTACCCAGCTAACCTCCGCTAATCTGCGTCTCTGTTGTTTATACTGTAACACTGAACCGTCCTGTGCTCGCTCATGTTACCCAGCTAACCTCCGCTAATCTGCGTCTCTGTTGTTTATACTGTAACCCTGAACCGTCCTGTACTCGCTCATGTTACCCAGCTAACCTCCGCTAATCTGCGTCTCTGTTGTTTATACTGTAACCCTGAACCGTCCTGTACTCGCTCATGTTACCCAGCTAACCTCCGCTAATCTGCGTCTCTGTTGTTTATACTGTAACCCTGAACCGTCCTGTGCTCGCTCATGTTACCCAGCTAACCTCCGCTAATCTGCATCTCTGTTGTTTATACTGTAACCCTGAACCGTCCTGTACTCGCTCATGTTACCCAGCTAACCTCCGCTAATCTGCGTCTCTGTTGTTTATACTGTAACACTGAACCGTCCTGTACTCGCTCATGTTACCCAGCTAACCTCCGCTAATCTGCGTCTCTGTTGTTTATACTGTAACACTGAACCGTCCTGTACTCGCTCATGTTACCCAGCTAACCTCCGCTAATCTGCGTCTCTGTTGTTTATACTGTAACCCTGAACCGTCCTGTACTCGCTCATGTTACCCAGCTAACCTCCGCTAATCTGCGTCTCTGTTGTTTATACTGTAACCCTGAACCGTCCTGTACTCGCTCATGTTACCCAGCTAACCTCCGCTAATCTGCGTCTCTGTTGTTTATACTGTAACCCTGAACCGTCCTGTACTCGCTCATGTTACCCAGCTAACCTCCGCTAATCTGCGTCTCTGTTGTTTATACTGTAACCCTGAACCGTCCTGTGCTCGCTCATGTTACCCAGTTAACCTCCGCTAATCTGCGTCTCTGTTGTTTATACTGTAACCCTGAACCGTCCTGTGCTCGCTCATGTTACCCAGCTAACCTCCGCTAATCTGCGTCTCTGTTGTTTATACTGTAACACTGAACCGTCCTGTACTCGCTCATGTTACCCAGCTAACCTCCGCTAATCTGCGTCTCTGTTGTTTATACTGTAACCCTGAACCGTCCTGTACTCGCTCATGTTACCCAGCTAACCTCCGCTAATCTGCGTCTCTGTTGTTTATACTGTAACACTGAACCGTCCTGTACTCGCTCATGTTACCCAGCTAACCTCCGCTAATCTGCGTCTCTGTTGTTTATACTGTAACCCTGAACCGTCCTGTACTCGCTCATGTTACCCAGTTAACCTCCGCTAATCTGCGTCTCTGTTGTTTATACTGTAACCCTGAACCGTCCTGTACTCGCTCATGTTACCCAGCTAACCTCCGCTAATCTGCGTCTCTGTTGTTTATACTGTAACCCTGAACCGTCCTGTGCTCGCTCATGCTACCCAGCTAACCTCCGCTAATCTGCGTCTCTGTTGTTTATACTGTAACACTGAACCGTCCTGTACTCGCTCATGTTACCCAGCTAACCTCCGCTAATCTGCGTCTCTGTTGTTTATACTGTAACCCTGAACCGTCCTGTACTCGCTCATGTTACCCAGCTAACCTCCGCTAATCTGCGTCTCTGTTGTTTATACTGTAACCCTGAACCGTCCTGTGCTCGCTCATGTTACCCAGCTAACCTCCGCTAATCTGCGTCTCTGTTGTTTATACTGTAACACTGAACCGTCCTGTACTCGCTCATGTTACCCAGCTAACCTCCGCTAATCTGCGTCTCTGTTGTTTATACTGTAACACTGAACCGTCCTGTACTCGCTCATGTTACCCAGCTAACCTCCGCTAATCTGCGTCTCTGTTGTTTATACTGTAACCCTGAACCGTCCTGTGCTCGCTCATGTTACCCAGCTAACCTCCGCTAATCTGCGTCTCTGTTGTTTATACTGTAACCCTGAACCGTCCTGTACTCGCTCATGTTACCCAGCTAACCTCCGCTAATCTGCGTCTCTGTTGTTTATACTGTAACACTGAACCGTCCTGTACTCGCTCATGTTACCCAGCTAACCTCCGCTAATCTGCGTCTCTGTTGTTTATACTGTAACACTGAACCGTCCTGTACTCGCTCATGTTACCCAGCTAACCTCCGCTAATCTGCGTCTCTGTTGTTTATACTGTAACCCTGAACCGTCCTGTGCTCGCTCATGTTACCCAGCTAACCTCCGCTAATCTGCGTCTCTGTTGTTTATACTGTAACCCTGAACCGTCCTGTACTCGCTCATGTTACCCAGCTAACCTCCGCTAATCTGCGTCTCTGTTGTTTATACTGTAACCCTGAACCGTCCTGTGCTCGCTCATGTTACCCAGCTAACCTCCGCTAATCTGCGTCTCTGTTGTTTATACTGTAACCCTGAACCGTCCTGTACTCGCTCATGTTACCCAGCTAACCTCCGCTAATCTGCGTCTCTGTTGTTTATACTGTAACCCTGAACCGTCCTGTACTCGCTCATGTTACCCAGCTAACCTCCGCTAATCTGCGTCTCTGTTGTTTATACTGTAACCCTGAACCGTCCTGTACTCGCTCATGTTACCCAGCTAACCTCCGCTAATCTGCGTCTCTGTTGTTTATACTGTAACCCTGAACCGTCCTGTGCTCGCTCATGTTACCCAGCTAACCTCCGCTAATCTGCGTCTCTGTTGTTTATACTGTAACCCTGAACCGTCCTGTACTCGCTCATGTTACCCAGCTAACCTCCGCTAATCTGCGTCTCTGTTGTTTATACTGTAACCCTGAACCATCCTGTACTCGCTCATGTTACCCAGCTAACCTCCGCTAATCTGCGTCTCTGTTGTTTATACTGTAACCCTGAACCGTCCTGTGCTCGCTCATGTTACCCAGCTAACCTCCGCTAATCTGCGTCTCTGTTGTTTATACTGTAACCCTGAACCGTCCTGTGCTCGCTCATGTTACCCAGCTAACCTCCGCTAATCTGCGTCTCTGTTGTTTATACTGTAACACTGAACCGTCCTGTACTCGCTCATGTTACCCAGCTAACCTCCGCTAATCTGCGTCTCTGTTGTTTATACTGTAACCCTGAACCGTCCTGTGCTCGCTCATGTTACCCAGCTAACCTCCGCTAATCTGCGTCTCTGTTGTTTATACTGTAACCCTGAACCGTCCTGTACTCGCTCATGTTACCCAGCTAACCTCCGCTAATCTGCGTCTCTGTTGTTTATACTGTAACCCTGAACCGTCCTGTACTCGCTCATGTTACCCAGCTAACCTCCGCTAATCTGCGTCTCTGTTGTTTATACTGTAACCCTGAACCGTCCTGTGCTCGCTCATGTTACCCAGCTAACCTCCGCTAATCTGCGTCTCTGTTGTTTATACTGTAACACTGAACCGTCCTGTACTCGCTCATGTTACCCAGCTAACCTCCGCTAATCTGCGTCTCTGTTGTTTATACTGTAACCCTGAACCGTCCTGTGCTCGCTCATGTTACCCAGCTAACCTCCGCTAATCTGCGTCTCTGTTGTTTATACTGTAACCCTGAACCGTCCTGTACTCGCTCATGTTACCCAGCTAACCTCCGCTAATCTGCGTCTCTGTTGTTTATACTGTAACCCTGAACCGTCCTGTGCTCGCTCATGTTACCCAGCTAACCTCCGCTAATCTGCGTCTCTGTTGTTTATACTGTAACACTGAACCGTCCTGTACTCGCTCATGTTACCCAGCTAACCTCCGCTAATCTGCGTCTCTGTTGTTTATACTGTAACCCTGAACCGTCCTGTACTCGCTCATGTTACCCAGCTAACCTCCGCTAATCTGCGTCTCTGTTGTTTATACTGTAACCCTGAACCATCCTGTACTCGCTCATGTTACCCAGCTAACCTCCGCTAATCTGCGTCTCTGTTGTTTATACTGTAACCCTGAACCGTCCTGTGCTCGCTCATGTTACCCAGCTAACCTCCGCTAATCTGCGTCTCTGTTGTTTATACTGTAACCCTGAACCGTCCTGTGCTCGCTCATGTTACCCAGCTAACCTCCGCTAATCTGCGTCTCTGTTGTTTATACTGTAACACTGAACCGTCCTGTACTCGCTCATGTTACCCAGCTAACCTCCGCTAATCTGCGTCTCTGTTGTTTATACTGTAACCCTGAACCGTCCTGTGCTCGCTCATGTTACCCAGCTAACCTCCGCTAATCTGCATCTCTGTTGTTTATACTGTAACCCTGAACCGTCCTGTACTCGCTCATGTTACCCAGCTAACCTCCGCTAATCTGCGTCTCTGTTGTTTATACTGTAACCCTGAACCGTCCTGTGCTCGCTCATGTTACCCAGCTAACCTCCGCTAATCTGCGTCTCTGTTGTTTATACTGTAACCCTGAACCGTCCTGTACTCGCTCATGTTACCCAGCTAACCTCCGCTAATCTGCGTCTCTGTTGTTTATACTGTAACCCTGAACCGTCCTGTACTCGCTCATGTTACCCAGCTAACCTCCGCTAATCTGCGTCTCTGTTGTTTATACTGTAACCCTGAACCGTCCTGTGCTCGCTCATGTTACCCAGCTAACCTCCGCTAATCTGCGTCTCTGTTGTTTATACTGTAACCCTGAACCGTCCTGTGCTCGCTCATGTTACCCAGCTAACCTCCGCTAATCTGCGTCTCTGTTGTTTATACTGTAACCCTGAACCGTCCTGTGCTCGCTCATGTTACCCAGCTAACCTCCGCTAATCTGCGTCTCTGTTGTTTATACTGTAACCCTGAACCGTCCTGTGCTCGCTCATGTTACCCAGCTAACCTCCGCTAATCTGCGTCTCTGTTGTTTATACTGTAACCCTGAACCGTCCTGTGCTCGCTCATGTTACCCAGCTAACCTCCGCTAATCTGCGTCTCTGTTGTTTATACTGTAACCCTGAACCGTCCTGTGCTCGCTCATGTTACCCAGCTAACCTCCGCTAATCTGCGTCCCTGTTGTTTATACTGTAACCCTGAACCGTCCTGTGCTCGCTCATGTTACCCAGCTAACCTCCGCTAATCTGCGTCTCTGTTGTTTGACAGGTTGCCCCGCAAACTTATTCTGATTCAAGATTATTAACACAATAATGATGTGCAGCGATAAAATATTTATAATGAACTCCGCAAATAAGAATCGTGTGTGTGTGTGTGTGTGTGTGTGTGTGTGTGTGTGTGTGTGTGTGTGTGCAGATAGTGAACCTGGAGGAGCAGCTGGAGCAGTTTCGTGAGGATCTGGAGAACAAGAGCGAGGAAGTGAATCAGCTCAACATGCAGCTGGAGATCCAGAGGAAGGAGATCAGCAGCCATCAGCAGAACCAGACCCGCCTCACACAGGTCAGACACACACACACACACACACACACACACACACACACACACACACACACACACACACACACACACACACACACTGACCATCAGCAGAACCAGACCCGCCTCACACAGGTCAGACACACACACACACACACACACACACACACACACACACACACACACACACACACACTGACCATCAGCAGAACCAGACCCGCCTCACACAGGTCAGACACACACACACACACACACACACACTGACCATCAGCAGAACCAGACCCGCCTCACACAGGTCAGACACACACACACACACACACACACACACACACACACACACACACACACACACACACACACTGACCATCAGCAGAACCAGACCCGCCTCATCTTATATAAGAGGCTGTTTTCACACTTCCAGTTCATTTTCAGAGTTTGCTTCTGCCCACGCGAGTCTCGTTTCACATTGTGTTCTCTGTGTGTGTGTGTGTGTGTGTGTGTGTGTGTGTGTGTGTGTGTGTGTGTGTGTGTTAGGGATGGGACGATTACCGGTTTCACTATAAACCACGATAAAATGTACTGACGGTTAGTATTTATCGTTTAAAATTTAATTATCATTAAAACCGTGTTTGATTATCGCGATTTTAATAACTCACTGTAAATCCTGTCCAGCCAGCAACAGTCTGGCGCAGGCGCAGCGCGCAGTGTTGGAGTATTTTTTTATTCGAGAAGGAATGGCGGAAGGCAGTGACCGTGCTCGGGAGATTTTTCAGCCTTTTAAGAGGACCAAATCTGAGGTGTGGTCATATTTTAGCCTTTACAAAAGTCCTGAGTGAAACTTAATCGAGGATGGTCACTACAATAGGGGGGAAACACTTCAAATCTGCCGAGTCGTCTGGTGTGACCATCACCCACTGTTTATAGCGAACGCAAGGCAAGTTAACTTTGACCCTCAATACCAAAACTACGTCTGGGAAATAATTGGGCACAAAATGTTGTTTTGAGTTGAAATATTTGATCTCCGTCATTACCGTCATTATAAGGAAGGAAATGCCATAGAATATAATCTTGCTTTAAAAAGTGCATAGAGCTGCTTGTTTTATTTGTTGTTTGTTGATTTTCAAAGATTGAACTGTTTTCAGTGTGAGCATCAGTTCTTTTTCAACACTTTCATCTCGTTTTAACAAAACCGTGATAATACTGATAATCACGATAATTTTGGTCACTATAATCGTGATATGAAATTTTCATACCGTCCCATCCCTAGTGTGTGTGTTTGCGTGGCTATCATTGTGAGTGTTGTCCAAGATCGCAAATAGAGTCAGTTCTGATTTCATGTTGAACTTTAATAGTGATTTGGGTGTAAAACAGGAGATGTGACATCATCGCGAGGCTAATCTCAGCCCTGTCGTCAGCTAGCTGCCCTAAATCGTGCTCCCAGCAGACAAACGTGTCCTAAATTCAGAGTCATGTGACGATGTTTAACTCTTGAAGGTCTTGGAGGAGAAGGACAGGCAGATTATCGGCCTTAACGAGCAGATCGTTAAACGTCAGCACGTGGAAACAGAGCCCGAGGAAGAGGTAAAGACGCGTATACATATGTGTGCGGTCAGTGTGTGTCCTACACATATGCATATCGCAGCGCTCGTCAAACCCGTGTGTGTGTGTGTTTCTCTCGGTTTGGTGCCGCCTGCTGTCTTTTGCCATCTTGTGTTGCATAAACTCACTTTATTTTGCATCTTATTAGTAACAGTCACACAAATGGCGAAACACATCAGCTTGTGTTTAAAGAGTGCATTTCAGTGATTTCATATGATAAAACATCATGATTGCGTTCTTTAAACTGTGTGTAATCTGCATTCATTCACATTGAATTGAAGGGAAACGCCTCAGATCCTCTGGATTAATTCATTTCTTCATCGATTTCTGTTTTTTGATGTGTTTCTGTGGTTTGGGTTGTTTTCTTTTGTCCTGCAGTGGTTTACATTAATTCCTCTCACACCTTCTTCAGATTGTTCACCCAAAAAGGAAAACCCATATTTTGTCTGTGGATCATAACATGAGAATGTTTAGCAGAATGTTCACGCTGCTCTTTTCCGTACAGTGGAAGTGAATGGGGTCCAACACAGTCAAGCTCTAACCTCCTGTCTAAATGACATGAAAGTGCCATAATATTATTATAAATATAGTCCATGTGACTCGTGTTGCTATATTTCAAGTCTTCTGAAGTCATATTATCACCGTATGGAAAAGAGCAGCCGGTTTATTATCTAATATGTCTTCTTTATTCTCCCTGAAGAAGTCATACAGGTTAAGACGACAAAATTGTCATATTTGGATGAAATATTCCTTTAGGAATTTCTTGTAAATTATATATTCCAGTCAAAGGGCGTTTCACGTCTAAATTAAAATGCCTCAAATTCTTCAATCTCTCAGTCTTTTGTGGCGAGAGAATGACGGTTACACACACCCAGTCAGACAGGTCAGGTGACCTGCTTAACCATGTGACACACAAATATCACTATTTTAAAGGAATATATCTTCAAAAATGAACATTTTGTCATCATTTACTCACCCTTGTGTTGTTCCAACCCTGTATTATTTCATTTTGTCCATGAAACACTGAGTTTTCAGACCGAATGTCATCATGTGATGAAAGTGGGTTGTGATTTATACTGTCGAACACCATAATAACTCATACGACGACCTCTGAAGTCATGTGATCGATTAACCAGTTATTAAGATGAATGGAATGTGAGCTTTTATGATGGTGCGTTTAATTAGTGGTGCACTGAAATTTTATTATATTTTTTTTTAATTTTAGGAATTTAAAAAAAAAAAAAAATTAAAGGAATTGTTACATTTTCATTTGATTTACATTTTTAAAATATTAATTAAATTGTTAATGTTTTTGTGGCTAGAAAATTTAAAACTGACAGCACAAAGTTTCTGAAAAAATAAAACATTTCATAGGACCATATTATATTAAAAATGATTAAATTGTAAAAATATTATTAATTACATTTTTGATTATTAAAATAAAAAATTAAATGGAAAATATGGAATATACGAGGGGAAAAAAATCATAAAATTAAAAAATAGAATTTTGGGGGAAAATTCTAAAAAATAAAGATTTCATATGGTCCTAAAAAGTTAATTTAATTGTTGTTTTTGTTTTTTTTTACTTTTAATGAATAGTTGTTAAATTGTACGTTTTAATTAGACATGCTTTTTTGATTACGACCATTTAATTTAACCATTAAAATAGACTAATAAAATGTAATAGAGAGAAATTAAAGCGGAGAAAAAATAAAACTGAATTTGTGAAAAATGTCATAGGGCCGTATTACAGATGTCAATCGGCTGAAACTATAACTGTTTTAATTTATTGGTAAAACTAATCTAAAACTAAGATCTACAATAGTTCACATGAACTAACAAACCTTACTAAACTTTAATTTCGGTTCCTGTGATTTGGAAAAAAAATTCTTTACATTTATTGTTGCTTTTTGGTTTTCCTTTCGGATCATGGCAGTGAAATCACCGCCCACTTTCCCTGTGGAGCAGAAACATCTCATTTAGGAAATAACACTTGGTCGGAATGTTTGTGTGAAGGCTTGGTTTGAGAGCCGTTGAGATGAACCCCGAGCCGAGTTGATGTGTGTGTGTGTGTGTGCAGGCGTTGGAGCAGAAAGAGGAGGTTCTCCTTGATCTGGAGGCGCAGGTCGAGCGCTTGCGTAGCGAACAGGAGCGACTGAAGAGGAACCGCGAGGAGGAGGTGGAGCAGCTCAACGCCGTCATCGAGAAACTCCAGCAGGAGCTGACGCACATCGAGCGCAAGGACGAGCCCAGAGACCAGAGCCACGAGATGAAGCAGAAAATGGACGAGGTCGCGACCGAGCTCGACACGCTGAAGGCCGAACACGGCTCGCTTCGTAGCCAATACGAGCGGCTGCGCGAGGAGTCGTTAGTGCAGCTGGAGGAGGCGCTGAGGGAGAAGACGGCGGCGTTCGTGGTGGTTCAGGCGCAGGTGCAGGCGCTGGAGGAGAGCGCCGGGTCACAGGTGAGGAGTTTGAGCCGGCGAGTGGAGGAGCTCGAGGCGTCAGTGGAGGAGAAGGACTCGGAGCTGCGCGCTAGCAAGCTAAACGTGGAACTAGCGCAAACGGACGCCGACACTCTCCACGCTAGAGTCGCTCAGCTTGAAGACAAACTCAGGGAGAAAGTGGCCGCCGTTCTGGTCAGTCAAGCTCAGCTAGGAGCCGTACAGACGCGAACCAAAGATCTGAGAGGCGATGCCCCCGCTGGAGAAATGAGGAGAGGCCTCAGGGCGGCGACGCACGGGCCGGTCCTGCTGACGGAGAAGCTGAAGGAGCTGGAGGAGGGCTTGAGCGCCATGCAGAAGGACCAGGAGCTGCAGGAACAGATGCTGAGCAGCTCCGAGGACGAGGTGATGGAGTACGAGAGGAGGTTAGCCGTGATGATGGACATACTGAACCAGATGAGAACCAAACCGACCTATCACAGGCCGCTGATCGCTGAGGTGCGCCGTTCACCTTCAGCATCTCTCACATCATCAGTTTATTCACTTTAGTTTAGAACATGGTGATGAAATATGAGCAGAACTCAGTTGATATTTGACTGGTTTTGTCCATCCTTCTGTTAGACTGTCTCACACATGAATTATGTTGAATATCTGTCAGCTGTTAAATTTAACTACACAATTAGATAATACCAGTTTAGCTCAACCAATCACCAAGCAATGCTTCATTGTGTTCAGAATTAAGAATATCACGATTTGGGTTTTATTGCGATTAGTTGTGCAGCTCTACTGATAACACTAGTGTTTGACGCCACCTCATGAGAGTCTGTCACACACAGGAGTCAGAGCTGCTGCAGGAGGTCAAAGGTCAAGCCGCGTCCACTAAAGAGGAGCTGACCTGCTACAGAGAACTGAGCCACAAGCTTCAGGAGGAGATCGAGGTACGAACGCCAAATCCTGCGAGAAATGATTCTCCCACTGTCATTATCTCATGATATTAGGTCTTGTTTTCTAAAAGAACAAATTTCTGCCAATGAGGTCAGAAAAATAAACCTTAGTCAAAGGGAGAGCAAGGTTATTTTTCTGTTTTAAAGGGATAGTTCACCCAAAAATGAAAATTAGCCCATGATTTACTCATCCTAGGTGTATATGACATTCTTCTTTCATCCATGATATGATGGACAGATGCACTTTTATGATGGACAGATGCACTTTTATGATGGACAGATGCACTTTTATGATGGATAGATGCACTTTTATGATGGATAGATGCACTTTTATGATGGATAGATGCACTTTTATGATGGACAGATGCACTTTTATGATGGATAGATGCACTTTTATGATGATATATGCACTTTTATGATGGATAGATGCACTTTTATGATGGATAGATGCACTTTTATGATGGACAGATGCACTTTTATGATGGATAGATGCACTTTTATGATGATATATGCACTTTTATGATGGACAGATGCACTTTTATGATGGATAGATGGACTTTTATGATGGACAGATGCACTTTTATGATGGATAGATGCACTTTTATGATGGATAGATGCACTTTTATGATGGACAGATGCACTTTTATGATGGATAGATGTACTTTTATGATGATATATGCACTTATGATGGATAGATGCACTTTTATGATGGACAGATGCACTTTTATGATGGACAGATGCACTTTTATGATGGATAGATGCACTTTTATGATGGACAGATGCACTTTTATGATGGATAGATGCACTTTTATGATGGACAGATGCACTTTTATGATGGACAGATGCACTTTTATGATGGATAGATGTACTTTTATGATGATATATGCACTTATGATGGATAGATGCACTTTTATGATGGATAGATGCACTTTTATGATGGACAGATGCACTTTTATGATGGATAGATGCACTTATGATGGATAGATGCACTTTTATGATGGACAGATGCACTTTTATGATGGACAGATGCACTTTTATGATGGATAGATGCACTTTTATGATGGACAGATGCACTTTTATGATGGACAGATGCACTTATGATGGATAGATGCACTTTTATGATGGACAGATGCACTTTTATGATGGATAGATGCACTTTTATGATGGACAGATGCACTTTTATGATGGACAGATGCACTTATGATGGATAGATGCACTTTTATGATGGACAGATGCACTTTTATGATGATATATGCACTTATGATGGATAGATGCACTTTTATGATGGACAGATGCACTTTTATGATGGACAGATGCACTTTTATGATGGATAGATGCACTTTTATGATGGACAGATGCACTTTTATGATGGACAGATGGACTTTTATGATGGATAGATGTACTTTTATGATGATATATGCACTTATGATGGATAGATGCACTTTTATGATGGACAGATGCACTTTTATGATGGATAGATGCACTTTTATGATGGACAGATGCACTTTTATGATGGATAGATGCACTTATGATGGATAGATGCACTTTTATGATGGACAGATGCACTTTTATGATGGACAGATGCACTTTTATGATGATATATGCACTTATGATGGATAGATGCACTTTTATGATGGAGAGATGCACTTTTATGTTGGATAGATGCACTTTTATGATGGATAGATGCACTTTTATGATGGATAGATGCACTTTTATGATGGACAGATGTACTTTTATGATGATATATGCACTTTTATGATGGACAGATGCACTTTTATGATGGACAGATGCACTTTTATGATGATATATGCACTTATGATGGATAGATGCACTTTTATGATGGACAGATGCACTTTTATGTTGGATAGATGCACTTTTATGATGGATAGATGCACTTTTATGATGGACAGATGCACTTTTATGATGATATATGCACTTATGATGGATAGATGCACTTTTATGATGGATAGATGCACTTTTATGATGGATAGATGCACTTTTATGATGGACAGATGCACTTTTATGATGGATAGATGCACTTTTATGATGGACAGATGCACTTTTATGATGATAGATGCACTTTTATGATGGATAGATGCACTTTTATGATGGATAGATGCACTTTTATGATGGACAGATGCACTTTTATGATGATAGATGCACTTTTATGATGGATATATGCACTTTTATGATGGATAGATGCACTTTTATGATGGACAGATGCACTTTTATGATGGATAGATGCACTTTTATGATGGATAGATGCACTTTTATGATGATAGATGCACTTTTATGATGGATAGATGCACTTTTATGATGGATAGATGCACTTTTATGATGGACAGATGCACTTTTATGATGGATAGATGCACTTTTATGATGGATAGATGCACTTTTATGATGATAGATGCACTTTTATGATGGATAGATGCACTTTTATGATGGATAGATGCACTTTTATGATGGACAGATGCACTTTTATGATGGATAGATGCACTTTTATGATGGATAGATGCACTTTTATGATGGATAGATGCACTTTTATGATGGACAGATGCACTTTTATGATGGACAGATGCACTTTTATGGACTTTAAAACAGAAACAGTCATTCACTGCCATTATAAAGCTCTGAAGCATCAGGACATTTATTAATATAACTCTTGATTGTGTTCGTCTGAAAGAAGAATGTCATATACACTAGGATGACCTGAGGGAGAGTAAATCATGGGCTAATTTTCATTTTCGGGTGAACGATCCCTTTAAGCATAAACTCGCTTCAGTTTGACTGGTTTCTCAGAAATTTTTTTTTTTTTATATGTACATTTTCTGTTTTTTTTGTCATTTTTATTAGTTTTTAAAACGTTTTTCTAGTTTGTATTCATTTTTATAAAAAAAAATGTAAAGTTATTTTATACTTCAAGTTGGGCTAAACAGGAATTAAAAGTATCAGAAATATTCATTTATGGTTTTATCTTTAGTTAATAATAATAATAATAACGCTGGAGTGCAGCACCTGCCGCTCTGAAGAAATGATGATGATGTGACCCTTTTAAACAGACGAAATGTGTGTTTGAACACTGGTGTTTGGTTTTAATGGTGTGCTGTGTCTTCATCAGATGAAGGAGAGCACGATCGCGCAGCTCCAGACGGCGCTCAGCCAGGTAGAGCCAAACACGCCCGTTTTAGTTCAGTTATTTACTTATATTTTTCTCTTGTTTCTTACAATGAAGATAGCTGTAAATAAACAAACATCTGCTCAGCGCTAAACCTGCACTTCCTGTTTGTCACCTGCAGGTCCAAGCGGATTCGCGTGACGAAGACGTCGCCAAGACGGCGAAACTTCTCCAGGAGCTTCAGGAGGTCAAAGGTCAAGCATCTGCCACACAACTGGAGCTGCAGGAGGTCAAAGGTCAAGCATCCGCCACACAACTGGAGCTGCAGGAGGTCAAAGGTCAAGCGTCCGCCACACAACAGGAGCTGCAGGGCTGCAGGGATCAGAGCGTTCGGCTGCAGGAGCTGCTCCAGGTATCCAGCGTTTTCCCTGTTTTCAGACGGATCTCGGCTCATTTCTGAATCTGTGGCTCATTATTCCTGTTCTTTCTTTGTGAAGGAGAGAGAAATGAGCATCGCTCTACTGAAGGATCAGCTCCACAGGGTGAGACTCACTCCACCTGCACACGGCCTGATGGGACGTCATCGAGGCTCTTCGACCTTTAACCTTTGATTGGTTTCTCTGCAGGCCTCACGAGAGGGAGATCGGTCCACAGAAGAGCTGCTACAGGAGCTGCAGGAGGTCAAAGGTCAAGCGTCGGACACACTACAGGAGCTGGAGGAGGTCAAAGGTCAAGCGGCTGCCACGAAAGAGGAGCTGAGCAGCTTCAGGGAGAGAAGCCTCAAACTGCAGGAAGAGATCGAGGTACTCGAACCCTCTGATGATGGATCCGCCAGAACCTCATGTGATCGTGATGGAGTGGAAAAATATTTAAATTATCAACATGTGAAACGATAATCTGATCTTTCACTCAAAAAAATCCATTTAACATGTAAAAATAAGGTTCAACTCGTGTTCTGGAAGTGTTTTTAAATTTTGTTAAATTTATCCTTAGAAATTTAAGATCACAGTTCGAAAATCTCTCATTGACATTAATGGAATGTGTTTATTTTTAAATTGTTACATTTTAGCGTTTTAATACATTTTTTAATGTTTTTTTTTTATTTATTTTTTTATGTGCTTTATTTTAATTGTTTTTATTTTAAAATTATTTATTTATTTTACATTCATCTTGTTTTATTTTGATAAAAAATAATTTAATAGTACATTTTCCTGATTTAATACATTCTTAGAAAGTGTTTTATTTTGATTTTCTATTTTTGTTTATTTTATTTTAATTTAATTTACGTTTATGATTTAATAAATTTTAGCAAGTATTTTATTTAGATTTTTTAATCATGTAATTATTTTAATTGTACATTCTTAATATTTTATTAATTTTTAAAATGTTTTATTTCCCTTTTTAAATTTAATTTTAATATTTAAAATAAAAAAAAATATATTTAATTTTAATTTTACATTCGTGTGATTTTAAATTTTTTAGTCAGTGTTTTATTTCGATTTTTCATTTTTAAATGATTTATTCATTTTAGCTTTACTAAATGATGCCAGATGTTCTTTTACACAGAACTAAAGGCTAAAACTTTACTCCAGATCTTTCATAGAAATAACAGATAAGTCAAGCTCTTGGTGTCTCTCTCAGGTCAGAGACGTGTCCATTGCTGAGCTGAGGGTCAAAGTTCAGGAGCTGCAGACGGTTTTGGCCAAATCCAGCGAGGAACCTCCACAACATCCACAGTCTCAGCCTAAAAAGAAAAACGGAGACAACAGAGAGCATCATGGGATAAACAAAAGTGCTGACGCAAGTAAAGACAAGCCCTCCCTTCCTCACCGAACCTCCACGGACCAATCAGAGAGCTCGCCTCAGTCCCGCGTGCACGCGAGTGCGCAGACCGACCCGTGCAGAGCCGAGGACGTGCAGGAGATGATCTCGGGGTTCTCGGAGAAGATCGTGCAGATGCAGGAGCTCCACGCGGCCGAGATCATGGACATGGAGGCCCGGCACATCTCCGAGAGCGAGAGCTTGAAGAGGGAGAACCAGCAGCTGGAGCTCGAGAGCCGAGCGCTGAGAGACGCCATCCACAAGCTCTCGGCCACCGAGGTCACACACACACACACACCTTCATATGTGACCCTGGACCACAAAACCAGTCACATGGGTCAATTTTCTGAAATTGAGATTTATACATCACATGAAAGCTGAATAAATACGTTTGTTAGGATAGGACAGTATTTGTCTGAGATGCAACTATTGAACATCTGGAATCTGAGGGTGCAAAAACATCGAAACATTGAGAAAATCTCCATTTATGTTCTCGATTGTGCTGCATTCACTCACAGAAATACATGTTTTATATATTTACGGTAGGAAATTTACAAATATCTTCATGGATCATGATCTTTACTCAATATCTTCATGATTTCTGGCATAAAAGAAAAATCAATAATTTTGGCCCATACAGTGTACTGTTGGCTACTGCCACAGATATACCCGTGCGACTCGAGACTGGTGACGTGGTCCAGGGTCACATTTATTAAAGTGCCATGTTAAAGGTTCCTAATGTAGTTTTGGAGTCTCGTACCACAGGGTCACATGCGTCCAAGGTCAAAGATCACATTAGTTTTCTCATAGTCATCAGCTGTTTCTCTCTTTGACCCAGGATCCAGTCTCTCTAAACCCGCCTCTGAGAGATGCTCTGCTCTGATCAATATAGGGATCTTACTCATCTTAAATAACACTGATGAATCATTCACAATAAAACATACGTTTTTAAGGGGGAAAAGAAATCAGTTTTTAAACTTCACCTATAGATTAAAGTGAATGTCTGCATCTGCTGTGGATAGTTTGTGATATCAGATGATGATGTGTGTGTCCAGGGTCCGTCGGTGAGGTCAGACCGCCCCGCCGCCTCCCCGTGTAGAGACGGATACGCCAGCGGTGAGATGCTCATGTCATGCTCCGGGTTATTCACTCTTCCCATCAAAAGTGGAGAATAATTTAATGTTTCTGGAAGAGTCTCTTCTGCTCCCCAAGGCTGCGTTTATTTGATCAGAAATACAGTGAAATATTATTTTAATGTAAATCATCTGTTCTCTATGTGAATATACAGTAAAGTGTAATTTATTCCTGTGATCAAAGCTGAATGTTCAGCATCATTACTCCAGTCTTCAGTGTCACATGATCCTTCAGAAATCACTCTAATATGAGGATTTGATGCTCAAGAAACATTTATGATTATTATCAGTGTTGAAAACAGTTTTCAGTTGAATAGAAAGTTCAAAAGAACCACATTTATTGGAAATATAATCTTTTGTAACATTTTAAATGTCTTTACTGTCACTTTCTGATCAGTTGAATGTGTCCTTGCTGAATAGAAGTATAACGTTCATTAATTTTGTCATGATTCATTTCTTAAATGTGTGTGTGTGTGTGTGTGTAACAGACAGCAGCTCAGACTGGAGCCAGCGCACCGGCTTCGATCACCCTCTCCTGCAGGAGAACCGAAGCACACCTGAGGGCGCAGACCTCCTGCCCGACCGGATCAAGGTGAGCTTTCCCAGAACCGGATATGATGCGGGTCTGACGCGAGAGTCCTGGAAGACCCTTGAAAACAGCCATAGTTATGAAGAGGTCCCTGGAAAGTGCTGTACTTATTTAAATACAATATATACATGAAATAGAGTTTTATTTTTTGGAAAAAACAAATATAATCTTTTCACGCTATGTTAACACCGCTGCCCTGGATATGAAGTACGCCAGCGTATAATCAGGGTTCCCACGGGTCCTAGAAATCCTTGAAAGTTTGTGAATCTAAAAATTAAAAAAATTAAAATAAAAAATGTAAGGCCCTGAAAGTTCTTGAAAGTAAACACACACAGATGCAAAGTGCTTGAATTTATTTTGTGAAAAAATTCCATATTATTCCCTCCGGTCCGCTAATGTTATACCGCCAACACTATGCGCACTAGCTAGCTTGATTTATGTTAGTTGCGCGCATTTATGCGTTACGTTAAGTGTTTCCCGTGTGAGGTACTTAGTGTTGTACGTTGCCATGACGTTCACTCACTCAAAACTGTAACGATGCAACCTTGCTCTCGCTTGAAGCGTGTCCCACATTAAGTCCTTGAGTTTGGGGGTACTGGACCTGGAAAGTCCATGAAAGGTCCTTGAATTTGAAGTTAACTGAGGTGTGGGAACCCTGTATAGTATAACATATTATTAATTGAACAATAATAGCCATTATAAACTCTGTATTTAATATGTATTCTTAAATATGTGGTAAGTTGTATTTTGTATACCGTATATCTGTAATTTGAGTAAAAAATGTCACTGCCATTATAAAGCTTGGAAGAGCCAGGACATTTATTAATATAACTCTGATTGTGTTCGTCTGAGAGAAGAATGTCATACACACTAGGATGACCTGAGGCTAATTTTCATTTTTGGGTGAACTATCCCTTTAAAAAAAAGTGTGATTTCTGATTGAAGTCTTTGGAAACGAAAAAAGCAGTGGTTTAAAATCCTCAATAGGCCTTCAGTAAGTGTGTGACCCCTGACCTCTCCCAGAGTCTGCTGCGCGAGGTCCACCAGGAGGGCATGCAGGTCCTGTCGCTCTCCGAGCTGCCGGTGTGTGAAGCGGATCGACCCACAACTCTTCAAACTCAGGCCTGGAGCCGAGAGAGAGACGCCCTCATACACACCGTCGACTCGCTCAAGCTCCTCATCAGCAAACTGCAGACGCACACACAGGTGAACACACACACACACACACACACACACACACACACCCCAGCATCATTCCCAGAGCGCTTCATCTGCACTGGAGACTAGGCTTGGGGATCGGTTCAATCTGAACCATTCTTATTGATTCCTCATTTAGATTCCAATAAGGTAAAAAAAAGCTTAGATATCGTTCACATTTAGTCTTATTGCAAAACATTCAATTGTATCTGAATATCAGGAACAGAAATCAACAGGCCGAACTAATATAAACTTATACACAAGCATTATTAAAGACAAATAAACACTCAGGAATTAAAAAAAGAACAAATAAAAAATTAGCAATCGCAACAAATAGAAGCAAATAGATGCTGAAATAAACAGTATTTTAAGATTTTTAGGTTCAGAAACTGATCAAATGTAAAATAAAACTGCACTTTATTAATAAAATATATTACAGATATAGTAACAAAAGTTATTCAGCAAGAACAAGTGAATTTTCGTTTGATTAGTGTTATAGAGACGGCAGGAATATTAGGCTGCTGTCACTTTAAGAGCTGCACTGATCCAATATACTGATACACACACTCCTGAAAACAGTGTGAGTCGCTCGCTTGAATGATTTAAAGTCACACTGAAATGCTCACAAAAGAAATCGATGAGAGGAATCGAAATTTTTAATTTTATAACAAATTTCCGATTCCAGAATTGAATTGATTTTCGATTCCCACCCCTAGTGGAGCTTCTGCATCTTAAAATGACCCATGTTTTGTTGAGTATCATGCCTGAGCTCTTGTGCTGGCTCAGAAGTTGAAGTGTGTGTGTGTGTGTGTGTGCAGGTCGACGGCGACTGGCGAGCGGAGCTGCTGTCGGCCGTCCAGCAGGTGTTTGTTCACGAGCGGGACGTGCTGAAGAGTGTGTTATACTCTCACCTGGAGCGACTGGACACCGCTGATGCTGTCGTTCATCTCCACCAGCTGGAGAGAGCGCTAGCTGAGCAGGTTAGCATACGCCATCATCGCCACTCATCTGATCACATGATGCCTGTGTCTGGGACTGACATGCGCTGGGTTTCTCTGAGCGTCTCTGATTTATATGCTGCATTCATCACTCACTCACTTACTCTTGTGTGTTACTGTGTGTTGATAGAGCAAGAGTTATTATTAATAATGGTTATTATGGTTAACTAAAACCAAAACCATTTAAAAAATGACTTAAAATATATTTAAAAAAAAACGTTTTTGGTATGAGTAAAATCTCTCTCTCTATATATATATATATTGTAACGCTGTATAAATATTATATATATTGATGATATATTATAATATATATTATATGTAAATAATAAATTTGAAATTTATATTATAATTATATTTTATATTTATATATCGATCTCAGTATTTCCTCTATGTTGATTAGTTAATGGCGGCCCGCCACGGCAAAATTTTTGCCGCCACGGTAACGTTAGGGCTCTACAGTGCAACCATTTCACTCGCATTTCCGCCTAAATATGTCTGTGTGCGACCATGAAAAGATATTTAGGCGGACTTGTGCGACTGACCCGATCGAAGATTTTTTTTTGGCGGCCGCCAAAGCGAATTTTTGTCCCGCCAAAGTCTTATTTGACCGGTGTGTAATGTAGATAAACTGCTGCGCTTGTGACAGCTGGGCGCATGTTTAAAAGAACGAGAGAGAGAGCGAGAGCGCGAGCACTCTCTTTGCGAAGCAAGGTTCCACGTTTTAATGAACGACTGATCTTTCCAACACTGAACTCACGAGACGTCTGAATCGGTGTATAACAGATCGGTAACACTTTACAATAAGGTTCCATTTATTAAACTCTAGTAGCCTAATAACTACATTAGTTAACATTAACTTTTAATAAACTGCACTTCTACAGAATGTATTAATCTTTGCTAATGTTCATTTCAACATTTAATAGCCTACATTATTGAAATCAAAAGTTGTATTTGTTAACATTTAGTTAATGCACTGTGAACTAACATGAACAAACAATAAACAGCTGTATTTTTATTAAGATTAATAAAGATGAATACATTCAGTAACATGTATTGCTCATGGTCCATGTTAGTAATAAACTAATGTTAAATCAAACCATATTGTAAAGTGTTTCAAAAAAATAATTTACAGAACACCTTAAAATAAGAACGTAAGGTGTGCTTACCCCCTTTAGTACAGCCTATATGGTTAGCAAGATTTAGCCTTAATAAACTACAGCATTTACAACTGAATGGTAGCCTATTCAATTGTAGATGGTAGAAAATAAGACTATTAGTTAAAATAAACTTTTTAATGCTACTTTTTCTCCCTGCTTTTTTATATTGATATGATTATATACCTATATTTGTTCGGACAGACCTGCCCCCACTGCTAAAAAAAATCCTAAAGGAAACACTGGATCTATATAAACCATAAAATATATAAACTATATATATACAAAAGTAAAATATATATATTATTGATATTGATATTGTTATTGATAATTATATAATATATTAGAATTTTATATATATTATATGTAATACATTTTATATCGATCTATATAAACATATATATATATATGTGTGTGTGTGTATATATGTATATAATTTATTACATATAATATATGTAAAATATAATTATAATATATATCTTAAAATAAGTGTTCTGATAATTATTTTTATTTTGGCTTGTTGCCAAGGCTAAAACAACTAAAGCTAAAATAAAAATCAATAAAAACTATACAGACAGTAAAAACATAATAAAATGACTACAATACAAAATAAATATATATAAACATTTAAACTATTTCAAAATATTCATAAGCACTATAACAGTATATTAATGATGCTAAAATAACTCTAGTTATTTCCTCTGTTGTTTTAGATTCGTGCCTAACTAGTTCTAATGTTTTACTGCAATAATTACAAAACATTTTGCACTTTATTTGCAGTTGTTTAGCATTTTCAGTTTCCTGTCGTGTGAAGTGTAAATGTTTGATGAAGTGTTTTAAATTGTATGGATTGTTTACCAAGTAATTAGTCCCAATTCTCATCAATAAACAAACAAACAAACAAACATCTGTATTGAGTGCTTGTGCTCGGATCTCTCTGAGTGGATGTTGATCAGGTATAAACTCAACTTTATTTCTAGAGCACTTCTAAAAACCACAGTGGGTACCGAAGTGCTGTACATGAAAATAACAACACATTATTAAAAGCTAAGGAAATAAATAAGTTTTAACTCCCTCTGAAATGACCCTGGACGAGGAGATGTTTTAACCTGTTGTTGTGTGTTGTGTGTTGTGCGCAGGACGCCCGGCACAGCGAGGGCATGTGTGTGTTGAGCTCGGCGGACAGAAGCAGCCTGCGCTCGGAGATCCATCAGCTCAGAGATCAGCTTCACACACTCACGTCTGCACACACACAGCGCCACCATGTGGACACTGCCGGTACGACACACACAGCCCATGAGGCTCACTCTGACTCGCTTGTGCTGCTGATGGCTCAGTGATAAAGGCTGCTGGGAAGGTTAGCTTCAGCTTCCACTTCATGAAGGGTTTTATCCTGTGTTGATCAGGAGCGGAGAGCGTGAGGGAGGCAGAAGCGGCGCTGGTCGGGACATCGGTCGGGTCCGGCTCTGACAGACTGGAGGAAATCAAGACTGAACTGAGCCAGACTAAACTAGAGCTGGAGAGTGCTATAAAAGCACAACACAAACACCTGAAAGAGCTCGACACACTCAGGTAACACACACACAACATACACACATGTACAATATTTTTATTTGTAGTTTGCATTATATATATATATATATTAGGGGTTGCACAACTACTGATTTCTGCTAGTCGATTTCTTCAAAACAATACTCGAGTTACTCGACTACTCGTCGTTCATGCTACTGTAAATGAAAAGACATTAAATAGCTAGATCTTATCAATAAACATTTATTAATTCATAGCCTAATGCAAGAATTACATAAGTAAACTCTCAAAACATTATAATTATGACATTTCATTTTTAAATGTTCATGTAACAGTCTGAAGCCAAATAAATAGCCGTTCTTGCCTTTCATTTCAGACGTCTGCTTCTCGGGGCCGTTCACATATCGCCTCTTTTTCGCGCTCAAGGTCGTTATTTCAAATGTAGACGCGCGGCGAGCACGCTCATAATGGAAGCAACGGTGCGCTAGTTTTTCCAGGCGTGCCGATGCCGCGGCGAGATGAAAACATCTCAACTTTTCAGAATGCCTCAAGCGCACCGCAGGTCATGTGACAAAAACCAATCAGCTTCGGCATTTCCATAACATCATCGAAAGCTCGGCCGAACAGCTGATAGTAGCTGTACAGGGCGGGTTTTTCCTTCTCATCTCCAGAAATATATCTAATAGTAAAGCTAATGCAAGGGCTAGAAATCAATTAATCCTTTGCTGATACTTCTTCGTCGTCATCATGGAGAGCGCACTGATCTATATAATGTCATTCTATATCAGTGGGAGAGCGCAGTTCATGATGGTTGCAACGACAGACGGCACGGGAGCGCAAGCGCTTGTAGGAGACAGCGGCACGGCTATCCACACGTTTTTAGACGCAATATGTGAACGGCCTCTTGCAGAGTTGGCCAATTACAATATTTTTGTCATCCTTGATGAAATACTTCCACACATCTGGCGTGTGGTGTCTGTTGGTGACGTTCGCCATTTTTAATTCATTTATGGTTAATGGACGCTCGAGTAGTCGATTGTTTCCGACAGCGTCGACTAGTGGTTGAAGTAGTCAATCTATCGACTACTCGACTAGTCTATGCAAGCCCTAATATATATATATACTTATAAATAATATATATATAAATATTTATTATTATAAAATAACATAAAAATACAATTATTTAAATATTATATATATGTATGTTAAATAGAATTATATAAATGAGTAAAGTAATATATAAATATAATTCATAATTATAAATAATTTAGAATGTGTATTTATAATATTTTTATTTGCAATTTGCATTATATGTATCCACGTGCGTGCGTGTGTGTGTGTGTGTATGTGTGTGTGACTGACCGACCCGTGTGCTCTGGCAGGGTGGAGGTCTCGCTGAAGGCCGCTGAGGTCGACACACTGAACGACACACTGGCACACGAGCAGAAGAGAGCGAGAGAACTGCAGTGGGCGTACGAGAAGGAGAAGTGCAAGTCTGACCGGAAGCAGGAGAGCGAGAGAGAGGAGGTGGAGGTAAACAATCTGTCAATCACAGGGAGGGGCTCATTGATGGAGACCGAGCGCATTTAGGCCACGCCCACTGTGTGTGTGTGGGGGGGGGGTAATGGGGGTATCCACTGACTGTGTATTGTGTGAAGCTCCTCCTCCACATTTCTGACTTGTAACACAAAACAAAACAATGTCTAAAAGCTGCTCTGTGACAAGCGTACAGCAAACAAGCTGAACAATCCAGGAATAAGTGTTTATAAGCTGAAGACCTCAAAAAACAGCGTTTAACGACACAAAAGTGAGCATAGCTTTCAGATTATGACGCGTGTTGCTCTGTCTCTACGGCTTGTGTTGATGTGCTCATGGATGGCTTGTGTTGATGTGCTCATGGATGGCTTGTGTTGATGTGTTGTTGGTCTCTGCAGGATCTTAAGCTGGCTCTGGAAGATCAGCGAGGGCGTGTGGTCGAGCTGTCGATCGCCCTGGAGAGAGAGAGAGAGTCCTCAGCTCAGCTCAGAGATCAAGAGCGAGAGGCCGGCGTCTCCTCAGAGCTGCAGGTGTGTGTACGCTAACACACGTAATGCTTGAGTATGGGCCGAGGCAGGTCATTAGGGGCTGAGCCACCAGGGTGTTTCCCCGAGAACGGATGCTTCCCTCAGGACACTCCTGTCTAATGCGTTATGAGATAGAACTGTTGAACACAGAAAGTAGACCGTGATGAAGAGTCATTAGCGTATGCGTGTGGTTGATGTCCAGTGTTGCTGAGCAGAAATACATAATCATGTTTCTCTCGGTCTCCTCAAAGTTGTGTTGGGTTTTCGCTCACTTTCGCGTCTGAGTGGACAGATACAGATTCAGATTCAGATATAGATTTTATTTGCATTGAATTGTTTTAGTCTTTTTTTAGACTTTAGACTAAAACAATTCAGATTACTAAAGATAAATCAAAATTTGCTGTTAAAATTAACACTGGTGTTTATGTGTGTGTGTGTGTGTGTGTGTGTGTGTGTGTGTGTGTCTGTCTGTCTGTCTGTGTGTGCGTGTGTGCGTGCGTGTGTGTGTGTGTGTGTGTGTGTGTGCGTGCGTGTGTGTGTGTGTGTGTGTGTGTGTGTGCAGGTTCAGTTAGACGCTCAGAGAGCTCGGGCCGCAGAGATCAGCAGTGCTCTAGAGAAAGAGAAGGAGCTCAACGCACAACTGCTCCAGCGGGTCCACACGAGCTCCGCGTCAAACGCACAGGATTCTGGGACACAGGCCGAGGCCTCCTGCAGCCAGGTAACCAAGTAATAGGGGTGGAACAAAGCGCAGTTGAGGAATATATTCAACAGATATACCCCACGGTTCGGCACGCGTGTGATTCGCCGATTAACTGCTAAATTTAACCATCATAGAGTGAAAGTTTATCGTGTTTTGTCTTGCCAATTTACACATTCAAACAACTTTAAATGCAGAAGAGGCGGCATTAATCGTGACATTATCTGTGAGAGAGAGAGAGAGAGAGAGAGAGAGAGAGAGAGAGAGAGAGAGAGAGAGAGAGAGAGAGAGAGAGAGAGAGAGAGAGAGAGGTGTGTTTCAGACAGAGCTCGAACACCGAATTGATTCCTCTTTTGCGTTTTCTTGCCCTTGAACGGACACATACACAAAATTATGTTTAAAAACTCGTCTAAATATCCGTCTCGGCAAGTATTCTCTCGGTTCTGTCGTAAGTGAACAGTTGAGAAAGAAACCTGATGTTTGTCAGTTTATTTGGTCTTAAAGTGACAGTAGACTAATATTCCTGCTGTCGTCTGTGTCATTAATGTTAATAAAACAACAGAATACAGCTTTCACAAAGATGAAACTATATTTAATTTCTACAGTGAACAAATACTGTTATTTTACATTTAGGCTTAATTATTCATTTCTGTATCTGAATGCTACTGTTATGCTACTGTTAGACTCTCTGCTTGTAATCTGTGTATTTGTTCTTATTTTATTTCTGACTGGTCACTTGTACTGAGCTTTAAGTAATAAATGAAAAGCAACATTACATTCCCCCGCCCATTTGTTTCAGCAACTCATGTTTCAGTTTTGTTGTAAAAAAAGTTATTAATTTAGTTAATTTATATATATATATATAGCCGCTCCGGAGAAAACGTGATGTCATCGTCCAGCTCAGTTCAGTTCTCGTATAATGAACTGAAGTGTCAATGCAGGAGATCAATATTATTGTTGAATATTAATTTTTTAACCGTGAATTTTGTGATGCGTTCCTCCACTAGCAAGCAGTGAATGTGAGTTGCTGGTGTGCGCAGGTGGAGTCGGTGGAGGCTCTCCTGCAGGCGCAGCTGGTGGAGAAGCAGGCGCAGGTGGTGCTGATGATGGAGGAGCTGGAGAAGCACAAACTGGACGCAGTGCAGCGCAAACGACAGTGGGACGAGGAGAGGTCTTCACTTCAGCAGGACCAGAATGCACTGGGGCGACGGGTGGAGGAGCTGCGGGCGGAGCTGAACGCTGAGAGAGACACCGTCAGGAGACTCGAGGGAGAGAGACACCGACTGCAGGAGAGAGAGAGAGAGCTGGAGGGAGAGATACTCCGACTGCAGGAGAGAGTGAGAGAGCTGGAGGAGAAGCTGAGAGACGCTCGGCCTGCGGATCGAACCCGGGACTGGGTGTTGCAGCAGGAGACGGCAGACGCTACGACACACACTGGTCAGAACCCGGAGCCCAAACACACGGACCCCATCCTCAGCCGACTGCAGCTCATCGCCGCCAGGATCAACAGCCTGACCAGCGAAACCCCGGGCAGGTACGACACCACGCAACCACTATCTGCTGCTCAAAGTTAGGGTTAGTGATGTCACAAAAGTATTGACACTTTACAAAGTGATCAGACACCCTAGAAACACCTTAGCAACTCAAAAAATTGACTACCACTCCAAACAACCTAGAAAAC
>CM040824.1:43568108-43645608 GCA_022828995.1 Vimba vimba | reverse complement strand
TTAGTTTATTTTATTTATCTATTTACCTTTTCAAAATTTAAAAGATAATAAAGAAAGATATTGTTTGATGAGTGAGATCTCTGAAGCAGTCCTTAAAAGTCCCGGGGTTAGATCTGACCGTACGTGTGCGCCCCCAGAAAGCCGAGCTCAGGTGTTCCCGTGTGTCTCCACAGAGGATGTATGGGAAATACCTGCGCGCCGAGAGCTTCCGGAAGGCTCTGGTGTACCAGAAGAAGTATCTCCTGCTGCTGCTGGGAGGGTTTCAGGAGTGTGAGGACGCCACGCTGGCTCTGATCGCACGCATGGGTGGCCAGCCCACACACACACACACCAGTCTGGAGTCCATCAGTCATCAGCGCAGGGGCTTCACACGCTTCAGATCGGCTGTGCGCGTCTCCATCGCCCTCTCAAGGTACACACACACACACACACACACACACACACACACACCAGTCTGGAGTCCATCAGTCGTCAGCGCAGGGGCTTCACACGCTTCAGATCGGCTGTGCGCGTCTCCATCGCCCTCTCACGGTACACACACACACACACACACACACACACACCAGTCTGGAGTCCATCAGTCGTCAGCGCAGGGGCTTCACACGCTTCAGATCGGCTGTGCGCGTCTCCATCGCCCTCTCACGGTACACACACACACACACACACACACACACACACACACACACACACACCAGTCTGGAGTCCATCAGTCGTCAGCGCAGGGGCTTCACACGCTTCAGATCGGCTGTGCGCGTCTCCATCGCCCTCTCACGGTACACACACACACACACACACACACACACACACACACACACACCAGTCTGGAGTCCATCAGTCGTCAGCGCAGGGGCTTCACACGCTTCAGATCGGCTGTGCGCGTCTCCATCGCCCTCTCAAGGTACACACACACACACACACACACACACACACACACACCAGTCTGGAATCCATCAATCGTCAGCGCAGGGGCTTCACACGCTTCAGATCGGCTGTGCGCGTCTCCATCGCCCTCTCAAGGTACACACACACACACACACACACACACACACACACACACACACACACACCAGTCTGGAATCCATCAGTCGTCAGCGCAGGGGCTTCACACGCTTCAGATCGGCTGTGCGCGTCTCCATCGCCCTCTCACGGTACACACACACACACACACACACACTTGTGCTCTGTGGAGATTTATTTGTGCCTAATTGGGATAGACAGGAGAGAGACGGGGGGGCATTACACACTTGAAGTTCTTCTGAGGTAATATTTCAGTAATTTATCAACAGTTCACTGATGAGGGTTAATGGTCACATGACATGCAGGTCAACAAATGAAATATTTCTCCTTTTTGGATTAAATGTTTATTTTGATGTTTTTTAATTTACAATTATTTGCTTTAATTTGACATTTTTTTAGGATAATTTAAATTTTAATATTTTAATTGATTGTTTTTATTTTTGAATTATTTATTTTAATTTGACATTTTTATGATTTAAATATTTTTAGGCAATTAATAAGTAATTTACAACATTTTACATTTGTATGATTTAATTATTTTTGTTAGTTTTATTTTGATTGGTTGCTTATATTTTTAAATTATTTATTTTATTTTAATTAATTGGTTTTATTTTAATTTTACATTTTTATGATTTCATAATTTTTTTTAGTAAGTGTTTTATTTTGATTGTTTATTTTATTGATTATTTTTTTATTTCTTTTCTATAATTGTATTATTTTTTTGTAAATGTTTTTATTTTTTTAATTTAACTATTTATTTTAATTTTTACATTATGATTTTATTTATAAGTGTTTTATTTTGATTGGTTATTTTTATTTTACAATCATTATTTTTTATTTAATATTTTTATGATTTATTTTATTTTTTGTGTGTTTTTTGGTTCTATTTTATAATTTTAATTGTATAAATTTTAATAGAATTTATAATTTGGTTTTATTTTAAAAATATTTATTTCAATTTTAGAATTTTCTGATTTTATTAATTATTAACTTTTCCTCAACTTACAAACCCTGTTTAAGGAAAGCCAGTATTAGTGTAACTGACAGTGAGAGAAACTGGTGTGTGTAGTGCTGTGGGTGAACTGGTGTGTGTGTTCTGCAGGATGAAGTTTCTGGTGAAGAGATGGCAGAGAGCTGGAGGAACCGTGAGCGCTGCGATCGTGAGCAGAAACGGCCTCAGCCAGATCACAGGTAACTGTATCCTGGGATGCGTTTTGCTTCGTGTGTGTGTGTGTGTGTGTGTGAGTGTGATCATTGATTACAATGATCAACACACAGGAGCGTTTGGAAGTGTTTTGAAAGTCTATCACCGGCCGGTCCTGTTTTCAAACGCTCGCGTGTGTGTGTGTGTGTGTGTGTGTGTGTGTGTGTGTGTGTGTGTGTGTGTGTGTGTGTGTGTGAGAGTGTGAGTGTGTGTGAGCGCTCGCTGAAGAGCCTCATTGATGTGTATTTACAACATGTTTTTGAAGCGCTGATCATTGTAGCCAATCACAGACATACCTGATGAGCTCGTGAACTCAACGGCCAATCAGAGGTGTTTGATTCCGCTCAACAGCGCTCAAAGCTCATTTTTAAGATTTCAGTATTGACGTGGTACCGAAGTCTGTACTTTTGACAACACTAGTATGTATATATTATGTTTTGTACTGAAATGCTCTCGCTGAAGCTCACTGAAGTGTGTGTGTCTGCAGGTGCTGATGTGAGGAACGAGTCTTCATTCCTGCACCCCGGGAGTGTGGAGGTGTTCAGAGAGCGGCGGGGGACGAGCCGGGGCCGGACGGGACGAGACTCGCCTCGGTCCACAGCATCCGTCCTGCACAGGTACCACAGCACCTGCCACTGACACACACTGACAGCCCAGAACACACACACAGATCTCGTCACTGTAAAGCCCACACAGGGTTATTGGGCCGCTGTCACTTTAAGAGTCTTTTGTAACATTAAACAGTTTTTTTGTATTTTTAATCAGATAAACACAGCCTTGGTGAGCAGAAGAGACGTCTTTTAACAACATTAAAAATCTTCCCGATCCCAAACTTTGACTGGTAGTGTGTGTTTACAACAGGCATTTTGATATAATTGTGTGTGAATTAGAAGTAAAATAGAACTTTAAATCAGCATTTGTACAGTGAGTAGATCTGGGGTCTTCTTGCGCTTTACATCCGCACGGCTTTAAAGGAACACTCCACCGTTTTTTGAAATAGGGCTTATTCACCTTCTTTCCCACATTTAGATAGGTGGGCAAATGCATTTTTGTCTCAGTGCATGCATTGTTTTAGTTTGACAGGGTCGGCACTAGCTTAGCTTAGCATAATGAATGGAATCCTTTGTTGCCAGCTAGCATGTCCTGAGTAAAAGTGATATAAAAAAAAAAAAAACACCTAATTAATTCTTGTGGCCTGTGTATTCACAACGAGTACAAATAGCGATGCAGATTAACACTAGGCGATTTCCTAGGCAGATATTGACTTATATATTAAGGACTATATTAGGGGGAAGCACAGGCGAAGCACTGCTACATGGGCGCAGAGATATCACGCTTCGTAGGTGTGCTTTTAAGTTTCTAAATGTAGGAAAGAAGGTGAATAAGCCCTATTTCAAAAAACGGTGGAGTGTTCCTTTAAAACACGTGCACAGGACACACTGGCGTGAAGATGCAGCTCTGGTCCAATCCGGACACTGACAGTATTTTCTACAGATTTCTTTTTGTTTTGGCAAGTATTTCATTATTTTATCCAGAGATAAACGTTGGATTATGGATTACCATCAGTTTGCTATATTGGCCTTTTTCATGCTATAGCCGATATGCAGATGAAGAACAGCAGTGCATCTCTAATATATATACCAGAACATGTTGCACCTCTATGGGAATAAATGTTGTGATGTTATTTCCATCAATTTCTGCTCAAGATCTTGTGTGACCAAAGCAAGAGTCCAGCACTCTGTCTCCAGCACATCCCACAGACTCTCACTGAGTTTAATGAGTCTTCATCCTCTCCTTCACAGTCTGAGCCTGAGTCTTCACATTATAACACTGGAACATGGCCATGATGTGTTTTCCTACATGTTTAAGAAATAAAAGCTACACACTGCATCAATTAGGACTTATGAATTTACACATGGTTTGTCTTAAAGCATATTAATAACACCACATAGACACATGAACACATGAACACTATTAAAAGCTGGATTTACACTTCAGCATTTGCCTATTTAACCCTCATCCTTCTTTCGGGCCATTTTGAGTAAAATTGAGCGTTCCTCAGAGGGGTCCAAGACCCCAGGACTTTTGTCGCACTTTAACCACAAATACACACAAAAAAATTGAATGGATTCGAGGAGTTTTGTGAAATTTATAAAAGTAACAGATCCTTCTCTCTCGGGTCAGTTTGACCCCTTAGGAATGAGTGGAGTGTGAGGAATGCTTCAGGACACACAGAAAACCCTAAACATGCTCAGAATTCAAACTAAAAACTCTAAAACTTTACCAAAAAATGTATTTATAATGTCTACATGTGTATCTGAATGCACACTGAAGAGAACTGACTCTAGGACCCAGAGGAACAGCTCAATTGCTCATATAGAGATATAAGCACATCTAGAGTCACGAAATATCATCTTATATTATTATTTTTCCACGAGAGGTCGGCAAAGACTCTCAATGTCAGATATTTAGAGCAGAGTTAAAAGGGTTTATGCATGAAATTAGAGTTATTTTGATTTTAAGTTGAAAGAATGTGAGGAATGTGCTTAAATTACCATTTATTTATTATTTATTGATCAACAGGAGTAAATCACGCACATCTTATTTTCATTACGGGTGCTGGATCACAAGTATAATCCATGTAGTAGTAAGTAACAGATCCGCACACCGAATAAGCTCCCATTCAAAAAAATTTTTATTAGTGACGTTTCGGGCCTTATAGGTATAGTCTCTATGAATAGCTTGTTCCTCTGTATATAAAGAATGAAATTCTGAGTTTATAACAGATGCTTTTTTACTTGTCTGATCAAGTTTGAAAATTGTCCGAATCCCCATCTGACTTTTACCTTAATATGGATTTTTCAATAATGTTTTTTGATTCTCTGTTTTTTGTCTTGACGTACGGATAGTCTTTATGAATGGTAATACATATAGTCTCTTTGAATTTCTTAGTTCTTTCTGTACAAATAATGTAATAAGTGTGATGTACCATCTGATTTGCTTTTACACTGGAATATGAGGGATGGTTAAAAAATATATATGTTAGACAATTTAACAGTGGGAATCAATTTGTAAATTTGTAAATATGTAAATATATAATTCTTAATCCTTGTTGGACACGATGTATAAATATGTAAATATCAATGTATGTTGATGGATGTATCCAATTTGTGTGATGGTGGGGTCACGTGATACAGACTTTAAAAGGGTAACTGTTTGTACACTTCCTGTTAGTCTGAGGAAGGGCCATGTGAGGCCCGAAACGTCACTAATAAAAAAATTTTTGAATGGGAGCTTATTCGGTGTGCGGATCTGTTACTTACTACTACATTATTTATTGATCAAACATATGATTTTAAAGGTACATAAAATAAAAAATAACAAAAAATTTCATCAAAAAAAAAGAAAAGATATTATCAAAATGAAATGAAATAAGCTTTCTGGACAAAAAAAATGTAAGTATAATTGTAGGGCTTGGGGTCATTTTGACCCGCGAGGGAAAGACGAGGGTTTAATCCAAAGCGACTGTGTTTATTAGTCTGGGCGGTGTCTTCTATCATCATGTCCAGTCAGGATGATGTGTCTGAGTGTTTTGCGTCTCTCTCTGCAGGTATCACAGTATGGCCGGTGACCCCGTAGGTTTACCGTGTTCACACCTGCAGAACTACGACCCCGACCGCGCCCTCACCGACTACATCTCCCGCCTGGAGGCCCTGCAGAGACGCCTGGGCAGTGTGCAGTCAGGTAAACACAGCTGAGGTTGCGGAGCAGAGACCATGTGACTCGGGGATCGCTTGAATCTTAGCGTTTCCGATTCTTATCGATTCCTAATTTCGATTCCAATAAGGTACAAAAAAACCTTAGACATTATTCACATTTATTCTTATTGCACAACATTTAATTGTTGAATATCATGAACAGAAATCATCAGGCTGAAGAACACTTACACGAGGAGCGTTTGCCTGTGGTTTAAAAACACCATAGAAGAACAACTAGCAGAACTAATATAAACTTCAGCATTATTAAAGACAATAAACACTCAGGAATTAAAGTATAAATAAAAAATTAGCAATCGCAACAAATAGACACAACTGAACAAAGTAAACAGTGTTTTAAGATTTTCAGGTTCAGAAACTGTGATCAAATGTAAAATAAAACTGCACTTTATTAATAAAATATATTACAAATGTAGTAACAAAAGTTATTCAGCAAGAACAAGTGAA
This sequence comes from Vimba vimba, assembly GCA_022828995.1. NCBI lineage: Eukaryota > Metazoa > Chordata > Actinopteri > Cypriniformes > Leuciscidae > Vimba > Vimba vimba. The sequence continues at coordinate 43,639,164 of CM040824.1, read as the reverse complement.
TTTTCTCTTTTAATTAGTGTTATTATAGAGACGCAGCAGGAATATTAGTGTTATTATAGAGAGGAATATTAGTGTTATTATAGAGAATGCAGGAATATTAGTGTTATTATAGAGAATGCAGGAATATTAGTGTTATTATAGAGAATGCAGGAATATTAGTGTTATTATAGAGACGACAGGAATATTAGTGTTATTATAGAGAATGCAGGAATATTAGTGTTATTATAGAGAGGAATATTAGTGTTATTATAGAGAGGAATATTAGTGTTATTATAGAGAATGCAGGAATATTAGTGTTATTATAGAGAATGCAGGAATATTAGTGTTATTATAGAGAGGAATATTAGTGTTATTATAGAGAATGCAGGAATATTAGTGTTATTATAGAGACGACAGGAATATTAGTGTTATTATAGAGAATGCAGGAATATTAGTGTTATTATAGAGAGGAATATTAGTGTTATTATAGAGAGGAATATTAGGCTGCTGTCACTTTAAGAGCTGCACTGATCTAATATACTGATACACGTGTGAGTCGTCTCTCGCTTGAATGGTTTAAAGTCACATTGAAATGCTCACAGAGGAATCGATAAGAGGAATCGAAATTTTTATTTTATAACAAGTATCCGATTCCTGACCTCAAGTATTCGATTCCCAACCCTAAATAACCATATAATATTGCTAGATGTGCTTTTACTGAAGTGAATTGATTGGCCTGCACTGAATGACTGTGACTTCATGCTGACGTGAAACTCTTTTACCCCCCCCATCCAGGGTCCTCTTCATACGCTCAATTGCACTTTGGAGTCAGAAGATAAAGATCTTCATCTACATTTAAACTGGCTTGAAGAAACTCAGTTGCCTTCTCTCGTGCTGAGCTGCTGTGCTTTTGTACTCTTACTATAAATGTCTGTGGGACCAAAAAGACGTTGTTTTTTTGTGTGTGTGTGTGTGTATCATCTTATAATCAAGCTTTATGTTGGCGGCACTTGAGCTTCAACATCTGTACATTAGTTCTACCTTATTTGTTGTTAATGGAAAACAATCATGTTGTTACTGTATATTTGTGGAATGCTAATTTAAGTTGATTAATTTAAGAAGCGTTGGACGGTGACAGGACGGCTGCTATCGGACTCTTGATAACCTCATGAACACTAACAGGAGGAGAGCGAGGCGGGGCGGGGGGGCTTTACAAGCTAGTAATGTTATCAGATACTCTACACTGTGTTTTATTCGCTCGCTCCTTTGAGAAGACCCGAGGACATTTGTAGAAGACATATTTTTGTAAAGGTAGGAGCTTTGGATTTTAAGGGTATTTTGTCAAAACTGAAATAAAGATTAATATAATATTTGAAAACTGCCTTCGTCTCCGTTCTCTTTTATTCTGTATCCTGATTCATTAGTTATGAGTATGACATGTGAAATATGACATGAAATATGTTTTGTTAAAGACCCACAGTAAAACGGCTGTGAACCTCTAATATTGATTTTCACTGGCAATCACAATTAACTACTTCATTAGGTTTACCAAATGAACTTAATGTATATTACATTGCATGATGGGCCTCTGTTGTTTATTTAGTTAATCTGTTTGGAAGCTAAAATGTTGAATTATGATTTCACCATTTATGTAATTTGTGAAGCACCTGAAAAAAATTAACAAACAAAACCGCTTGTTTGTTTCTTTGGTGAACAAAAAGTGACCTTATCATTAAGTCAAGCATGTGGGTAAAATGAGCCACCCCCTGTATCTAGGCAACAATAATCAAAAGTAATCATGTGACCACAAATTAAGGAAATATAGAGCATATGGAGAGTTGTAAGCAAATCAGAAAGAACAGGTTTCTGCCAACGCCGTAAGTGAATTCATCATGTTACTAAAGTTATCAGGCTTGTTTCTTCATTAAAATAGATCAGTACATCATACAAGACATTTTTAAGCTTTTAAATTCACATATTGCATTAATTCTGTTGCTCACACACAAAGAGAAGGACAAAACACAAAGTATGAATTTTGCCTTTGTTAAATTGATAGCATTAATATGTTCATAATTATCTTATATTGTTTGTTTTTGTGTCATATTATATAATTTTAGATAACTTGTTTTGATTTCAATTGATACACAACAACTGAGGTGTATATTTACAATTATTTCAAACAAATGCACTTTTATTTTGCCGTAAAATCCATTCCGTGACGCCCGCGCTTCATACTTGCTCTAATGTAGTCTGCAGTAGCAAAAAGACCATTTATTTTGTATCTCAATTTAAAGTTAATGAAAGTTTCTCAGTAACATAATTCAGATGTAATATTTCTGTCCAGTCTCGCTGTGTTCCGACTTCTGGTTTGTGTTTCCACAGCATGAAGGTAAGATCTTACGAATGATTTATGAATGAACCGCTCGTTTTAAAATCTACCTGGTAAACTGACATTTATGAAATTCGCTTTAAACATTACAATGCTCATGATAAGTTTAGTTCGCTCTACAATAAGTAAATCCAGTTCACCAGTTAATTACTCTTCAATATCTAAGTTCTCTCTTCAATATCTCTTCAATACCGCAAAAATGTAAGTTCAAAGACAAACATCTAAAGATGGCGGCTTGTTATTCGTAATGAGAGCTCCGACCGTTCCGTGAAGTTTACAAACTCGAGGGACACTCATCTTCACCATCAAAACTTTTAATTCTCTGTTTTTAGAGTGCCTTGTGGTCCCTATAAATAGCAAACCAACTATTTGACGACCTCTAATGTATTTAAAAGGTGTTTATGTAGGTTTGTGATGATTTCCTGCAGTATTTTACTTGAAATAACATAATGCCTAATCTTAACCGTAAATGGTAATTATTTTTCACATTTGATTATTATTTTCCAGTCCTTGGATAACATTGCTAATTCCTGAGGTGATTTGCTTCTATGATAGTTGTTGAGGTCCAGTCAGTGACGTTGAACGTGCAGTACCGCATTTAACCACACTCGCATCAAGCGAGTTAAAGTGTGTAAAAAGCTTAATTTCTTCAGCGATATTTGCTGAGTCTGGTGTCTGAACGCAAGCAGAAATACTTTAACGATAAATAGTGAATGTTTCGTGATTAACAAAGACTAAAACATAATAACGGAGATAAACCGTCTTTATTGTGCTCTGACTCTGTGTTCGTGTTTGATTGGCCGATGGACTCTGTGCTCGTGTTTGATTGGCTGATGGACTCTGTGCTCGTGTTTGATTGGCTGATGGACTCTGTGCTCGTGTTTGTTTGGACGATGGTAAAAAAGGTTTTCATCTTGTTCTTTGTGAGAATCTCCGTGTTTCTCTCAGTCTCTGAGCGGGACATTATTCCTCGAGTGTGTGTGTGTGTGTGTGTGTGTGTGTGTGTGTGTGTAGTCTGAAATGTTTCTCCTGATATCAGCCCGTGTCACCGTCATGGAGGTGTGTATCGCGCTGAGTGACTCCTCTAGCTCGAACCTTTCGTCAGTATCGCTTCTCGGCCTTTTGGCTAAGATCAAGTGTAGTATCTGTTCTTATCAGTTTAATATCTGATACGTCCCCTACCCGGGGACCATATATTAAATTGATTTTTGGATCAGGGAGATGGAATAGGGGCTTGCTCCGTCCACTCCACGCATCGACCTGGTATTGCAGTACCTCCAGGAACGGTGCACCCCCTCACGGGGAATATATGTGGTCAAAGAAAGAAATATGAAATGCTCTTATACAGTTTATTTTTACTGAGAAAGTTGAATAGATGTTTCGAAATTTATGATCTTTTTAATTATATTGCGATACTTTTGCATGATCAGCAGTTTAGTCATCTGATGGGGAACTATATTCTGATGATAATATGTGCAGTTAGTAAGTTTCGCCACTAGAGGTCGCTTACTCAAAATCAATGGCAAAATCGTAGCTTGGTGACGTTGTGAAGTGGCGTGTGGAATCATGGGAGTTGTAGTCTGTTAGTTTTTCTCTTTTTTTATGTCTGAATAAATTTAATATTTTAAAACCTTAGATTGTGTTTAATTCATTGTTATATGGTGTTTAAAAAAGTTATTTTCTTTAAAAAACGTTCTGGGAAGCAAAAATTGTTATCTGGGGTAGCATTAATCTACGATGGCAAATGCTTTTTAATTGATACATGTTTGTCCCAGTTTCATCTTCGTTTTAAATGTAATTTTTGTATAAAAAACCTCATATTTCTCTTCATAGATGCAGCTTCCCAGTTAACACATAACGTTAGTTTTTGGTTCCCGTTTTGGTTATTTTTTTGGGAACCAAATACTAACGTTTGGGGAACGTTCTGTGTTAACTGGGAAGCTGCATCTATGAAGATAAATATGAGTTTTTTTCTCATATTCATAATTATCCATAGTAAAACCATAGTTGGTTTTTATTTTTATGTAACCATATAATAACGTTCCCAGAACGTTGCAGTGTGGTTACTTTTAAATAACCTAAAAATAACTTATAAAGAACATTCCCAAATGGTTATTTTTAAGTTATTATTTTGCAACCATAAAACAACGTTCCCAGAACGTTGCTGGAAGGTTATTTTTTTGAATAACCTAAAAATAACTTATAGAGAACGTTTCCTAATGGTTATTTTTAAGTTATTATTTTGCATAATTGACTGGAATCAATTGTAAGACTTAGTACCACATACTGCCCTGTCACTGAACGGCACATCAGGGACCAAACGCTGCATATTATATATCTGTATCATGTCTTATAAGGGTAGGCTTAATAATATGGACAAAATTATACAAATAAATAAACTATGTCATTAAGAGTGGAACACCATGTACTCAGCTCACTGAGGTTATAATTAAACAGGTTTTATTAAAATAGGAGCAAACCAAAGTTTTCAAGATATTTTATCTGATTATCAAATAATTTCATCCATCAATTCTACTTTTATGTAAATGCTGCGTGACTTTTACGTGTTTTAATGGGCGCGCGCGCTGAACATTCGAGTTGCATTTGAACTGGAGCTGAGGGCGTTACCATGGAAACGGGGCAGCAGCTCAACTGACACAAGCAGTAGCTCCGTCTCTCACTGTTGTTTTCACTACTTTCAGGTAAGTTTAGTCCCCAAACTTACACATATAGTACATACAAATGCTTCTGACACATTATTTAATGTAAATAACACGCTTCCGTTGAATATTTACTTTATAGAAATGATTTAGTGTCTTTGGGAAAAGTCTGCTAGCATCTCAACCGTTAACTGTTACTAGCTAGAGGTAGGTTAACTTGAGCTTTAAGTTTGGGCTTTTAATCACATCTTATGTGTATATGAGAGATTTTGATAGTTTTGTAAAGGTTTTGCTGGCAATTTTTCAATGTGTGAATGAAAGTAAACTAATTTATTTAACTTAAAAATATTAAATGGACGGTTAAAGGGTAACTAAACCCTAAACCAACTTTTTTTAGTTAATGATCTGTAAGAATGAGGCTTTATTAGTGCTGTTCATTGATTCGAGTAACTTTTTTTACATTTGGGTATAAAGTGTTTTAATTTTACAATACAGGTCCTTCTCAATAAATTAGCATATTGTGATAAAGTTCATTATTTTCCATAATGTAATGATAAAAATTAAACTTTCATATATTTTAGATTCATTGCACACCAACTGAAATATTTCAGGTCTTTTATTGTTTTAATACTGATGATTTTGGCATACAGCTCATGAAAACCCAAAATTCCTATCTCAATAAATTAGCATATTTCATCCGACCAATAAAAGAAAAGTGTTTTTAATACAAAAAAAGTCAACCTTCAAATAATTATGTTCAGTTATGCACTCAATACTTGGTCGGGAATCCTTTTGCAGAAATGACTGCTTCAATGCGGCGTGGCATGGAGGCAATCAGCCTGTGGCACTGCTGAGGTGTTATGGAGGCCCAGGATGCTTCGATAGCGGCCTTAAGCTCATCCAGAGTGTTGGGTCTTGCGTCTCTCAACTTTCTCTTCACAATGTCCCACAGATTCTCTATGGGGTTCAGGTCAGGAGAGTTGGCAGGCCAATTGAGCACAGTAATACCATGGTCAGTAAACCATTTACCAGTGGTTTTGGCACTGTGAGCAGGTGCCAGGTCGTGCTGAAAAATGAAATCTTCATCTCCATAAAGCTTTTCAGCAGATGGAAGCATGAAGTGCTCCAAAATCTCCTGATAGCTAGCTGCATTGACCCTGCCTTTGATAAAACACAGTGGACCAACACCAGCAGCTGACATGGCACCCCAGACCATCACTGACTGTGGGTACTTGACACTGGACTTCAGGCATTTTGGCATTTCCTTCTCCCCAGTCTTCCTCCAGACTCTGGCACCTTGATTTCCGAATGACATGCAAAATTTGTCCAAAAGTCCAGTGCTGCTTCTCTGTAGCCCAGGTCAGGCGCTTCTGCCGCTGTTTCTGGTTCAAAAGTGGCTTGACCTGGGGAATGCGGCACCTGTAGCCCATCTCCTGCACACGCCTGTGCACGGTGGCTCTGGATGTTTCTACTCCAGACTCAGTCCACTGCTTCCGCAGGTCCCCCAAGGTCTGGAATCGGTCCTTCTCCACAATCTTCCTCAGGGTCCGGTCACCTCTTCTCGTTGTGCAGCGTTTTTTGCCACACTTTTTCCTCCCACAGACTTCCCACTGAGGTGCCTTGATACAGCACTCTGGGAACAGCCTATTCGTTCAGAAATTTCTTTCTGTGTCTTACCCTCTTGCTTGAGGGTGTCAATGATGGCCTTCTGGTCAGCAGTCTTACCCATGATTGCGGTTTTGGGTAATGAACCAGGCTGGGAGTTTTTAAAAGCCTCAGGAATCTTTTGCAGGTGTTTAGAGTTAATTAGTTGATTCAGATGATTAGGTTAATAGCTCGTTTAGAGAACCTTTTCATGATATGCTAATTTATTGAGATAAAGGAATTTTGGGTTTTCATGAGCTGTATGCCAAAATCATCAGTATTAAAACAATAAAAGACCTGAAATATTTCAGTTGGTGTGCAATGAATCTAAAATATATGAAAGTTTAATTTTTATCATTACATTATGGAAAATAATGAACTTTATCACAATATGCTAATTTATTGAGAAGGACCTGTATATGGTGTAAAAAGTGCTGCCCTCTTCAGGTTGAACGGTGGCTACTGCAGTTGAATTTTCCTATTGGATGCTGCGGTGGCAAGTGACGTAAGCAGGTTCCAGCTCACCACGCCCCTGGTACGAGCTAGCGTAGATTTATCTGTGTACAGTGGTCAGGAGGGTACGTAGGTGTAGTGTTGCTGGTTGCAACAGCACTGCTGGACTGCATAACTTTCCAGCAGACTTGGAAATTAGGCGCCAGTGGTTGCATGCACTTGGCCTGGAAGACCGTGAGTGTGAAACCTGCATTTTACGCGGGATTGCTTCTCCAACGCAATAGAGGTGGAAATGGGCTTCTCCACACAGCTCGCGCTGAAAAGCGACGCAGTGCCAAACCCCCCTCCTCCTGCATGGACTCCACCACCGCAGCGGCGTCTTGATGTGAGTGATCATATATATTTTAATCACAATTTATGGTTAGGCTAAAGTTAATCCTCTGGGGTCGACAAACGCGTCGGCGCATTTTGCTGGATTTTTTCACATAGCGGCAAAATATGAATATGCCTATAGAGAGAGTGCGCGCTATTGACTAGGGCTGTAGTCAACCAAAGAAATGCTTAGTCGACCAAAGTCCTGTCCTGCACAACGATTAGTCGACTAAAAAAAAAAAAAATTTTTTATTTTTTTATTGACACCTGGGATCCCCCGCGAAACGGTTCTCATTCGCGCTTGAATAAGGCCGGCGACACACTGGCTGCTGGCCTGAGAGTCTCAGCTGCGTTGGGTATCTGTTTTAATTTCGGCTCCCATGTTAATAGGTTGGAGTTTGCAGTGTGCCTGCGTGAGACACGCGTCTCAGGTGCGGCTCGAGCCACGCGGAAAACGCGTGCATGCTAGAAATAGAACCGACGCCTGAGTGTTCCAGCAACGGGAGTGTTCTCTGGCTAGAGCGCAGAACAGCGGAGTTTGTATGGACCGAAGTGCATGTCTGAGCTTGTATTGCTGCTGTTGCTTTGACATTGTGGAAAATAGAATAATAGAAACAAAACGTATTAGACTTTTTACCCGTTATTATCATCACTCTAAATTAATCTCGTTTTTAATTTAGGCTAACTTAATTTCGTTTTTCTTTATTTAAATTTCGTTTTTCTTTAGACCTATTTAAATGTCGTTTTTCTTTATTTAAATTTAGTTTTTTCTGTATTTAAATTTCGTTTTTTTCTTTATTTAAATTTCGTTTTTCTTTATTTAAATCTACCCTTTACTGTGTCAGTAATTTGTTAGTCAGAAAAATATTAGACTACCTTAAAAGTATTGCTTAAGTTAACAGACTGTGTGTGTTTTATATCGCTAGTGCAGTGTCCGTTCTCGGAGAATATAGCCCTGCTCGCGTGAGGTGCGCCGCTTCCTGCTCGCGCTGTTCTGTAGTTTAGCTACTATTAATTCTGAACGTGTCGCGTCTCGCATGTCTGTCTATATTGCACCAAATGCGACACTGCACTCCCTTGTGAAGTCGATTGGATGAACGGTTCTCGAAATAATCAAAATGCAAGCGGACAGACAGACACATAGAGATTTCTACCTTCCTTACTGAGCGCGAAGCAGCAGTGCAGCCAGCCACAGGCGCGGTTCCCGAGTGTTCTACGTGGTGCGCTAAACTGTGGCGCTGTTACAAAATAGCCTAAATTAAAGCATTTAAAGTTGGGGATAAAACATAGGCTAATTATATTTAGAATACAGTAATATATGACTGCTTATAAAGGAATAAATATCAAGGAGTAAATCAATGTAAATTTCTTTATTGGTGAAAAAAAAAAAAAAAAAAATTATGCGACTGGTCGACCAACGAGAATGTCAGTCGACCAAGACGGCATCGACCGATTAGTCGACTAAACGACTAAAGTTGACAGCCCTACTATTGACATCAACTCGATAAAACCAGAGAATGACGGGCTTTGATAAAACTCATCAGATGGATGTACTTTACGTCGTCTTGCGACCCTGTGAGTCACTCTCCATTTTAGAGAGTCTGACAGCAGGTCTCAGGTGCACGCCCCCCCGCTCACGGTTCGTCCCCTCTATCTCTGCTGGGGTCTGCCCACTTTTCTAGCATTTTTCAAATATTGACAGTGGGTGGAGTCAGGCTCTGACCAGGGGCCTGTACCATGAAGGTAGCTGAACAAACTCGGGGTTACAGGATTAGTTTTGAGTTGACAAAACCAAACCGATGCAATCAGGCTTTATTGGTACCATGATGCAGCTCATCAACTTTCTCTGTCAACTCAGGCTTTGATCTTAAGCTATGATTACTCCGCGCGCGTGCACATAAAAGAGTGACGTCGACACTGAACAACCAATCGCGGGTAGAGCGAGAGCGATATATTTTTCCGCGGAGGAGCAAGAGATAATCATTCATAATTACGATGAATTTAAATATGTATGTCAAGCTCGAAACAATACGGTCTCTGCTGCCGAAGCAAGAGAAGACTGTTGGAGAAAGATTGCTGATTGTTAATGCGTAAGTTAAACAAATACGTTCTATATTTATGTAAAATTATGTATGTATATGTATGTGTAGCCTATATGTGTAATATAGCCAATAGCCTATTTTTATAATATATAAAAAATGTGCATGTATGTACTAAGAAAGATTAATATTCATTGATTTTTAGATGCAACCCCAACTCCAAATGTTCTTGGCAGCAGATAAAGACAAAATATAAAAATATAATTCAAAGTGGTTATTTCAAGGAGTTAATTCAAAGAGTATTTACCACAACCTTTTATTATTTTTGTGAACATTTTATCACACTTGTTTGCAGCAAACAGAAATAAAGAATTAAATTCAGAAAACCAGAATACACTGGCGGAGGAGTTGGCTCTGAGTAGGCAATAAGGGACGGCCGATTATGGATGAGATTACAGGTGCTGTACAATCTGACCCTGGTGCTGGCTCCTCTAAGCAAGTAACACTGGGGACGTGTGCAATACATTACTACTTTTTTTTAAGTTTTAAATATGGCTGACTGTATGTTCTGCAGGGAAATACAGTGTCCCTGTTGAAGCTAACACACACACACACACACACACACACACACACACACACACACACACACACACACACACACACACAGAGGTCAGTATGCAGCAGACAGAACACCAAACATAACCTGCTTTACAACAGTTATGCTTTACATTGGCCTACTTTTATTTATTAGGGTGAAGCAAATGATGAAGACACTCTGTGTGTGTGTTCTCAGACAGTTGCTGATGTGAATGCACTGGGCTTTTTATTATGGCAAACATTTGAATGTGTGGCATAAAAAAGGGACTGGCCCTTACACATCTCTTTTGTAGGATTTTACACAACCTGCCCCAGAAACTGAGGCCTCTACCTCAATGGGCTTCAGAAGAAATGTGTAAGGATTTAAAACCCTTGACATAAATTACAGTCAGTCCTGTGTTTGTAGGAAGTCAAGGAACTTTTTGTGATTTTGATGAGCCTCCAGAAAACTTGTAATGATCATGTTTGTGATGGAATTATGTTTCAGGTGGAAACAGACTCAGTCAGGGCCATGTACAAAAGGAGTCTAGACTGCACACTAAAGGAGACTTGAACTAGACTGCACACTAAAGGAGTCTTGAACTAGACTGCACACTAAAGGAGTCTTGAACTAGACTGCACACTAAAGGAGTCTTGAACTAGACTGCACACTAAAGGAGACTAGAACTAGACTGCACACTAAAGGAGACTAGAACTAGACTGCACACTAAAGGAGTCTTGAACTAGACTGCACACTAAAGGAGTCTTGAACTAGACTGCACACTAAAGGGGTCTTGAACTAGACTGCACACTAAAGGAGACTAGAACTAGACTGCACACTAAAGGAGACTAGAACTAGACTGCACACTAAAGGAGACTTGAACTAGACTGCACACTAAAGGAGTCTTGAACTAGACTGCACACTAAAGGAGTCTTGAACTAGACTGCACACTAAAGGGGTCTTGAACTAGACTGCACACTAAAGGAGACTAGAACTAGACTGCACACTAAAGGAGACTAGAACTAGACTGCACACTAAAGGAGACTTGAACTAGACTGCACACTAAAGGGGTCTTGAACTAGACTGCTCACTAAAGGAGACTAGAACTAGACTGCACACTAAAGGAGTCTTGAACTAGACTGCACACTAAAGGAGTCTTGAACTAGACTGCACACTAAAGGAGTCTTGAACTAGACAGCACACTAAAGGAGTCTTGAACTAGACTGCACACTAAAGGAGACTTGAACTAGACTGCACACTAAAGGGGTCTTGAACTAGACTGCACACTAAAGGAGTCTTGAACTAGACTGCACACTAAAGGAGTCTTGAACTAGACTGCACACTAAAGGAGACTTGAACTAGACTGCTCACTAAAGGAGACTAGAACTAGACTGCACACTAAAGGAGTCTTGAACTAGACTGCACACTAAAGGAGTCTTGAACTAGACTGCACACTAAAGGAGTCTTGAACTAGACTGCACACTAAAGGAGTCTTGAACTAGACTGCACACTAAAGGAGTCTTGAACTAGACTGCACACTAAAGGAGTCTTGAACTAGACTGCACACTAAAGGAGTCTTGAACTAGACTGCACACTAAAGGAGACTAGAACTAGACTGCACACTAAAGGAGTCTTGAACTAGACTGCACACTAAAGGAGACTTGAACTAGACTGCACACTAAAGGAGACTTGAACTAGACTGCACACTAAAGGAGTCTTGAACTAGACTGCACACTAAAGGAGTCTTGAACTAGACTGCACACTAAAGGAGTCTTGAACTAGACTGCACACTAAAGGAGTCTTGAACTAGACTGCACACTAAAGGAGACTTGAACTAGACTGCACACTAAAGGAGACTTGAACTAGACTGCACACTAAAGGAGTCTTGAACTAGACTGCACACTAAAGGAGTCTTGAACTAGACTGCACACTAAAGGAGTCTTGAACTAGACTGCACACTAAAGGAGTCTCGAACTAGACTGCACACTAAAGGAGTCTTGAACTAGACTGCACACTAAAAGAGTCTTGAACTAGACTGCACACTAAAGGAGTCTTGAACTAGACTGCACACTAAAGGAGTCTTGAACTAGACTGCACACTAAAGGAGTTGACTGTGAGCTGAGGAGGCTCCAAACAAAATCAAACAGCTGGATAAAACTGATCTCAGTATGTATATAGTTATATACAGTAGTATGTATATATATATATATATATATATATATATATACTATAGTATAACTTATTTAACCAAGTAACACTTGAGTATGAATATTTATTAATGCAACTTTCTCTTGCTCTCTTTCTTTCTCCCTCTCATCCCACAAAACCAATAAAACAGTTTGAGACCTATCTGCAGTTTCAATGTGCTTTTATTAAGTGTAATATTGTATGGTGATTGCATCTACATCTGCACCAGCTGGGTGGTCAAGTGTGATCGGGTCAGTTTCATCTGGGAGAAGCTGGTTTTGTGGTGTTTCTCGCTCCTTTCTACTGGTGGCTATATTGTGCAGAATGGCACATGCAGCCACTATCTGTGATGCCCGCTCTGGTGACTCTGAAGCGCCGAACACAGTTGAAATGTGCCTTTAGGAGGCCAAAGGTCATCTCTATCTTCACTCTGGTTTTACTGAGGGCCACACTGAAGCAGTGCTGTGGCCCTGTCTGAGGGTCATGATAGGGGGTTATTGTGTAGGTTTTTCTATCTCAGTTTAAATTAACAGTGTTTTGTACTGTACCAAATTTAACTTGCTTTCCTCAAAGCGCTGACACAACACAGACTCATGGAAAATTTGTAAGACAAGCACTGGAGCCAGGCCATTTGGCATCCAAACTTGATCATATGTTCATGACCACAAGTCGTCTGCAGATGAAATGTTTAGTAGATCATTGTTATATCTGTTAAAGTTACTATTAATTTAAAGATTCATCTCACAGAAAATAATCATCTCACATATTCACATCATCTCTACCTGAATATTAAGGCTGTGATAGGACTTCCTATTAACATAATCTGCCTCATGTTCCCTAGAGCAGTGGAGATTGGAGCAATAGACTGCATACATGTTGCAATGACTTGGGAATCCTATCATAAGATTATCAGAAGAATAATAAAAAAGATTCAAAATAATTCTTAACATGTATTATATTGTATAGTACATTTGTGAAATTTGCTTTTTGAGAAAAAAAAAAAGTGTTCATGTGATGTCACCAATATCTTATCGGCAATTTTATAAAAGCCCTCTTTTATGGACATGGTCGATAAATGTTCGGGGAACATTATTAATTAAACTTTTCATGTACTCCTGACAAGCGAGGACCACCTTGCGAATGGTTCGACAAACATATGTTTTCCCCTAGCTTCTGTGCGTCACCGTGCAAGTATGTACCACTTGCAAAAAAAAAAAAAAAAATGCAACGCAATATTTGCCGTACAGTAAGTGCATGAATTCGACGTGTTAAATTCTTTATGTGCGGCTCAAGAAGTTTGCAAAGATAAGACATTCCTTCCGCGGAAAATCTGTATCTTTCATACAAGTAACTATCAGTTAAGGCAAGGGGATTTTGTCTGGCTAAAAACTCTTTCTTTACGAAGTGCTCGTCAAACAATTTGGCTGAGATGTCACAGGATTTGGAAGAAAAGGTGAAGTCATTGCAACAGACACTTGGAATAAGTTACGTCACCTATATGTTTCTTTGCTCTCAGCTGATTGGTCAAACTTCGGTCTGAGATCTTGAATCCAGAACATAACCTGCCCCGGAGCAGGTTAGCCGTGCAGCGTAAGATACCATGGCAACGAACACCGATTAAAGCCGAGCTACTTTCATAGTACCTAAAACCCAGGGTTGGCGGAAACTAAACTGAAACATAGCTGGCTAGCCACCTAAACCGGCTTCATGGTACAGGCCCCAGGGGTTTAGTTACCCTTTAATTCATTGTTTTCACGTGACGTCACACGACTCACACCATGAACGCCCACCTGGAGGGCAAATGAAAGGGGTGTTATAATGCCATTTGTTCCTAGTATTAACATGAATGTCACGCGACCGCTTAAAGGTAGGGTAGGTAGGAATTGTCTAAAAAACTTCTTTTCCAAATTTGATTAAACTTTATTTATATATCAATCACATGTAATAAAAAAATCTAACTTTATCATTATGAATATAAACAAATAAGATGTATTTTAGTACTCACTATCAAGCTAGCATGTTGATATTGGTAAAGTTTAAAATATATTTTTTTATTCGCTAACGAGCTAGTTATATCTATAAGGCAAAGCGAAAACAGGTTGCATTGATACACGTTTTTCCATTACCATCAGTTACACTGTGATGAAGATGAATTTCGTGTAAGATTCATAACATATATGGTGTTCTGCATGTAAGAGTTTCCATGATGAAAGCATTGTTGACTCTGATGAGGACTACACTCCAGAGACAAGTACCGCATCGTCAGCTCGAGGACAGGTCCGGGGTCGAGGGCGAAGCAGAGGAGGTCGTGCAAGAGGCCGTGCAACTAGGGTCTGAGGAAGTAGAGGCCGAGGGCGGGGTGGTCGAAGTGCAGGGCAAGGAGCACTTCTTGGACAAGAGGACCTGCGTCGAGTTTTGCATCTCCTATTCCTAGGTTCCGTGCCTCTTGAATTCCTTTCCTCAAATCAAACGGGTGCGCGCAAGTGGGCAGATCCTTTAGCAAAAGGGTGGTTGCCATGGTTGCGAGAGAGAGTGACAGTCGCCTAAGCCAATCCTTTGTTTCGTCCCGAATGGAAATAATGAGCTGTATTTAATGCAGATTAAACGATCTAGAGTCACTCGATTTTTTTACTCTTTTTTTCAGAGTACTTACATTTTAATTATGTATTGATATATATAGAAAGTTTAAACAAATTTGGAAAAAAGTTTTTTATAAAATTCCTACCTACCCTACCTTTAAGGTCAGTTAAATAACCTATACCCAATTGTTATAATGTTCTTGCACCTTTTGCGCATGTTTTGAATGTGATGCATACCCCATGATTGTGTTTTTTTTTTAATCAACAATTAAACGATGAATCGACAAAAACATGGACTCTAGGCTGATTATTTATATATATTTACTGTTGAACGTTAGATATTAATGTTAATAGATGTTAATATAACGTTATGGGAACGTAAGAATAACTTTATGGGAAACCTCAACGAAAAAAGTGTTGTTGTTTTTTTGTCTCAATTAAAAAATCCAATTCATACTTATTATTATTCATACTTATAATTCCAAATTATTATTTTTGGGTCGCATAACAAAAGCATTATTGTTTTGGTGATAAATTATTTTATTATATTTGTAATAAAATAATTATTTAAATGATTAAAAATATATATTATATTTATTATATTAAATATTATATTTGAATATGTTCAGTGAAATGGGACATCTTCACACTGAGCATGTAAACTGCACATGCTCATTGACCTTGCAAACAAACCACGCCCACGTGATGTCGTCACGTCAGACTCAAATGCCAGTATGTGACACAGCAAAATCTGGTGTCCGCTCATTTACAGCCACATTTCCCGAATAAACTCGACATTAACAGTCATGGCGAAGAATATGATGCTTTACTGGTGCTCCGGCTCTCCGCCGTGCTGGAGGGTCATGATCACGCTGGAGGAGAAGAAACTGCAGGGATACAAACACAAACATTTGTCGTTTGACAAGAAAGAGCACCAGTGTGCAGAAGTGAAGGCTCTCAATCCCAGACTTCAGGTGCGTCTCAGACACACGCCTGTGGAGTGGGGTTTCTGCTGACTGCATTACGTGTTTACTGCAAATGCAACTTTAATAAAGAGACAAAACTTTTGACTAACTTTTGTTATAATATTGCACATTTATTATGATTATTTTTTGCAGGTTCCAACTTTCAAGCACGGAGACCTCATCGTGAACGAGTCTTTCGCCGCGTGTCTGTATCTGGAGGTAAATCAGTGTCATAAACAGTTCCTCAAGCCTTCGTAGAAATAAACCTGTGTCCAATTTTAACAAACACAATCCAAGTGTTAGAATTCTTATTAATAAGAAAATAATATGCTCAGTAAAAAAGAGACATATTTATGACATTAATTATCTCATAATTGAGATGAAAAAGTAGAAATCATAACTTTGTATGTCATTATTTTGACGTTGTATGTCATAATTTCGGCTTTTAATGTCATAGTTATGACTGTTCATGTCATGATTTCTGCTTAGTATGTCAATTTCAACTGCATTATTATGAATATGCAAGGCAAAGTTTTGACTTTTCATCTCATAATTATGGATTAGTTAGTATATCATAATATCGTCTTTTTATGTCATATTTTTGATTTTTTTTTTTTTATGTGGTGAAAATGGGCTTTCATACTAGACGGTTAAGGGCCATTCACAATTTTTTAAAATCTATATATTTCTTTTAGGGCTGTGCAACAGTTAATCGCATCCAGAATAAAAGTTCATGTTTACATAATATATGTGTCTGTACTGTGTATAATTATTTTGTATATATAAATACACACATGTATGCATGCGTTCCCCTGAGAACTTTTGCATGCGTTCGCTCGCAAAAGAATGCAAAGGTTTTGTGAGCGAACGCAAATTTTCTCGCAGAACCTGTTTTGTGAAAGACATTAAAATATATTTTAAACTCCCATTATATTTGTGCATTTCTATGTCAGTTTAGGGGCTCTGTAACAAAAAAAACTTTCTCCGGTTTTCAACACAGTGCATGAAAACAGTCATGAAACAGTCAGGCTGATAAGTTCTTAAAGGGATAGTTCACTTTGAAATAAAATTTTGGTATGTTTTAGCTTACCTCAAGGGCATCCAAGATGTAGGTGTCTTTGTTTCCGCAGTAGTTTCAATTTTGATATTTTTAGGTCAAACCGTTCTTGTCTGTCAGTCATATAATGCAGGTCTATGGTCACTGTCTCAAAGAGCAAGCACAGAGTCCAAATTAAACAATTCCCCATCGTAAGTACACATTGATGGCCTAAGACACGAAACGAGCGGTTTGTGTGAGAAAACGAACAGTATATTGTTGTTACCTCTTGAACACAGCCGCGTCCAAATGATCTGAGGGCGCGGGCGGGTATAGATATATACACTAGATGTCGCCTTCGCTACTGCAGTTCATTGGAACGAAACCGTAGCCAAGGTGACGTCTAGTTTATATATCTATACCCGCCCGCGCCCTCAGATCATCAGAACGGTTTGACCTAAAAATATCAAAATTGAAACTACTGCGGAAACAAAGACACCTACATCTTGGATGCCCTTGAGGTAAGCTAAAACATACCAAAATTTTATTTCAAAGTGAACTATCCCTTTAACTCAATCTACTTGCAATCACATCATTCTCTATAGGGCACAGCTGATTGGTTCCTGCTGTATCAGTAGCCAATGAGCTCGCTGCTCAACCTTCAAATACTGATCATGATTTGCTCTAGCAGTGCAGCGCTTTCAGAAACCCTCCTCCTTCCCCAGCTCCACCTGTGTAAATCTGCTACGGGTAATTCATGTACGCTATATATTGTCGTGTGTGTGTATTGGCAGTAGCAGGTCCTGTAGTTGATGGGAAGGTTTTTGTGTTTCGATGTCTCTTCTTCATTACCATCTTAGAATAGTTACAAATGGACATTTTTACTTAAAACTCCCAAGAAAAATATAAAAGAAATGTTTCTGGTTTCTAGAGTGCGTTCAAGTCTCAAGGAGCCCGTCTGATCCCAGATGATCCAGCCGAACTGGCGCTCGTCTACCAGCGCATGTTCGAGACCAACAACCTGCAGCAGAAAATGTGTAAGTGATTTAAATCATGAATGTACATTTAATGCTGCATGACGACTCATTTCTCCTAGTCCGTTTTCACCCCCCTAAAGCTTAATGGTGCGTTCACACCAAACGTGAATAGAGCGTCTGGCGCGAGTGATTTCAATGTTAAGTCAATGCAAAGACGCGTTTACGCGCGTCTGGAGGTCCTGCGGCGCGAATGAGGCGTTTAGAGTGGCGCGGTAGACGCGAATTGAGCGTGTGGCGCGTTACGCGCAAATGATTTTATTTGGTGCTTTTTGTGCATTCACGCGTTTGACGTGAATTCGCATCTGATGCCCGAGTTGAAAAATCTGAACTTTGGCGTCAGTTCGCGCCGCGTCAACCAATCAGGAGCCTGCTTGCTGCTGTCACGTGGTGAAGTAAAAACAAAGTAAATCTTTTATCACATAAAAACTTGATTTCAATGAGACGTATTCATTTTGTATTGAATGCTATTTATTCCATATCTAAATCCAGATTATATGAAACATTATTATTCTAATGTAAAGACAACCAACATACTTTAGTGTATAAGAACATGTCTGGACAGTGTTGTGTGAGAAGAAAAAAAAAATCACAAGACAGGTTAATTACTTTTGGAGGCTGTCTCCATTTATCAACAATACAAAAATAAATTACAGATTATGTGGGTGAGGGCGAGGGTGATCCTCGCTCCGATGCGGGACAACAGGTCCTCAAACTGGGTGCGGGACAGGCGGAAGCACCGCTGATAGCGGCCGTCATCCAGGCGCAGCTCCTGGAGCAAATGGTGAAACTCGCCAAACTGGGTACGCCTCCGGAGGGTCTCGGTGGACCCAAGTACGGCGACGATGACCCCTATGCCGCTGTTCTGCTTTCCTAAGCAAATACAGAGCGGTGACTCTCTCGAGGAATGCTCGATCAACATCAGCCATTTTGCAAACAGACAACCGCCTAGCACTTGCCCCGCCCACAAGAAGCGGATTTCGCCTCAGACGCGCGCGTCAATTTCGTACTGGGCGCGAGAATGGATTCAAAATGTTCAAGCGTCCAACTGGATGTGGTAGATGCGAATTTGACGCGCTATTCGTGTTTGGTGTGAACGCACAGTAACAGGTCGAAACTCTTCATGGGTTCAACATTTCATTCAGAAACGTTCAGTGGTTTTGAATTATAGCTGTTTGATGATCGCGTAATAATTTACATGTGCGTCAGCAAAGCTTCTATCGCTTGTTTCAGCTGCTTCTTCGTGTTTTGATCCTGAGATTTAGTACTTTTTCAGATGATGTGTAATGGCGCCCCCTACCGTATAACAGTGGAAACATGGGTTGCTGGAAAATTGGCGGGGAAAGAGTTAACATGTGTCTTTGGCGTCAAACAATGTACATGGATATATTAATAAAATTTATTTCAGCATTTAGCCTATAGTATTATACAGCATTAGCCTCTTCATATAAGCTTTCACAGGTCTTTAACAGTAAGAACAATAACGGATCTCTACTCAGATCTTCATCTGGTTCAAAGTAGTTTATAATAGTAATTAATGTAGTTTATTCGCTGTCATCGTCCTCCTATCACATGCTCTCTTTGCTCACGGTTTGCATTAAGAAAACAAACGTGTCGTCATGGTTCTTGCACTCGATGTTGTCCAACAGCGCTTTAAGTGGTTAGCGGTTTCACTCTGAGCGGACGACGGTCAGCCGGTTATTCTGTGTTACTCTTGTGTGTGCAGATGACGTGGCCTTTTACGAGTTTTACATCCCTGAGGGAGAGCGACACGAATCGGCCCTGAAGAGGAATAAAGAGAATCTCGTCACCGAACTCAAACTGTGGGACGGATACTTGGAGAAGGTTGTGTTTTAAACAGGGATTCTCCGATCGATCGGTATCGGCCGATAATCGAATTCTCTGACTCGATCGCTAGTAGCGCTGCCCTCGACTAAAGATTTTTCTAGTCGACTGTTAGTCATTCATTTAAGCGATTAGTCGACTTATCGCACTTGTTTATTAATAAGCCAAATCATAATAATGAGCCTTTAATTGCCTTCATAGCCTAATCAGCGCTCACACGCACACATAAAGCCACAGTGCACCAGCAAACCTCATGATTATGACTGGGAGACTGTCTGAACATTTTAATAATTTATTATTAATTTATTTTCGGCTGCAGTGATGAATCTCCGCATTAGTGCACACACCTATATGCACGTTTCACAACATAATCTGAGAATATTTGTTTTCCTTTTGAATCGTTAATTTAAAAATAGACATTTCAGTCTTTCGATAGATGTATTTCTCATGTCTGTGAGTAAAGTTCACGCTGAGTTTCGGTTTATTTTGTGACGCGCTCAAGTTCAGAGAGACCGGGACGGCAGAAAGCACATCCGGATTGTTTTCTTAATTTTACAAAAGCACAACGTTTAGTTATTGTGAGTACGCACAAATAACATGAGTCCGTTTCCAGTGGCGCTCTAGGCTACTCTTGATGTAAGAGAGTATGTTAAGTGAAATGCAAGTGTCGTGCAGTAAGAGCGCTAATAGCTTCCACACTTAGATATGAGCCTAATAATCGGCTAGCACACATTTATCTAGGTTAGCATTATAGCGAGCGGCCATGTAAAGTTGCTACTACTTGCATGTTTCAAATAATAAGTCATATTTAAGCTCGATAGATGATAGGGAGACGTTTGGATTTTCCTGTCCGATTACCACAAGTACCCGCCGTTAACGATCTGTCCCTCGCGGATTACGCATAATAACGCAACTTGTAGCTCAAACAGTAGAGCGTTAGCGCTTGCAACGCCAAGGTCATGGGTTCGATTCCCAGGGAAAGCAAGAACTGATAAGAATGTTAATGTGTACCTTGACATGCAATGTAAGTCGCTTTGGATAAAAGCGTCTGCCAAATGCATAAATGTAAATGACGAACCGACTAATACAATATTTGTTGGACTAAGCCTCTTCTAGTCGATTATTAGCGGGCAGCCCTAATCGATAGTCTCACGATCTCACGAAACGATTCCAACGTGACGACGTCAAACTTTAGCGCAATAGACCCTTTTCATCATCTACAGAAATATCAGGAACATTGGCTAAAGGATTTAATACAACAAACCTGATTCGCCGCCTCTTTCATTCGTTCTTATTGAAATTAATTGCATTATGAATGCCATAAATGGAGGATAAATATTGCCAAATGCCATAACTATTATCATCAACCTTTAGCCATTGAACTTGAACCCTTATTGTTCTCCTAATAAACTCGATCTCTTTTGTTGGTCAGATGGGTAAAGGGTCGTTCCTCGCCGGCAAGAACTTCACCATGGCGGACGTGGTTTGTTTCCCAGTTATCGCATATTTCCCACGACTTCAGTGAGTGAAATCATTATCAATCCTTCTCCATGGACAGCACGTTTAATCATAATGTCAGGCTAAGGTTTAATGTTTGATCTGTTAGACCGGTTTAATGTTTGATCTTTCTGACTGGTTAACAGCTGTCCTAAAGAGAGATGTCCCAGACTGATGGAGTATTATGAAATGATGAAGGACCGTCCCAGTATTAAAGCCAGCTGGCCTCTGGAATGGCTGGAGAATCCCGAGGGTCAGGATACACTGAAGGACCTGTGAGGAACATCAAAACGTCCTCAGCACCTCTGGATCATCACAGAATCAGATTAATATTGCATAAAGTTCAGCTTTGATGTATTCAGTAATTGCATGTGATGTTTTCTAACAGTCCTTTTATGCAAGAAATGTTTCAGAAGTCTCTCTTACTAATCAGTTCCCACCTACAACTGTTAAATCACAACTCTTGTCTTGTTTACATCGCTGCACCTTTCATTTGTCTGATGTTTTCAGCATCTGTTCTGTCAGGCCGCTTCATTTGTGAACTTTATTTTATACAGTTTCTAAAGATGAATGTTGTTATTGTCTGTAATGGCAGATTAAACCCAGACAGCAACAATGTGGGCCGGATCTTGGCCGATACTATTGTTGTCTGTTGTTTGGGATTAATAAAGTTTTGTCCTGTTCAGTCAAGCTGAGGAAAATATTTACCATCATTACAAGATATAAAAAAATTGGTTCCGTTTTAAATTATTAGCACAAAACGCCAGCTGGCTTTAAAACCTTTGAAAGGTTTTCCATGTATGAAATTTATTCACAGACATTAAAAAAATGAAAGAAAATTTAAAAAAGTAGGATATCTATCTATAAATTACAGAAACGTGTACGTGTGTGTGTGTGTGTGTGTGTGTGTGTGTGTCTGTTCTTCGCATATCTCTCGAACCGTTAGTCCGATGGATTTCAAACTCGACAGGTGTCTCGCTACGGGCACGAGTAAGTGCAGTGCCGAGTTTGTTTGTTGTCTATGCTGTTTACTTCTGAATATTATATTTAATTCTGGTGCGCTTAACGTTATCGCTACTGTGTAATAGTAGCCTATGCTATTCACCAACTAAACATATCCTATTCAATGCGGTCACAGTCTCTTTCACGGCCATCATTTGTAGTAGCCTATTCACAAACTGTTTGCTCAAGCGTTTTCTCAGAGTTCACTGTGTGCTTTCTACCATGCACAAATAAAAATGCCACTGAACTTTTGTTGTGTAATTGTAACAATGAGCACTCAAACACACCAAACCAACAATTACTAAAAACACACTCAAAAACTGATTTTGCACGGGCATTTTGCACTAGCACTTGGTTGTGGTATACATAAACACTCAGTCAGCTACACTGTTTACTTCTGAATATTATAGTTTATTCACAACCATCATTTGTAGTAACCTAGCCTGCTCCCTGAATTCAATGCGTTCACAGTCTCTTTCACGGGCACCAAACCAACAATTACTAAAAACACACACAAAAACTGATTTTGCACTAGTCAGTATAAAAACTTCAAACTCTTCAATCAGGCATGTCAAATCTCTCTGAAATCATAGTTAGGCCTACTCTAATATCTATATTAATTGTAAGTAATTATTAAATAAAGAGATCGATAAACTAATGTCTGTCAGTCAGCAGTAAAACGAAATGACGTTAATTTTTAAATTACGCGAGTGCGCGCGCATGTCTTTCTGTGCTTTAGTTTTTACACTATACGTTTAATCCTGGCGTAATATTTTTGTCTATACAGTTGGAATTATTACGTGTTTTGACGGATCTTATTTCTTCAATTGATTAAATGCTGTATGAAACTAATTTCAAAGCTCGACTGGCGGGAAACTATGAACAAAGGAAACCGACTGAGGAAAGTCCATGAAATTGAAACTAGCACACAGATCAAGCATTCTGGAATGGTTATTTTACAGTTATAAAAATAACCCTTACAGAATGTTTTGTTCTTTTTAGGTTATTACAAAAAAAACTTCCTGCAATGTTTTGGGAAAGTTCGTTTTTGAAAAAAAAACAACCTACAATGAAAGTTCCCAGAAAGTTCTTATTGGTTGCAAAAAAAATAGAAATCACACAATGATTCTTGTGTGCAGCTAAAACCTGACTGAGAAATGTTTGAATTAAATACTTTTAAAAGAATTGGGGAGCCAATGCTCATTTTAAGGCAAAATCAGCTTTAATGAAACGTACAGTAACAGAAATCTGAGATATGAAAGCGCATCTTCCACAAGAACACAGTCATGATGATCATACATGAAGTGACTGAGCAGTTTTCAGCCTCACCTTCAGCTCAGGTTATCTTCATCATGTGGACTTTCGAAGCTTCGAGCTGATAAGAGACAACAGTATGAATGACACAGCGAAATACTGTTTAAAGAAAAAGAAAAGAAAAAAACATAAGGTGAGTGACCCATATAAATGTGCTCTACCGGTCTTAATAATTGTAGAGATCTCACCTCGTGCGTTTTCTTTCCCGCCCGCAGCTGCAAAGCAATTAGCAAACATTCCTGAGGTAAATAAAGTAAAATAAAATAAAAATGACAGCGACTCAGCTGCTTCTCAACATGCATCACCCTAACCATTCATAAATACTCTAGTTTGTATAATAACAATAGTATTAATACTCAAATGCATACATAAACTCAGAGCCGTTAGAAATTTAAATTTAAAATCTCTTCTAACGGCTCTGCTCTGGTTAGTTCAGACTAGTGATGCGGTGCACAATGACAGTTGGTTGTTTTTCGCTCTCCACTTCCTGTGAAGTGATGTATCGATGTTCCCTTATTCCCTACGCCGTTTGCAGTGCCCTTAGAACTGAACATGTTCGTTCCCTTCGGATTGCACCTACATTCACACTACATGCTAATCGCTTTTTTTTTCTTGCTAAATGAACATCATTACATTCTTTTAATAACTGAAATATTTGGACATTTAACTATTTTTTTTAACTATATTTAAACAAATCTTCCTTGAATAACACTTTACAACAAGGTTCCATTTGTTAATGTGAGTAAATGCATAAGCAAGTAAATGCAAGTAATGTAATAAATGCATATAGCTATACATATTTTAAGTTAATATCACTCGTATGTACTTAGTATAATCATTAACTGATAGTTGACTCGATTTGTCATGACAGTGATAGTTTATAAAGTTTTAAATGTATACTTTTCTTCGCTTCAGAAGGCATTTATTAACGCACTGGAGTCGAATGGATATGGATTACTTTTATGATGGATGAATGTGCTTTTTTGGAGCTTCAAAATAAATCTGTTACCATTCACTGCCATTATAAAGATATTTTTTAATATAACTCTAATTGTGTGTGGCTGAAAGGAAGTCATATACACCTAGGATGGCGATGGCTTGAGGGTGAGTATATTATTGGATATTTTTTATTTTTAGGTGAACCATTCCTTTAAGTAGCCTACCAACGACATCTTCAGGCTGATCGCGGTCTTCACACGAGCATAAACTGCGCATGCTCCTTGAACTTACGAACAGGCCACGCCCACCTTCAGACTTGAAACGCAACCAAATCTGCAACAACATTTCTGATTAAACTCGACATTATGGCGGAGAATATGATGCTTTATTGGGGCTCCGGCTCTCCGCCGTGCTGGAGGGTCATGATCGCGCTGGAGGAGAAGAAACTGCAGGGATACAAACACAAACATTTGTCGTTTGACAAGAAAGAGCACCAGTGTGCAGAAGTGAAGGCTCTCAATCCCAGAGTTCAGGTGCGTCTCAGACACACGCCTGTGGAGTGGGGTTTCTGCTGACTGCATTACGTGTTTACTGCAAATGCAACTTTCATAAAGAGACACGACATTTACCGAACTTTTGTTTTACTATTGCACATTTATTTATTTTGCAGCTTCCAACTTTCAAGCACGGAGACCTCATCGTGAACGAGTCTTTCGCCGCGTGTCTGTATCTGGAGGTAAATCAGTGTCATAAACAGAAGGCGTGGCGAGAATCCAGCGGTCCTTTTTACACATCTGTACCTAATTTAAACAAACACAATCCAAAAGTGTTATAATTATTGTGAATAAGAAAATAGGATGCTCAGCAAGAGAGGGGGGTGGGGATGGGGATATTTACCTGCCAAATGCGTGAAATTAAGCGTGACTGAACTCAAAATAAATTGGTAAATCTTAATTACTAAAAAGCCAAAGTTATGATATAAAAGTCATAATTATGACATACTAAATCATAATTGAAATAAAAGGTACAAATCATAACATATTAACTCATTTTGACTTTGTTATAATTTCGGCTTTTAATGTCATAATTATTACCTAGAGAGCAACATAGTGTTGGCCCAGATCTGGCCCACATCTGAGCCGTGTGGAATGCACGTGTACCGGATCTGGGCTATGTTGCTGTCTGGGGAGTTTTTGTCAATTTCAACTTTTTGTCATTGTTATGAAAATGTAAATCAAAGTTTTGACTTTCATAATCATTAATTAGTATATCATCAATTTGACTTTTTATGTCATAATTATGACTTACAAAAGCATGTTTTTTTCTTATGTGTTTAAAATTATGCCATCTTATGCGGCTTTCATACTGTACAGTTAAAAGACGTTGGCAAAAAAAAAATTGTATTTCAATATTGCATGTACTCATAAAACATTTGAATAGGGACAAACAAAATATATGACCCAACAAAAATCAGTGATTGATGTTTCCTCCGGTTTTATACAAACACAGAGCACTGCGTTTGAGTCGGCGACATCTCGCAGGATTACAGTCCAAATAAACAACAATAATATTAATATTGTCTATCAAACTGGGATAGGTGAGTTACAAATAATCACTTTTAGCTTTTCTTAAACCCTTGAAACTAGTACAGAGCATTAAATTAAATTATATTTTATTCCAGTTCAGAGTAGATTAAAATAGATTAATAAGTTCCAATGTAGACTTTCCATGTTTATATGCTTATATTGCATGTATATGTTACACAAATCTGATTGGTTCCTGCTGTATCAGTAGCCAGTGAGCTCGCTGCTCAACTCTTAAATAATTGGTTAGCATTTGCTTTTGAAATTGAATCAATGTTTTCAAGGAAGTGTTAGTAATAACAATTGATTATTTATTTTTGTAGTAATTGAACAGATCCAAACACAAAGATGAGGGTCACGTCACAGACTGATAAATGTTTCTGGTTTCTAGAGTGCGTTCAAGTCTCAAGGAGCCCGTCTGATCCCAGATGATCCAGCCGAACTGGCGCTCGTCTACCAGCGCATGTTCGAGACCAACAACCTGCAGCAGAAAATGTGTAAGTGATTTAAATCATGAACGTACATTTAAAGCTGCATGACGACTCATTTCGACGAATACCGATTTTTATTTCATCATGATCGGCCAATCCCAGTCATCCAAGCCTCATATAAATTAGAGTAAATTAGAGTATAAATGAAGTCCCCCTGTGGTGAAATTCCAGCTTTTAATGTTGTTTATGTGTCTATGTGGTGTTTTTAATCTGTTTTAAGACAAACCATGTGTAAATTCATAAGTCGACACCATTGCTGAGTATTTCCTCCTTAAAACTGCAGTGAACCAAAGACAGTCTCAAAAACACGCTTTGAAATCGCTGGTGTTTCTGACGTCACAAACTACCTTGTAACCAATCAGATCAACGTGTGATCGTCAACCAGTGGATCTCTGACTCAGCTCAGAGATCCACTGGTTGACAATCACAAGTGAGTGGGGAGTGAGTGGAGGCGGGGCTCATTTGCATATTCATAGAACAGCTTATACTAAATGAGTTATGTGAATAAACACAATATTTATTCTCATTTATTAATATTTATATTTATTTATTATTTAGTCTCTCATGTCTATTTATTTTTAATATAGGCCTTCTATTTATTAATTTATTGTTCTATTTTATTTAACATTTAGGTAAGGGACCTGGGTAATGGATGGGGGGCGCTGGTTGAGAACCACTGACTCAGATCTTACCTCATCCGGTTCAATAATAGTAATTAATGTAGTTTATTCGCTGTCATCGTCCTCCTATCACATGCTCTCTTTGCTCACGGTTTGCATTAAGAAAACAAACGTGTCGTCATGGTTCTTGCACTCGATGATGTCCAACAGCGCTTTAAGTGGTTAGCGGTTTCACTCTGAGCGGACGACGGTCAGCCGGTTATTCTGTGTTACTCTTGTGTGTGCAGATGACGTGGCCTTTTACGAGTGGTACATCCCTGAGGGAGAGCGACACGAATCGGCCCTGAAGAGGAATAAAGAGAATCTCGTCACCGAACTCAAACTGTGGGACGGATACTTGGAGAAGGTTGTGTTTTAAACGGGGATTCTCCGATTGATCGGTATCGGCCGATAATCGAATTCTCTGACTCGATCGCTAGTAGCGCTGCCCTCGACTAAAGATTTTTCTAGTCGACTGTTAGTCATTAATTTAAGCGATTAGTCGACTTATCGCACTTGTTTATTAATAAGCCAAATCATAATATTGAGCTTTTAATTGCCTTAGAGCTTAGATCGGGCCCAAAAAATCAAGCCTGACCCTACCCGAGCCTGTGCACGTTGTGTCCGAGCCCGGCCCGACACATTAACTGTGATTATGAGCCCGAGCCCAATTTAAACCCGACCATTTTTTAATACGTGAGCCGTTATAACCAGGGGCGGCGCCAGAGAATTTTTTAACGCTGGTGCTGAGGGGGTGCTAGATATATTATAGCCTATATAAATACTATTACAAAAATTGGCCACTTAATATTTAATATTAAATTATTTTAATTGTCACAATTAAAGTATTTATTTTATTAAATTGAACATTCAACATTCAACAAGAACATTCAGCATTCAATCAAATATTCTTAAAGATTTATTATTATTAATAATGTTATTTCAACATAATATCTCGTTATTTTGATATAATATGTGTGCGTGCAACAAGATGTGCATTTGTAAATCCGGTGACGCCTACATTGATTTTTATTAATAAACTATTTTTTTCTGTGTCAGTGTCGGCTGCAAAGATGAAGTTGACAATCGCCATCTCCGTAGTGAACGCATCTATAGATCGAAATGCACATCATGGATTACATAATCAGAGAGTAGCCTATTTCTTTTTGTTTTTGAATTGTTTCGTTTAAAGACATTTCAAGCTTTCTTTAGATATATTTCTCATGTCTGTGAGGCATACACTGACCTTTAGTTAATTTATGATTAGATGCGCTCCAGTTCACGTGCAATGCAAGTGACCGCGCCGGCGCCTCCATGATTATATTGTCTGCTATATTTGCTTATCATTTATTAAATCCAGGTAATTGGTTGATAATTTTTTTTTTTGAATTAAGATACAATTTATACAAAACGAAATTCACTTTAAAGAAAGGTTTTCTACAAAACAAAACTTAATGAAGTGGTCAAAATCATGTCTGACCCACTCCATGTCTCCCGATATATTACGTATCCTATCTTATTTTAGAATATTGAATATTTTTTAAACAAGCTAAATATTTTTAAAGCCTATTATCCCGGGCCCGGTGTGATGCGTGCAAGTGGAAGAGACCCTGTGCATGACACGCGACGTGTTGCATTTTGTAACACAAATGCTTGATCAAGGGTCCGAACCGGCCCGAGGATAGTGGGGGAAATATCGGCCCGACCCGGCCCGTGGATGAAGTTCGGGCAGAGAATCTAAGCTCTAAATTGCCTTCATAGCCTAATCAGCGCTCACACGCACACATAAAGCCACAGCGCACCAGCAAACCTCATGATTATGACTGGGAGACTGTCTGAACATTTTAATAATTTATTATTAATTTATTTTCGGCTGCAGTGATGAATCTCCGCATTAGTGCACACACCTATATGCACGTTTCACAACATAATCTGAGAATATTTGTTTTCCTTTTGAATCGTTAATTTAAAAATAGACATTTCAGTCTTTCGATAGATGTATTTCTCATGTCTGCGCGGAAAGTTCACGCTGAGTTTCGGTTTATTTTGTGACGCGCTCAAGTTCAGAGAGACCGGGACGGCAGAAAGTACGGTGGCCGAGAGAGCTCAACGCGCTGCAAATGAAGAAAACACATGCAAACAGAAAAAAACGCATGCAAACAGAAAAAAACGCATGCAAACAGAAAAAAACACATGCAAATAGAAAAAAACACATGCAAATAGAAAAAAAACACCAGCGAATAAGAAAACATCTTCATCAGTTTTACAACTCACGTAATACTCACCCAATACTCACAGTCACAACACAACCAAATACGGAAACGCGCTGCAATTACAGAAACGCGCTGCAAAAGTTCACAACACAACCAAACAGAAACGCGCTGCAAATAGAACAGAACACAACGGAAATGTTTCCGGGGAACCCAATAAGTGACGGACGGACAGCTCGCGAGCTTTACCAGAGAGACGCGGGCTCTGGCTTTACCTATTCCCTACTCTCTTAAAAGGGCAGACGGCAGAGCCCTTGAATTGAGCACTTTGGAGGGAGCGGGGCACTTGTGTGCCATTATGTTGATGAAGGGAGCAACGAAAGACAACGTAATTTCCTCATTATTTTCACCTGGGATGTTCCCATGACAACGCAGCGCGTGTCCATCAGCTGAATAGCTGTTCTTACCAGAAATATAGTATTAATGCTGTTAACATAACTGTTGCAAATAAATAGACATTTTATACAACAAAGTTTTTAAAATATGTGTTATATCTTTGTGTGAGTGTCTCAACTTTAAAACTTGCCGTCTCATATTTGGACCTATAGCTACATTCTAACATTTCTTACGAAACTTATTTTAACATAACATGACAAAATGTGTTCAATGTAACTGATGTATAGATTAATGTCTTTTCCTCGTTCTTTTTCTCTATCTTTTTTATTTATTTATTTATTTTAGTCTTCAGCTCATTGTTCTTTTTAGTATTCTTATGACATTGAACATATCGCAAATACATTTTGTATATTGTATACAAAGTTGTATGTCATAAACGTGTCATCTTTGTATGTTTTGCAAAAAAATATAAAATAAATAATAATAATAAAAGTAGACAGCTGTAAGCACGTCCTAGCCGTCCGTCCGTCACTTATTGGGTTCCCCGGAAACATTTCCGTTGTGTTCTGTTCTATTTGCAGCGCATTTCTGTTTGGTTGTGTTGTGAACTTTTGCAGCGCGTTTCTGTAATTGCAGCGCGTTTCCGTATTTGGTTGTGTTGTGAGTATTGGGACGCACGTGAGTTGTAAAACTGATGAAGATGTTTTCTTATTCGCTGGTGTTTTTTTCTATTTGCATGTGTTTTTTTTTGTTTGCATGCGTTTTTTTCTGTTTGCATGCGTTTTTTTCTGTTTGCAGCGCGTTGAGCTCTCTCGGCCACCGTAAGAAAGCGCATCCTGATTGTTTTCTTTATTTTACAAAAGCACAACGTTTAGTTATTGTGAGTACACACAAATAACATGAGTCCGTTTCCAGTGGCGCTCTAGGCTACTCTTGATGTAAGAGAGTATATTAAGTGAAATGCAAGTGTCGTGCAGTAAGAGCGCTAATAGCTTCCACACTTAGATATGAGCCTAATAATCGGCTAGCACACATTTATCTAGGTTAGCATTATAGCGAGCGGCCATGTAAAGTTGCTACTACTTGCATGTTTCAAATAATAAGTCATATTTAAGCTCGATAGATGATAGGGAGACGTTTGGATTTTCCTGTCTGATTACCACAAGTACCCGCCGTTAACGATCTGTCCCTCGCGGATTACGCATAATAACGCAACTTGTAGCTCAAACAGTAGAGCGTTAGCGCTTGCAACGCCAAGGTCATGGGTTCGATTCCCAGGGAAAGCAAGAACTGATAAGAATGTAAATGTGTACCTTGACATGCAATGTAAGTCGCTTTGGATAAAAGCGTCTGCCAAATGCATAAATGTAAATGACGAACCGACTAATACAATATTTGTTGGACTAAGCCTCTTCTAGTCGATTATTAGCGGGCAGCCCTAATCGATAGTCTCACGATCTCACGAAACGATTCCAACGTGACGACGTCAAACTTTAGCGCAATAGACCCTTTTCATCTTCTACAGAAATATCAGGAACATTGGCTAAAGGATTTAATACAACAAACCTGATTCGCCGCCGCTTTCATTCGTTCTTATTGAAATTAATTGCATTATGAATGCCATAAATGGAGGATAACTATTGCCAAATGCCATAACTATTATCATCAACCTTTGGCCATTGAACTTGAACCCTTATTGTTCTCCTAATAAACTCGGTCTCTTTTGTTGGTCAGATGGGTAAAGGGTCGTTCCTCGCCGGCAAGAACTTCACCATGGCGGACGTGGTTTGTTTCCCAGTTATCGCATATTTCCCACGACTTCAGTGAGTGAAATCATTATCAATCCTTCTCCATGGACAGCACGTTTAATCATAATGTCAGGCTAAGGTTTAATGTTTGATCTGTCTGACTGGTTAACAGCTGTCCTAAAGAGAGATGTCCCAGACTGATGGAGTATTATGAAATGGTGAAGGACCGTCCCAGTATTAAAGCCAGCTGGCCTCTGGAATGGCTGGATGATCCCGAGGGTCAGGATACACTGAAGGACCTGTGAGGAACATCGAAACGTCCTCAGCACCTCTGGATCATCACAGAATCAGATTAATAGTCAAGTCATCTTCCTTTATATAGCGCTTTTGGTGTAGAAAAGTAATATTGCATAAAGTTCAGCACCGATGTATTCAGTAATTGCATGTGATGTTTTCTAACAGTCCTTTATGCAAGAAATGTTTCAGAAGTCTCTCTTACTAATCAGTTCCCACCTACAACTGTTAAATCACAACTCTTGTCTTGTTTACATCGCTGCACCTTTCAGCATCTGTTCTGTCAGGATGCTTCATTTGTAAACTTTATTTTAAACCGTTTCTAAAGATGAAGCTTGTTATCGTCTGTAATGGTAACCCCACTGTAACTGTAAAGATTAACCCCAGACAGCAACAATGTGGGCCGGATCTTGGCCGACACTATATTGTTGTCTGTTGTTTGCGATTAATAAAGTTTTGTGCTGTTCAATCAAGCTGAGGAAAATATTTACCATCATTACAAGAAATAAAAAATATGGTTCAGTTTTAAATTATTAGCACAAAATATAAGTCGTTTGAAATGGGATCTTAATTGTTAACGTTTTCGCTGATTCACTCCCAGACAGCCACATAGTGTTGGCCCAGATCCGGCCCACATCTGGTACACATGGATTCCACACGGCCCAGATGAGGTCCGGATGTTGCTGTCTGGGTTTCAATTTAATGATTACATTTCTCAAATATTTTTCATATTTATCATGTTTATTCTTCCATATTCGTACAGCAAATAAAAAAGTAAGCAAATAATCAGCCTGCAATCTGTCTTGTCGATCCAACTGGTATGAAACGCCTATAATCATTATACATAGGCTATCTTGTTTTATTTATTGCTGAATTTAGAGCACACGTCTTTCTGTGCTTTAGTTTTTACATATGCTTAATCCTGGCGTAATGTTTTATCTATAGTTGAAATTATTACGTGTTTTGACGGATCTTATTTCTTCAATTGATTAAATGCTATATGAAACTAATTTCAAAGCTCGACTGGCGGGAAACTATGAGCAAAGGCTGAGGAAAGTCCATGAAATTGAAACTAGCACACAGACCAAGCATTCTGGAATGGTTATTATAGGGTTATAAAAATAAAAAATAACCATTACAGAATGTTCTGTTCTTTTTAGTGTATTACAAAAAACTAAACAAAAACTTCCTGCAATGTTCTGGGAGAATAAAAAAACCTACAAAGAAAGTTATTGTTGCAAAAAATAGAAATCACACAATGATTCTTGTGTGCAGCTAAAACTTGACTGAGATCAGAAATTCAGAGGATTTTAATGTTTGAATGAAATACTTTTAAAAGAATTGGGGAGCCAATGCTCATTTTGAGACAAAATCAGCTTTAATGAAACGGTTACAGAAATCTGAGATATAAAGCGCATCTTCCACAAGAACACAGTCATGATGATCATACATGAAGTGACTGAGCAGTTTTCAGCCTCACCTTCAGCTCAGGTTATCTTCATCATGTGGACTTTCGAAGCTTCGAGCTGATAAGAGTCAACAATGACACAGCGAAATACTGTAAAAAACACAATTACACTATATGCTAATCACTTTTTTTCTTGCTAATTGAACATCATTACATTCTTTAAATAACTGAAATATTTGAACATTTAACTTTTTTTTTTAACTAAATTTAAACATAATTTCCTTTACTTTGAATAACACTTTACAAGGTTCCATTTGTTAATGTAAGTAAATGCATTAGTGAATGCAAGTAATGCAATAAATGAATATAGCTATACATATTTTAAGATAAGTCGTATGTAGGCTACTTAGTAGCCTATAATCATAAACTGATAGCGTAGTTGTCTCGATTTGCCATGACAGCGATTATAGTTTATACAGTTGTAAATGTATTTTTCTTCACTTCAGAAGGCATTTATTAACGCACTGGAGTTGAATGGATGGATTACTTTTACGATGGATTGAGCTTCAAAATCTCAGTTGCCATTCACTGCCATTATAAAAATATTTTTGAATATAACTCTAATTCTGTGTGGCTGAAAGTAAGTCATATACACCTAGGATGGCTTGAGGGTGAGAATATTATTGGATAATTTATATTTTTAGGTGTACTATTCCTTTAAGTAGCCTACCAACGACATCTTCAGGCTGATCGCGGTCTTCACACGAGCATAAACTGCGCATGCTCCTTGAACTTGCGAACAGGCCACGCCCACTTTCAGACTCGAAACCGTTTATAGGTTTATATACTGTCTATGCTCGAAACGCAACCAAATCTGTAACAACATTTCTGATTAAACTCGACATTATGGCGAAGAATATGATGCTTTATTGGGGCTCCGGCTCTCCGCCGTGCTGGAGGGTCATGATCGCGCTGGAGGAGAAGAAACTGCAGGGATACAAACACAAACTTCTGTCGTTTGACAAGAAAGAGCACCAGTGTGCAGAAGTGAAGGCTCTCAATCCCAGACTTCAGGTGCGTCTCAGACACACGCCTGTGGAGTGGGGTTTCTGCTGATTGCATTACGTGTTTACTGCAAATGCAACTTTAATAAAGAGATAAGACATTTGACTGACTTTTGTTATAATTTTGCACATTTATTATGATTATTTTTTACAGGTTCCAACTTTCAAGCACGGAGACCTCATCGTGAACGAGTCTTTCGCCGCGTGTCTGTATCTGGAGGTAAATCAGTGTCATAAACAGAAGGCGTGGCGAGAATCCAGCGGTCTTTTAGCGTTCGTACAAATACACATCTGTACCTAATTTAAACAAACTCAATCCAAAAATGTTATAATTATTGTGAAAATAAAAATAAGATGCTCAGCAAAAAAAAAAAAAAAAAAAAATTGGGGGTAATATTCACCTGAAAATTGCGGGGAAATTAAGCGTGACTGAACTCACTAGATCAGGAGAGCCCATTCCTGCCACATAATAATAAATTGGTAAATCTTAATGACTAAAAAGTCAAATTTATGATATAAAAGTCATAAATATGACATACTAAATGATTATTGAGATAAAAAGTAGAAATCATAACATACTACCTCATTTTGACTTTTCATGGCATAATTTTGACTTTGTTATAATTTTGTCTTTTTATGTCATAATTATGACATACAAAAACATGTTTTTTCTTATTTGGTGAAAATAAGCTTTCATACTAGACAGTTAAGAGCTGATCATTTAAATATGTATATGTAGAACGCAAAGGTTTTGTGAGCGAACGCACATGTTCTATTGGGACCCGTTTTCTGAAAGACCGCAAAAACATTAAAATATATTTTAAACTCCCATCACATTTTTCCATGTTTGTCCAGTTTAGGGACAAACAAAATATGATAATAAGAATCAGTGATTAATATGTTTCCTTCGGTTTTATACAAACACAGAGCACTGCGTTTGAGTCGGCGACATCTCGCAGGATTACAGTCCAAATAAACAACAAATAATATTAATATTGTCTATCAAACTGGGATAGGTGAGTTACAAATAATCACTTTGTTCTAGTTTTCAAGGGTTTAAGAAAAGCTAAGAGCATTAAATTGAGTGATTACTTTATTCCAGTTCAGAGTAGATTAAAATTTATTTTTATAAGTTCCAATGTAGACTTTCCATGTTTATATGCTTATATTGCATGTATATGTACACAAATCTGTTCCTGCTGTATCAGTAGGCAATGAGCTCGCTGCTCAACTCTTAAATAGTTGGTTAGCATTTGCTTTTGAAATTGAATCAGTGCTTTCAAGGAAGAGTAGTAATAACAATTTGATTTATTTTTTTGTAGTAATTGAACAGATCCAAACCACGGGCGGAGGCAGACAATGTAAACATTCGGGGCTTAGCCCAAACCTAGGGGGGTCCAGGGGCATACTCCCCCCTGTGGAGATTTATTTCCCATTTACATCAGCTAAATGCACTATTTTTCAGGCTGTTTGAGATAATAGAATGCCTAAAAATCTATACACTATCTGGGAAAATGATGATAGTTACTCAGTAAAAAACAAAAAAAATAATCACCCATAGAGCCTACAACCTATTTTGTATTTAATTGTTCTCCAGCTGTAGTGAATCCAAAACACCAAAAATGTTAAGGATGAATACTTTCTCATGTCTTTCTAATCTTCTTTATCACTATATTTCTCAATTAGTCTCTCTTCTTATTTCACTAATCTGCAGAGATTAGCTGTCAAACATGCCCTGAGATCATTTAGCATGCGAAACAAGCTGTGTGTTTCGGTTTTACGAGCTGCTTCTGGATCTCTCTCCGGCCGGTGAGGTTTACTGTTAGTGTTCCGTATAAAACATTTTGTTATACATATTAACTTCAGCCGGTTAGCCAGTAAGCTCGCTACGACGCCGATGAAACATACAACAGCCCACCAGCCCCTGATAACAACGACGAAGAAGAAGATTTATATTCTTCTTCGTTAGTTTTTATTGCCAGTTGGTGAACATTGTCACATGCTGTCTGAGTGATGCGCGATGCATTACCGTCCTCCACCACGCACAGTAATAGAGCTTTTGTTTCATTATTTGCCGCTCCAGTCAGAAAGACTGAGAGGAAATGAAACAAAGTTTAAGTTATTTTAAAAAAACTAAAATTGGGGGCTTTTGACAAAACATTCGGGGCTTAAGCCCAATTAGCTGCCAACCCCCCCACACCCCCGCTCCGCCCCTGATCCAAACACAAAGATGAGGGTCACGTCACAGACTGATAAATGTTTCTGGTTTCTAGAGTGCGTTCAAGTCTCAAGGAGCCCGTCTGATCCCAGATGATCCAGCCGAACTGGCGCTCGTCTACCAGCGCATGTTTGAGACCGACAACCTGCAGCAGAAAATGTGTAAGTGATTTAAATCATGAATGTACATTTAAAGCTGTCCAAACAATACCAGAGTTACTCAAGCACTCTTGGTTTATGATACCGCTTTAGAAATAAGACAAAATAATAAGTTCATGACAAGTGTTTTATTAATTGACAGCCTGATGTTTGCAAGATTTAAAGGAGAAGATCACTTTTAAAATGAAAATTCTGTCATCATATACTCACCCTCATGTTGTTTCAAACCTGTATGAATTTCTTTCTTCTGCTGAACAGGAAGGAAGATATTTAGAAGAATGTCAGTAACCAGACAGTTTCTGGTCTCATTGACTTCCATAGTATATTTTTTTCCTACTATGGAAGTCAATGGGACCCAAAAACTGCCTGGTTAACTTTTATTGCCCGCCTGGAACAGCCTTTCCTCGGCTAGTCGTTCTGACGTTTGCCGCTGACTCTAGCGTCTCTGTAGTGGTTAAACATGAGATATAATTCGTCTTGTCTATATCTAACGGGCGATTTTTGCTCTCGTGAATCTATAATTTGTTCCCTGGCCAATCGTTTTGGCTGAGGGGAAGTTTCATAACTTTATAAGCTATTTAACTTTACCGTTGTATGGTTAGACTAGATCGAGCGCTGACTTTGTACGTTTGACTGAATTGTTTGCTTTGTTTGTATAGCTTCTTGTACCTTTTACTTATACTTTTATAATAGCTAATATTGATTAAAACTGAAATTTAACAAAAAGAGACTGGGTTGAGTTATGTGCAGTGAATATAATCAATACACGTTGCCTGAACCACATTTGTGTGGCTATAATGTTTAAGATTTCTTTAAATGAAAACGAAAAGAGTTAGTATGGTGTTTTATAACATATTTCATTGCCTAAAATATACACAGAGATAACCGGAGTAGCAGAGCGAGCTGAGTGACGCGCGCTGCGTCAGAAGGTGGGCGGGGTTAGGATTTCCCAAGATTTTCCAAGATGGCGCCGCCCATACCCCCCATAAACGGCTTCAAACCCGTTCTTCAGAAAGTCTATGGGTGACGTCACAGACGCTTTGTCCATATTTTTTACAGTCTATGGTTAAAACACTGCTGAGAAAACCTTACAAAAGGTGAACGAACCTTGTTCACAGTCGTCAACTGCATCTGGGCCACAGTTTGAGTTAATATCTCAAAGCAATCAGAAATTATGCCATTTGGAACCATGTCAGCCATTTTATTTAAAGTCCAGAAACCTCTTCAAACAAGTGATCTGCGTGTTTTACTGAACTTAAGAACTTCTTACAGGTGTAACCGCCAGGAAGCAAAAAAATATTTCTAAATATTGCTGCAAGTAAAATAGACCTATGCTGCCATCTAGTGGTTTGGTTCATCTTTCAAACAGAAGGATCTGCCTATTTTAGTGTACACATACTGCTTTACTTGAGAAAATAGAATAAAATATGCTTATGTCTAATATTTTTTATTATTTTATAAAGAAATAAATGGTGTATAATTCAGAGGAGAATATACGGATCTGTACTTGGATCACTCAGATTTTCACCCATCCGGCTCAAAGTAGTTTATAATAGTAATTAATGTGGTTTATTCGCTGTCATCGTCCTCCTATCACATGCTCTGTTTGCTCGCCGGATCAGCCGAATAAACCGCCGCTTATTCTGTGTTGAACTCTTGTGTGTGCAGACGACGTGGCCTATTACGAGTGGTTCGTCCCTGAAGGAGAGCGACACGAATCGGCCCTGAAGAGGAATAAAGAAAATCTCGTCACCGAACTCAAACTGTGGGACGGATACTTGGAGAAGGTTGTGTTTTAAAGTCAAGTCGGCTTTATTTCTACAGCGCTTTATACAGTACAGACTGTTTCAAAGCAGCTTTACAGCGATAAAGTGGAAAATAACACAATCAGTGATGCAAACTTCATCAAATATTAGTCAAAATCAGCTGTAAATCAGATCAACTCGGTCGTAGTTTTGTTCTCTTCTGATAGTCAGTTTAGTCTTAACATAGAGGCATAGGTAGGCGGCTGCTTGACTACAAACTTTTTACGGCTACTGTTGGGGATGCAGACAGGAACAACAACGTCTAAAGCGTTGAACATGCCGCTACAGCAGCAGCTAGCTGTGAAGTGGCGCTAGGTGAGAATAGCGTTAACACACTCACATGGACATGCGTGGATTTGCTTAGAGCCAAATGCAACCTCACCTCTCCCCAGTTCGCCCCTCTTACCCCCTCTCACTCTCAGGTGGGGTATGTGATTCTCTTTTTTGTCCATTTTTTCAAAATCACTTGAAATCCTATTCCTTACCCACTTACAGCCACTGAGTTAGAAGCACTGAAATGAAAATGAAGCAATTTAATCATCTGTGGAACGGGCAGGACTCGAAAAACTCCAGCCAATCATTTCCAAGACCACCTAGAATCATTGGACAGTAAGTTTGTCAATCAAATGGTCGTACCATCCCCCCTCCCCCATCCCCCTCGCGCGCATGACCCCCTTCGTGCGCATACTCAAAGCTCGTGAGTTTTCTAACAATAGTAATGATTTATGTGACTGTTGAATGTTTATAATATCTGGTGCAACTTACCGCTGAATGTTGTGCCATGTTGACGGTGTTAGCAGGTAAATGATGATGTCAGGCAAAAACTCCAACCTACGCTAGCCTGGCTCGCTCTAGCACATCTGAGTTTTCGCTCGTGCATGATTGCGCGTCCATGTTCTTTGAATGGGTGGAGTCAGGGCCAGCGTTGGAGGAAAGAAGGTAGGACCATTTGAGTTGTGTATTTTCAAAATCTGCCGGCCGTTTTACAAACCCCATACCCTACCTTTAAGTTACTATAGAGAGCCTAAGTCCCTCCCCTTCCGGTCGACCACCATGAGACCTTATTTCTGAAAAATATTGTATGGTAGTCAATGGCGAGAGACAACAAATATTTTGATCTTGTTTGAATTGTGCCCTGATTTACACATATGATGTTTGTCAATTTAAAAGATACATTTTAAAGTCAGGAAAGTCGCAGTTTGATGTAAAACTGCTGAGGTATAAGACTGTGATTACAAAGACTACAAACCCAGAAGGCGCACGTGTGACGTCATACCTTTTCTCTCAATGAATGAAGCTAACTTTACTGAAGCTAACGTCTGTCATTTTTACTATAGTCTTACGTTATAATCGTAACGTTAC
Organism: Vimba vimba; assembly: GCA_022828995.1. Taxonomy (NCBI): domain Eukaryota; kingdom Metazoa; phylum Chordata; class Actinopteri; order Cypriniformes; family Leuciscidae; genus Vimba; species Vimba vimba. The sequence goes on along the minus strand of CM040824.1, from coordinate 43,599,257 downwards.
GCCGTCATGCCTGAGTGTTTTGTACCAGAATACACACATACGAGCATGTTGGTGACGTACATAGTGCGAGACGAGAGATGTAGTTCATTGAGCGATGTTCACATAAAACTAAACGTTACTCTTCTGTTTTATGACAAACTGCGACTTTCTTGACTTTCATAATTATATTTTAAATTGACAAACATCATATGTGTAGTTCATGGCACAGTTCAGACGGAATAAAAAGATAAGTTGTCTCTCGCCATTGACTACCATACATATTTTTTCCGAAATAAGGTCCCATGAGCCGGAAGCGGAGGGGCGGGACTTAGGCTCTCTATAAATACTGTTTTGGCGCTTGTAAATGTGACATGACAGATCCCTAGCGGCACGTGACCCGATCATCTCTACTAGCTAGTAAATAAACACGAATGAACAATGTTGAAAGATACAGTCCAACTTACTGAAATGCATGTTCCTCATACATAATATCGATCAAACAATGTTTTTCAACCGCGGAAAGGGTCAATAAAACAGCTGAAGAACAATTGTCACATAACATTTACCTCAGGAAAGCCAATTAATGACCATAATATAGGCTATAGCACGTTAGTTGGCTAGAAAAAAAGAGCTATAGCAAGTATTTTGGTAAATATGTGTACTATATTACCTATTTAGTATATTTTTACTTATGTCATTAAATAAAGTTGTTATTATAATAAAAAACACATTATGTTTAATCTGAGTTATTTTTAACCTTAAATAATACTGCCAGCTGATAGGGCTGTTTGTATGTTTACAGGATTATGTGAGTTTTTTTTTTTTCTTGAGAAAAATTTACGCCTATCTTGTGCACCTAATATTTATCCAAATGAGTCAATATTGAATCAAATCACAAGAAATGAATTGAAATCGTGAATTTTGTGTCAAGCAATAATAAAAAAACGTAGCTTACCAGAAATTGTACCATGTAAACATTGTAACATGTTTCTGTTTAGTTACTAAAATGTTTTGACAATTACAATACTTATTATGATGCAAGATGTTTCAGGTGTTATCTGAAACCTTATTCTCTGTTGGGTTCCATCGTTACTATTAGTTTGTGTAGTGCTACACTTAGTGTGTTCTCTGCTATCCATCTTCATTTTGGAGTAAAGAAGTGTATGCAGGGTCTAAAGGGGAAGGTTTTTTTTATCCTCTCCAACCTTTACTTCCCCGTAGATTAGCTTTACCTGCCTACATTTTGGTACATTTTTTTCCCGTTCTCTTTTAAAGATTGAATGGGGAGCAAACCCCAATTGACCCTTCGCTAAGCCCCGCCCTCCTTAGTTACTGTTGCTACGCCTGTCAAGCTTTTGCGCCTGGCACGTCTATTACAGTATGTATGCACTGGTTTCAGACACTCCTAGGAGATAATTAGTCATTTTTGGCGAACAGGTGAAAATATGAGAGAGCAAGACTGCAGTATGCATTAGAGGGCTATATCCACGACATAATATGCAAACGATTAGAGAATAATTTCATCAAAATTGAAGTTAAAGCATAACGTTAGGTCCCAGCGCAAGCAGCAGCCGCCTCATACGCTGACCATTCAAATGGGAAACACACAAATTGAGGAACAGCTTTGTGCATGCACAGCAGGGTAAGTGAAATGTGAAAATATTCTAATATTTATAAATCAAACAGCTTATCCATATGTATCGTGGAATAAACACAAGACATTAGCCTGACCACTTTGCAATGATAACATTCTTCCGCTTATATTTTAGCGCGCCAGGCTAACGTTACTGCTCCCACCTCGTGGGTCACATTAGTGACTACTGTTATGAACTGATTAAGTTTGCATACCAACCTTTTCCTTGGAGATCTCCGGTAAGCCCCGTGATGTTCCCTCCTTTTACTAACTAACGTTACTTTTACTAGAGCTAACACCGGGAGAGTCGCGATCGGATTGGGGTAACGGTTTGGCCGTCGATTAACAAAATGTTGAAATATATTTTTAAGTAACGTTAAATTATGTCAGTGAGCCTCCGTCTTGCCTTTAATCACACTGCTTGATCCACGAGCTGGACAATAACTTTATTCTAGAGCTGCTATAAAGCCAAAACACTTTACTTTTAATTTCCTATTATCAATGTAAAGCTGCTTTGGAACAATCTACATTGTTAAAAGCGCTATATAAATGAAGATGAAGATTTGCACAGTCCATACGCACAACGCTTCGGCATGTTTCCCTCGCTCGAAAGCCTGCCAGACCTCCCGCGCCTAGTTACGGTTGCTAAGCCACGATTGGCCTGTGGCGGTTTTCGGGCGTGGCTTAGCGAAGGGTCAATTTGCTAAATCCGCCACTGAGTCAGATCAATATTACTGAATGTCTTTTAAACCTCAAGTCATGAAATCAACCTTTTTTTTTTTCAAATTTTGATGACACAACAGGTGACATCATACAGTGAACAAAATAAACACAGTACAGTGGGATCGGAATGCCACCTGCCGCCGGTCCCCTACCCACCTGCGAACCAACCCAGCACAGGCCCAAAAACGAGGACAAACACACAAACCCATGCATACCAACAGACATTCACCAAAACAAACGGTGGGGAAAGCGGTTTGGAAAGTGGGGGAACGTCTTCTTAACAAAGTCTCTAATCTGAAAAAAGCGGAAGAGGTGTGATTTTGGCAAATTGTAAAGAGAAGAGAGCTCTGTGAAGGAAGCAAATATACCATCCTTGTATAGGTCCTTAACGCAGATGATGCCGTCACTGTGCCAGGCCCTGAATGCCAAATCTGACCTCGAAGGAGTAAAGACATGGTTTTGGAGCAATGGTGTCAAGACAGAGGGACCCTGTAAACCTAAGCCTTTCCTGATCTGACTCCAGATCTTAAGCGAGAGGGATACAATCGGGCATGTGCCCGCAGATGTTGAAGGCAAAGGGAGTTGGGAGCAGAGGGCTGACCGCAGTGGAAGGCGTGAGCTCGCCCGCTCCAAATGTACCCAGACAGGAAGTGAGGCACAGTCGCCGCTCATCCAGTATAAAAGTTTTTGCAGGTTAGTTGCCCAATAATATCGTCTAAAGTTAGGGAGTGCCAGACCCCCCTCAGACTTAGGGGACTGTAGTATCGCCTTGCGGATCCTAGCGGGTTTGCCGCCCCACAGAAATTTAGATATCGCACTTTTGAATATGTAGCAAAAATGTAGGCAAGCTTTGGGACATACTACTTCGTCATGTTTATCGGACGGATCTATCGCGTGCGTCCTGTCACGTAAACTGCCCTGTCAATCATCTTGTCACAGTTAAAATCCCCTATTAAATCTAATTTAATTTCCTACCGTTTCGGAGAGAAATGTAGTAGCACATTCATCTGCCAGTGGGTCTTTCATGGAGACTGTCCTCATGTGTTCAATTTCAATATAATACTGCATTTAAAAGTTGAGTGCGCTTCACCAACGGACGTCGCTTAAATGCCTCTGGGCGCAATTGGATAGGCTAGACCTAAAACCAATCAGAGCGATCGTCATGTGTAAAGCCCGCCCCAACGTTTCTGATTGGTGCCACGATTTCGACGGATTAGAAATGGGCTTGAATGAGCTCTTTGCCAGACTACTTGCAGAGCAAATCTAAATTTGCCGGAAGTTGTCTGGGTTTTCCCAGGCTACTGACACGGCTGTTGTAATATGAACCCCCAAAGTAGCTAAATCCGTCGTCAGCCCAAGTAAATGATGATAACGAGCGTGGGAGCTGCTTAGCCAGAGAGTTTAGCGCTAGGAGCTCACTTTTCTGGTAGTTGAGCTTATAGCCGGAGTACGCACCGAACCGTTCCAGAATGTTTAAAATCACAGGAAGTGAGGCGACAGGGTTAGAGATGTACAGGAGCAGGTCGTCCGGTCATCGTGTGATGCCCTCGAAGCCCTCCTCCGCGCGAAGCCAAATGGCCAGAGGTTCCTATCGCTATGGCGAACAGGAGTAGGGACAGAGGGCAGCCCTGTCTGGTGCCTCTCTGAAGTGAGAAAGGGGGTGACAGCATGTCATTAGTTTGAACCAAGGCCATCGGGGATGAGTATAGCAGTTTGACCCATAGAATAAAATTGTCGCCCAGGCCAAACCTGTCCATTGCCTCGTACAGGTACCCCCATTCGACCCGGTCGAAGGCCTTTTCGGCATCGAGGGACACAACGATTTCCGGGGTATCCTTGCTTGACGAGTGAATGATGTCGAGTAGGCATAGTGTTATTAAAAGACTGTCAGCCAGGCATGAACCCTGTCTGATCTAGCGAGATAATCGAGGGCATTAATCGTTGAAGATGGAGTGCTTGAGAGAATTTTGAGGTCCACATTGAGAAGCGAGATTGGTCTGTAGCTGCCGCAGAGCAGGGGATCTTTCCCCTTCTTAGGAATTAAGGAAATGGTGGCTTTCGATAGGGTATCCGGAAGACGATGCTGACGAAAAGCCTCATTGTTGTCTCTTAGAATTGGTACACTTAGAATAGGAGAGCGGAAAAGGTTTTATAATAGTCCACAGTGAAGCCATCCTGCCCCGGGGACTTACCGCTCTGTAGGGAGTTAATGGCTTCCTGAACCTCAGCAGTGGTTATCAGGCCACCCAATGCGTTAGCTGATATGGCGTCTACTTGGGGGGGGGGGGGGGGGGGAGTCTATAAATTAAGCATACCGTCCGCAATGGGCACAGCTCAAATGTTAAACAGACAGCATAATTCTCCAGCGCCCGGCAACAAAGCTTAACAAAAATGCTAACATCAACCACAAAATCAGACATTAACATTGAAGGTGAAAAAAGTAATAGGCTGCAAAAGGATGTAACGCGTGCACACCAACCCACCCGCCCCACACACACCACCCCCCACACACACACACACGCACCCACATGCACACACACCCTTATAATCTCATAAGCATAGGTCCACAGCAATAAGGCCCAGGCCAAACAAAGAGTCAAATCAAGTGTACCAGTTGAACACTAGTCATGATACCGACCGGGGCTAGTAGAGCCATTGAAGTACGGAACATAATGCACCAACAGCAGCTCAACAAACAGTGAAGCAAGGGGGTTAGCGTGCCTTAGCGGCCAGGAACTAATAGTAGACCGCAGCCGAGGGTCCTCAATTTACAGTAGGCCTTGGAAAGGGAGAGAGGCTGGCAACAACCAGCATTCGTACAGTTTTAACTCAACCGCCACAGCACTAGGCATGTTCTCCGTCCTCCGTGGGCCCCGAACTGCGTCGACGCTGGGAAGCGATGAAGTCCTGAGTGGCCTTTGGGGAAGGGAGATGGCGTCGCGGTCCGTCTTCGGGCCTGATGAAGAGCCTGGCAGGGAAAAGGAGAGTCAGTCTAAGGCCCAGGTCGTATAATTGCTTCATCACAGCCCGGTATTCAGAGCGTTGTTTGGCCACTTCAGGAGAGTAGTCCTCGAATATGTGGATCTGAGCACCCCGTAGTCGTCTAGCTTCACGCACTACCAACTCCCGCTCTTGAAACTTAAGGAAGCGAATGACAACGGGCCGGGCTTTGCCGCCCGGTCCTGGTTTTGGAACTAGTGAGCGGTGGGCTCGGTCGAATTCAGGGGCAGAGTTCAGTATTTGGTCGCCGAGAACCTCCACTAAGACTCGAGAGAAAAAAGCCGTAGGTTGAGCACCTTCAATGTTCTCTGGGAGGCCCACTATCCTTGTTTCTTCTAGAGCGGCCTTCCAGGTCAACGAGCTTGGCCCGTAGTCTAGCGTTAGCTTCGGATACTGCGGCCAGCTCGGCTTCCATGGCCTTCATGTCTTGGCTCGTGGAGTCTGCAAATGTCTCCAGCGACGAGAGACGCTGTTGGTGGTCCAGTAAGGTGTTCTGGAATTTGTCAACCCGCTCCTCAAGTTTGGAGAATGCTGTGTTAAATTCCACCTGGAACTTAGTCATAAGGGAGGCCTCGTGTTTAGTTAGCATATCTGCTAGCGCGGGTAACACAGCGCTCAGTAGGTCGTTCTCTCCTTTCTGGTTCCCTTTCTTAAATCTGCCGGCCATCCTCTTAAAGCGATGAGGCACTGTCAAATATAATTAAATGTTGGGGATCAGTTGCAGCACTTTAGTTGGACTGTAAAGGCAGGTTATAAAGGTTGGGAGCGGGGCAGAAACGCGACTCACTCTGCCATTTCCTAAACCGGAAGTCCTGAAATCAAACTTGAAATCATTTGTTAATCGATTTATTAGCAATATAAACAATCCATGTGTGAATACAGATTCCTGGTCTCATGAACAATGCATGTTGTTCCATAGATAATCTCTTCACTCTTCATATTGAGTAATCACTCACAACAGCAGCTGAAAACAATGGCTATTAATGGAGCGAGTAAATGCAAACTTTCCATTTCTTTTTTAGATTGATTGCATTATGAATGCCATGTTTGTTAAATTTTTGCACTTTAAGTAGAGGATAACTATTGCCATAACTATTATCATCAACCTTTGGCCATTGAACTTGAACCCTTATTGTTCTCCTAATAAACTCTGTCTCATGTGTTGGTCAGATGGGTAAAGGGTCGTTCCTCGCCGGCAAGAACTTCACCATGGCGGACGTGGTTTGTTTCCCGGTTATCGCATATTTCCCAAGATTTCAGTGAGTGAAATCATTATCAATCCTTCTCCATGGACAGCACGTTTAATCATAATGTCAGGCTAAGGTTCGGATCAGAGGCTGGTTTAAAGGGAAAGTTCACCCAAACATTTACATTGTCCCGTGATTTACTCTCCCTCAAGTCATCCTAGTGTATATGACATTCTTCTCTCAGACGAACACAATCAGAGTAATATTAATAAATGTCCTGGCTCTTCCAAGCTTTATAATGGGAGTCAATGAATATATATTTTTTGAAAGTCCATTAAAGGGGACATATCATGCCAAATGCACTTTTTTAGCCCTTAAATGCATTTTGTTGTATATTTGGAGTGTTTAGAAGTACAGAAAATATGAAATTATTCTCTTCAGGTGCTTCGTTGATATCTTTATATTCTGTTTTGGTCATATTTTTCAACCTGTTCCGATTTTTCTGTTATCTATGACGTTTTTTGAACTATTACGTCACAGTATTTGCAGCGGAACTGCCAAATAAGGACATTGACTCCCGGCCCAACACTTCCAGCAATCCGCCATTTCTATTTCTCGCTGCAATTTTGTAGTCCAAGCTAAAGGATGCAGAAGTTACGAGAGGGTAAGTTAAAATGTTCGGTTGTTGGATGTAGTAACCCACTCGCTTCATTACACCGTCTACTGTAGATGAACTGCTGCGCTTGTGACAGGGCGCATGTTTAACTGAAAGAACGAGCAGAGAGAGAGAGACCCGGTCGCGCGCGCTCACTCTCTCTCTCCGGAGCCAGGCGAAAGTGTAAACAAGACTTCACCGTCTCCAAACTAGACGCTGTCTTGCTCTCTCTCCCTCGCACATATTAATCAAAATAAATTGACACGGTGGTAAAATGTCGGAAGACCAAAGTTTCATGTGTAAATACAGTAACACACCATTGCGATACATCCATATGAAGACGTTGTTCTACAGGTTCGTCGTCTTCATTTTCATCTCGCTCCTGCTCCGACTCTGGCTCGAACATGTAAGGCTGGCTGGACAAGTCTTCCGTTGTTGACATTTTGTTAATAACGTGTGAATAAAAAGTTTCTGTGCCGCTATAATCGTATCTCTGCTATCAAACTACAAAAATGGCCGAACGGGGTGGAGTTGAACCGAGTGTGGGCGGGGTATGAAGTGTCTCAATTGTATTTAAAGAGACCGCACCAAAACGAGTTGCTCTCAGACGCACATCAGAAAAGGGGTAGAAAAGGGGCCTGTGGAGCTATAATAATGAGGAATTCAGACCCAAGCATTGCAGTTCCGCTTTATATAGACTACAAATGTATGATTTATATGTAAAAAGGAACAATTTAAAAGCATGATATGTCTCCTTTAAAGTGCATCCATCCATCATGAAAGTGCACTTTAATGGACTTTCAAAAAAATAAAAATAAAGTATAAAGTAAATCATGGGCTAATTTTCATTTTTGGGTGAACTATCCCTTTAATGTTTGATCTGTCTGACTGGTTTAATGTTTGATCTGTCTGACTGGTTTAATGTTTGATCTGTCTGACTGGTTAACAGCTGTCCTAAAGAGAGATGTCCCAGACTGATGGAGTATTATGAAATGGTGAAGGACCGTCCCAGTATTAAAGCCAGCTGGCCTCCACACTGGCTGGAGAAACCCGAGGGTCAGGATACACTGAAGGACCTGTGAGGAACATCGAGACGTCCTCAACACCTCTGGATCATCACAGAATCAGATTAATATTGCATAAAGTTCAGCTTTGATATATTCAGTAATTGCCTTTTGATGCTTTTCTAACAGTCCTTTATGCAAGAATCACTTCCCACTTACAACTGTTCACAAAATCCATTTCAAGAAATGGATTTTGTGCTAATAATTTAAAACTTAACCATATTTGTAAGTTTGAAATGGGGTCTTTTGTTTACTTTTTAGCATATTTAGCACTTACCGTGTTTTTAATTACATCCGCTGTATAAAACTCCTAGATCACTTCTAATTTTCATTGTCACAAGGTGAGTGTGTGTGTGTGTGTGTGTCTGAGTAGGGCATGACTTGATCTGTTCTTCGTGGACTTTCGGGAAGAATGGGGCTAGTCAGCTTTTATAATGCTATTCGAGCATAAGAAACAACATTTATGGGACATTTTATGTCAGATTTCGTTACTGATTTGAAATATGGTATTTAAATGTGAGTTCAGGTTTTTAAGATTTCAGATTCCCCCATTCAAGTAGAGATTAATGCTTACTATTAACCAGTTAACAGGTTCTACGGTAGTACTTTTTACAGTCTTTTACAGTTAAAATTACAATCATTTTTTAAAGTGAACAAATCATTAAAATAAACAAAAATAAAATGAAAAATAAGAAATAAAATATACATAAATCAATGCATTCATACGAAGATGTTTATGTATTGAAGGACGTTATCTCAGTAACATGATCAGAAACACACATCCACTCAAACACAAGTCTTGCTTCAGGAAGGGTTTATTGCCGGCGGTGAACGCATGCGGATCAAAGTGGAGAAATGTTACAGTACAAGGCTTTCAAGTTCACTACTGAACGTTACAGGCGTAACACAGACGAGTGGTGCGATCGTGCAAGTGTGTGTTCTGAAGTAACAGTAAAACTCAACACAAGTCTCTGTTCTAACACTGTAAACTAAAACCTACTCTCTTTGCTGACGAGGTCTGAGCACGTCCTCTAAAACACTTTTATATTAACGTACAGAAACTATCAGACAGCAATCTACAAAAACACTAAACAAAAGGGCATTAACATTTTTACAGTCTCGTTCATTGTCAAAAATAGTTTCACCGTTCTGTACATTTAACAGTTTCTGGAGCCAGAATGCATCCGATGTAGATTTCATTTAAATCTTTAGTTATTTATATAAGTTTTGTTTTCTCATAAAAATCCCATATTAATGGACGTTAAGGTGCAACATGATGGTTCTTATTACAGCTTGAACCAACAAAAACTCCTCCGAAACACACAATCAGAAGCAGGACCTGGAGAACAACTCCAGCAACAGTAATAATACACGCATGATGGGACGGATCCTCAGATTTGGCCAAACCCCATGAGTGAGTTCATTATTCCAGTTCCTTCTGTGTCAAAGGCACATTGAAATCTTCCATAACTCTCAGACAGAAGACGCCTACAGAGAGGATTTGCAGCATTTGCCATCATAAAACAGGTCATTGTTCAAAAAGCACAGACACACAACATTTAAAACACACCAGAATTGCAATATGGCAAAAGATATAAAACTCAACAATAGTCTTAACATCTCGAGTCTGTGTGTGTTTTAAACCTGTTTCACTGTCTAAAAACTGTCTAAAACAAACTTAATGCTCTTATCTTAAACATTTTATAATAAATAAACCAAAGTATCAGACCACAGTCTGATTAAATTTTTATTTACTGATCTGACTGATGCAAACAGTGATTTAAAGCTTCATTTCATCACTCCTCTGTGTTTTCCATTCGAGATGAGTTTTAAATAGAAATAATTAAAATGGAGAATACAGTGAAAACCCTGAGTTAGTGTTCATCCGGGGGCAAAAACATATTCTCACCTTTTCTTTGACGTCCTTTCACTCATTTGCACTAATTTAAAAAAAAAAGTCACAGTGCAGGCTTGTGATTGGCTGGTGTGGTGTGATGTAATGAGAGGGCGTGGCTTAGGATAAAATGCATGTAAAGGAGGCGGAGCAGTGACGTCACTCTATATATGATCAGGTGATTTGTTAAAAGGATGTTTTCACTGTGGTATCTTGGGTATTGTGTTGTCCTGAGGTGAGTTCTGGGAAGGCAAAAGCGTCAGTGTGGTTCAGTTCGGGACGTCCCGTTACACCGGCATCTCCGACGTGTCGAATCCCAGCGCCTGGGCTTCTTCTGGGGTCAAACCACCCTTCAGGGTCCTTCTCACTGACACACAAGAGCAATCATGATCAGCTTTAGTCAATAACATTAGCTACAGTAACTGGTTATTAACCCTGTAAACACACATTTAGTCTAAAGTCTAAACTGTTCCATTTCAAAAAGACTATTATTTCATATGTCAGGCTTCACAGGGTTAAAGGAGTAGTTCACTTCAGAATTAAAATGTCCTGATAACAACGTCATCCAAGATGTTCATGTCTTTCTTTCTTCAGTGGAAAAGAAATGAAGGTTTTTGAGGAAAACACTCCAGGATGTTTCTCCATATAGTGTCTTCAATGGGGTCCAACGGGTCGAAGGTCCAGATGTGAGTTTCAGTGCAGCTTCAAAGTCTCGACACGATCCAGCCGAGGAATAAGAGTCTGATCTAGACAAACCAGCGCACATTATATAACAAAATAAACATTTATAAACTTTTAACCACAAATGCTGGTCTTGCACTAGCTGTGATGCGACACACATTACGTAATCAGGGTGAAAGGTCAAGCGTGACGTAGGCGGAAGAACAGACCTAGTGTTTACAAAGTGAACGTGCAAAGACTGAGTCAAACGCCATTTACAAAAAAAAAGTATAAATAAACGGTAAAACAGCGATGTCGGAGGAGTTTTTCGCCCTACTCTACATTTCTGAACCGGAGCACGCTTGACCTTTCACCCTGATTACGTGATGTGCGTCTCATCACAGCGAGTGCAAGACCAGCATTTGAGGTTAAAAGTTTATAAATGTTTATTTTGTTATAAATGTCCGCTGGTTTGTCTAGATGAGACTCTTATTCCTCGGCTGGATCGTGTCGAGACTCTGAAGCTGCACTGAAACTCACATCTGGACCTTCGACCCGCTGGACCCCATTGAAGACACTATATGGAGGAACATCCTGGAGTGTTTTCCTCAAAAACCTGCATTTCTTTTCCACTGAAGAAAGAAAGACATGAACATCTTGGATGACGAGGGGGAGAGTAGATTATCTTAGTGAACTAATCCTTTAAGAGATTAACGTACATGATTTCCGGTTTAGGCGCGAGCGGCGTCGTTCGCGGGGCTGCGCTCGTTCTCTGGGACTCTGAGTGGCCGAACGCACGATCCTGTCCATGATGTCATCGGCAGCGTCGTCCGTCACACACCGGGACTCTTCGTTTGCCGCGGCCAATGCAGTGCGTCCTACAGAGAGAAACACACACACACACACACACACACACACACACATGAGGAGGATGCAGGTCTGTTTATCTCAGTGCGTTCTACATGTTAAAGGAGAACTTGGTAACTTTTTTAACTTAATAAAACTGTCTAGAAATTTGGATGGTTGGATGGTTTTTGAATGGTTAAACAACCTGTTCTGGTGATATTGGTGACTTTCCCCGCTCCCCCCAGCGTTCCCAGGCGGAAAACCAACCTTGCAACTTGTTCACTACCGTCCCGGCAAGATAGAAATTGGAAGTCTTGTGAGAAGCGAGAACGAGAACGAGAACGAGCGCGAAACACGAATTGCTTTACGGCAATTCGACATAAACACACACGCATGTATGATGTATTACCAGATTACCCACCTCGGTAGACATAGCTCCACACGATACAGTTGGCTTGCTCCGATCAAAACAAACGCACATGAGCAGCGGTAGAGAGGGGGAGGAGGCCACCGCAAGTGAGTTTTTTACGACCGTGTTGTGAAATATCCGCCCCACAGCTGTAGGGGGAGCTCGTGGGGAAAACATGCGACAACAAAAGGGAAAATCAGCGAAGAAGTGACTAGAGTTCGCTAGAGTTGCAGAGTTCTCCTTTAAAGGGATAGTTCACCCAGAAATGAACATCAGCCCATGACTGACCCATGAGGAGCAGCGCAAGCTTCGAGCCTCTCGCGGTTCAAACAAACACAAACTCGAGCTCCTCCCACATTTCTCTTTAAAAATTCTTGTTTTAGACTCTGATTCGTGACTGGTGTTTTGTTTTGCTCTATCCTCATCTATCGTCAATACGTTGTGCGTCAGGGTCAAGAGTTACCGTCTGCCGGAAGTTATTTTAGTCGATAAAGTTTTAAATATGGATATTTTTATTACACAAACGCATCGCTTCACTTCAGAAGGCCGTTATTAACCCCCCAGAGCAGTGTGGAGCACTTTTATGATGGAAGAGCCAGGACATTTATTAATATTACTCTGATTGTGTTCGTCTGAGAGAAGAATGTCATATACACTAGGATGACTTGAGGGAGAGTAAATCATGGGCTAATTTTCATTTTTGGGTGAACTATCCCTTTAATGTGTGTGTGTGTTAGAGGTCTGCACGGGCTTTAAACTGAAGCCCGAACCCGGCCCGTACCCGCGGTCATTTAACCCGACCCGACCCGACCCGACAATTACATTTACATGTTAAGCCCGAACCCGACCCGAACCCGAGGTCCACTCTATTTCTCACAGCAAATAAATACCATTTTTGAGAGAGAGAGCCTGTGTGTCTGTGGTCTGTGTAGCCCAGGGATTCCCAAAGTGTGGTACGCGAGCTGCCACCAGGGGGTGCGCGAGAGGAAAAATGTAATGGCGGTCTGTTTTTTTAAGTGGGATTTTTCCATACAATAAAAAAACATGAACAGTAAACATTTCCTTTGTAAATTCCCTTTCCTTTTATTTTAAATAAAAAAAACTATAATTTATTAGTTTTTGATAAAACAAATACATATGAAATGCACAACGACACACCTAAAGTCGCTCACGCACATACAAGCAAACTCTACACACACGAGACGCGCGGAACTCTCCACGCACATACTCATATGAGGCGCGCGCGCACACACAAACTCTCCACGCACATACTTATATGAAACGCGAGCACACACACACAATACCATAAAGATGTGGAAAAGTCGATCAAAAGTATGGCTACATTTCTCCAGGCTCGATGCCAACAGCGAGCGATGCAGTATTTGCGGTAAAATAATTGCTGCAAAGGTACACGACAGATATGATGAAGACCTTGACAGTGCACGGAGTAAACATAAGAACAGAAAGTGGCTCCGTCTTCGACTGGTAAATGAAGATATACCTTGTTGATCAGTCTGATAGTGTTTATATTGCAATAATGACCTACTGAATGTACACTGCCGTTCAAAAATTTGTTGGTTAGTCAGATATTTTTTTTCAGTAAGGATGCATTAAAGTGATCAAAAGTGACCTTAAAACATGTCACATGTGTAATGTTACAAGATATTTCGTTTTTAAATAAATGCTGTTCTTTTAAAAATTTTATACATCAAAGAATCATGAAAAAAATTATAGTTTCCAAAATAATAAGCAGCAAACTGTTTTCATATTTCTGAGGGTCATGTGACACTGAAGTAATGATTTTGAAAATTCAGCTTTGACATCACATGAATAAATTACATTTTGAAACATAGTCAAATAAGATTTTAAATTGTAATACTATTTCACAATATTACAAGTTTTACTGTATTTTTGATCAAACAAATTCAGCTTTGGTGAGCTCTTTTATATATATATATATAAAAATATTGTTAAAAATATTGTTGTTTATTTTATGTTTGAGCCTATGCTCTTTGTTACTTAATTATGTTGTGGATCGTGTGTAGGCTAATTTTATTGTCGCACTTGAAAATTATCAGATTGATCCTCGTTTTTATTTATTTTATCTTTTTCGGAGCCTATATTCTCTTTAATGTTGTGGATCGTTTGTAACTTCATTGCAATTTAATTCAATGTACTGTCGTTCTAATTTCCATAACCGTTGTGTTATGATGATGATGCTAGCTCCACGGTCATTTACGGTCATTTAATATTGCTGCAATGTTTCTTTTACGCGGCTGAAAATAACTGTGCTTTCTGTTACTGAGCCTGTGTCTGTCACTCGTCCTCTTAAAAGTGGAAGCTTGTGCGTAGCTTTGTTGCATTATATTGAAACTTTGTTGATGTTGTTATTGTCATGCGTGTTCTGGTTATTTGCGCATGATTAAACATGAGTCTTTATATGGCGATAAAACAAAGCTTTGTTGCGTTATTTTTTGAAGTGGGGATTGGGGGTGCGCCAACCCGGTTGGGACGTAGAAGGGGGTGCGCAGGAAAAAAGTTTGGGAACCGCTGGTGTAGCCTATGCACACATTGCACATCCAGAAGAAAGCGAAAACATTGCAAAGCGAGAAGAAACCGCTCTGGATGAAATGTGAATTTTAAAACAAATTAAATGAACAACAGCAATAACTTAAATAAAAGTGCTTTTAAAAAAAACATTTCGTTTGTATATATATATATACAAACGAAATGTTTTTTTTAAGCACTTTTATTTAAAATATTATTTTAAAATATTAGCGAGAAGAAACCGCTATGCACACATTGCACATCATGCGCACGCAACTTTCTCTCTCGCGCGTGCCGGTCACCACAACACAGCAAGCAGGCAAAGCACACGGCACGCAAACTATATATAGCCTATGTAGTTTTTCTTAGTTACAAACCCGAACCCGAGGCTGTTCAATAAACATTAACCCGAACCCGACCCGAAACCCGCACATTTTTCGGGACCCGTCGGGCTCGGGTCGGGTAGCAGACCTCTAGTGTGTGTGTGTGTGTGTGTGTGTGTGTCTCACCTCTGCTGGCTCGTGTGCGTGTGCGTGTCCGCAGGGCTGGAACCACAGTGGTGTCGCTGCTGTCGCTGCTCTGAACGCTGGTCTTCAGCACCGCCTTCATCTGCTCGTGTTCGGCCGTCTCTTCAGCGTGGCACAAACCCTGCGGCTCCGTCTGCGGCCCGACAGGAGGAGCACTGCTGCTCACACACACCCGACCCGCCTGGACACACACACACACCGTCACTGACTATACAAGAACGTCTTTAGACATGATTACAGCTGCCTGATCTTTTGGAAAAATTAGTTTCCTGTCTGTAATATATAACAGGGTTTGTAATATAAAACTGGGGTTCATGAGATGACAAAAATAGTTAATAACTAATAAAATCATAAAAATGTTGTAAAAAAAAAATCATTTTAAAATAAAAGCAATCAAAACAAAACACTTAGTAAAATGAATAAAATCATAAAAATGTTGTTAAATAAATAAATTTAAAATAAAAGTGATCAAAATAAAAATAATAATATAAATATGTAAAATGAAAAAATATATAAAAAAATAAAAATACTACAAATTAATATAATCATAAATATGTAATATTAAAATAAAAAAATAAAATTAATGAAATCATATTTTTTTAAATAAATAAGATAAAAATAAAGATTAAAAGAAATTAGTCCTTTTAAAATAAAAACAAATATAAAACACTAAAACATAGTTTATTTGTTTACCTGCATGTCATGTGACCATTAACTGACATCAGAAAACCATGAACATGTGAATGTGTTGATGAATAAATATTAAACCTAAAATCTTTTTGCAACTTCGAGAAAATATTTCAGGTCAAATGGGTTTGGCTGACAAAAAAAGTTTGGGAATTTCTGATGTAAAGAATCATTTGCACAGATCGACTGCAGTTAACAATCTATAATCTACACAACAGACAGAGGCTTTGACATAAACCTGAAACTCTCAAGATAACACACACACACACACACGCCAGACCAAATCAAGACAACGTGTGCATTTCCAGGTTAGTAAATCTGTACAGGGTTATTCAGAGAGACTCAATCAGTGATGCTGTGAGCTTTAACAGTCATCAAGTTATTAAGACATTAACGGTTAATATCTGGCAGACAGAGCAGAACAAACACGCTCATACCTCACTGTCCTCTTCATCATCAGTCTGTGGTGAGAGAGAGAGAAACGAAGAATGAACAGACGGCTTACAGTGATTCTGCATCACCACTGAGTCTCTCCAACGAATCAGACCTACTTAGACCAATAACTGGCTGATAATATTCTTATTCTTTTTGTTTGGTATTCATTTGTTCATAACTAAAGTGGATTTTAGAGCACAATTACGTTCTTTGTCAAAGTTGCAAGAATAATATCACAACAGTGTCATGATATAAACGACGAGAATAACGAGACTCACAGTCTCACGTCAGTGAATAATTAAATCACTGACAGCTCTCAAACAGGTCCTGTACGTGAGCTCTCAGATGATTCAGAGCTCATTATACAGCACATCTTCCTCCTCTCGTCAGAATACAACACTTGTTCCCAATTATTAGCATTTCAGGGACGTAGAAGTGAAGCAAGAGTTAAACTGATCAGACACAGAAGCTGCTCCTCCATGTGTTACTTCAGTCCCGATGTCTCCGTGTTTAAACAGCTGCAAACTCACTCAAGTCGAGCCATATCTCATCCGGGATAAACCATCAGCTAAAACACACACACACACACACGCCAGAGTGTGAATAGAGGCGAGCGAATGATGATCTGAAGAGGCCAGAATAAACGCTCAAACACATCATCACGGCTTCTTCAGGCCTGCGGGGAACATTAGCGCTCACTGACATGAGAAGTGTGTGAGGATCTGTCACACACACACACACACACACACACATCATATTCCACTTTACAGGAGGATTACCATCGCACCGAACACAACACACTAATACTCTGAGGAGTGGAAGAGGACCGTGAGCTCATGAAATGATTATAATAAAATTACTATACTACACTAAATTTAAAAAAAATTTATATACTATACTAAAATTACAATCAAAATGATTTTAAAATAAAAACAATCAAAGTAAAACACCATACCATAAAAATGTCAAATAAAAATAAATTATGAAATTAAAAAATTAAAAAAATAGAACACCTACTAAAAAAAAAAATCATAATTGAACACTTAATAAAAATAAAAACAAATCGAAATAAAACGTATTATAAAATATTGGCCAATTAAAGCCAAATAAAATCATAAAAATAAAACATTTTAAAATGAAACTAATGTAAATTAAAAATTAAATTTAAATAAAAAATCTAAACAAAGATATATAACATAGATATATCAGTAAATTATTTTAAAATTAAAATAAAATATAAAAATAAAACATTTACTAAAATAAATTCAAATCATAAATGTAAAATACAAAAATAATTTAAAGTTAAAAATCAAGAATAAAACGACACAATAAAAAAATAGAACATCTACTAAAAATAAAAACAACCATAACAGAACACTTAATAAAAATAATTCAAATCATAAAAATGTAAAATAAAAATGACTAAAATCAATTCAAATCATAAAATAAAATGATCAAAATAAAACTAATAAACCAAATAACTTACTAAAATGAACTAAAATTGTAAAATTTTTATAAAATATAAATCATTTTAAAATAAAAATAATCAAAATAAAACACTTCAATAGTTTAAAACCATAAAAATGCAAAATCAAAATTAATAATTTAAAAATCAAAATCAAACTACATAATGCTAATTTCTTTTTTTAAATATTATACTTGTTTACCTGCATGCCATGTGACCATTAACCAACATCACAGACCCAAGAACATGCGAATGTGTTATTGAAATCAGAATAAATGTAATCAATTATTGAAATAAGAAGTGAATGTCACCTGTGTGTTGAGGCCTGTGTGTTGAGGCCTGTGTGTTGAGGTCTGTGTGTTGAGGCCTGTGTGTTGAGGCCTGTGTGTTGAGGCCTGTGTGTTGAGGCCTGTGTGTTGAGGCCTGTGTGTTGAGGTCTGTGTGTTGAGGCCTGTGTGTTGAGGCCTGTGTGTTGAGGCCTGTGTGTGTTGAGGTCTGTGTGTTGAGGCCTGTGTGTTGAGGTCTGTGTGTTGAGGCCTGTGTGTTGAGGTCTGTGTGTTGTGTTGAGGCCTGTGTGTTGAGGCCTGTGTGTGTTGAGGTCTGTGTGTTGAGGCCTGTGTGTTGAGGTCTGTGTGTTGAGGCCTGTGTGTTGTGTTGAGGCCTGTGTGTTGAGGCCTGTGTGTTGTGTTGAGGCCTGTGTGTTGAGGCCTGTGTGTGTTGAGGTCTGTGTGTTGAGGCCTGTGTGTTGAGGTCTGTGTGTTGAGGCCTGTGTGTTGAGGCCTGTGTGTTGAGGCCTGTGTGTTGAGGCCTGTGTGTTGTGTTGAGGCCTGTGTGTTGAGGCCTGTGTGTTGAGGTCTGTGTGTTGAGGCCTGTGTGTTGAGGTCTGTGTGTTGAGGCCTGTGTGTTGAGGCCTGTGTGTTGAGGCCTGTGTGTTGAGGCCTGTGTGTTGTGTTGAGGCCTGTGTGTTGAGGCCTGTGTGTGTTGAGGTCTGTGTGTTGAGGCCTGTGTGTTGAGGTCTGTGTGTTGAGGCCTGTGTGTTGAGGTCTGTGTGTTGAGGCCTGTGTGTTGAGGTCTGTGTGTTGAGGCCTGTGTGTTGTGTTGAGGCCTGTGTGTTGAGGTCTGTGTGTTGAGGCCTGTGTGTTGTGTTGAGGCCTGTGTGTTGAGGCCTGTGTGTGTTGAGGTCTGTGTGTTGAGGCCTGTGTGTTGAGGTCTGTGTGTTGAGGCCTGTGTGTTGAGGCCTGTGTGTTGAGGCCTGTGTGTTGAGGCCTGTGTGTTGAGGCCTGTGTGTTGTGTTGAGGCCTGTGTGTTGAGGCCTGTGTGTTGAGGCCTGTGTGTTGAGGTCTGTGTGTTGAGGTCTGTGTGTTGAGGCCTGTGTGTTGAGGCCTGTGTGTTGAGGCCTGTGTGTTGAGGCCTGTGTGTTGAGGCCTGTGTGTTGAGGCCTGTGTGTTGAGGTCTGTGTGTTGAGGTCTGTGTGTTGAGGCCTGTGTGTTGAGGCCTGTGTGTTGAGGTCTGTGTGTTGAGGTCTGTGTGTTGAGGCCTGTGTGTTGAGGCCTGTGTGTTGAGGTCTGTGTGTTGAGGCCTGTGTGTTGAGGCCTGTGTGTTGAGGTCTGTGTGTTGAGGCCTGTGTGTTGAGGCCTGTGTGTTGAGGTCTGTGTGTTGAGGCCTGTGTGTTGAGGTCTGTGTGTTGAGGTCTGTGTGTTGAGGCCTGTGTGTTGAGGTCTGTGTGTTGAGGTCTGTGTGTTGAGGCCTGTGTGTTGAGGCCTGTGTGTTGAGGTCTGTGTGTTGAGGTCTGTGTGTTGAGGCCTGTGTGTTGAGGCCTGTGTGTTGAGGTCTGTGTGTTGAGGCCTGTGTGTTGAGGTCTGTGTGTTGAGGCCTGTGTGTTGAGGTCTGTGTGTTGAGGTCTGTGTGTTGAGGTCTGTGTGTTGAGGCCTGTGTGTTGAGGTCTGTGTGAGGTCTGTGTGTTGAGGTCTGTGTGTTGAGGCCTGTGTGTTGAGGCCTGTGTGTTGAGGCCTGTGTGTTGAGGCCTGTGTGTTGAGGTCTGTGTGAGGTCTGTGTGTTGAGGTCTGTGTGTTGAGGTCTGTGTGTTGAGGCCTGTGTGTTGAGGCCTGTGTGTTGAGGTCTGTGTGTTGAGGTCTGTGTGTTGAGGCCTGTGTGTTGAGGCCTGTGTGTTGAGGTCTGTGTGTTGAGGCCTGTGTGTTGAGGTCTGTGTGTTGAGGTCTGTGTGTTGAGGCCTGTGTGTTGAGGTCTGTGTGTTGAGGCCTGTGTGTTGAGGCCTGTGTGTTGAGGCCTGTGTGTTGAGGCCTGTGTGTGTTGAGGTCTGTGTGTTGAGGTCTGTGTGTTGAGGCCTGTGTGTTGAGGCCTGTGTGTTGAGGTCTGTGTGTTGAGGCCTGTGTGTTGAGGCCTGTGTGTTGAGGTCTGTGTGTTGAGGCCTGTGTGTTGAGGCCTGTGTGTTGAGGTCTGTGTGTTGAGGTCTGTGTGTTGAGGTCTGTGTGTTGAGGTCTGTGTGTTGAGGTCTGTGTGTTGAGGTCTGCAGTGAAGCTCACCTGTGTGTTGAGGCCTGTGTGTTGAGGCCTGTGTGTTGAGGTCTGTGTGTTGAGGTCTGTGTGTTGAGGCCTGTGTGTTGAGGTCTGTGTGTTGAGGTCTGTGTGTTGAGGCCTGTGTGTTGAGGTCTGTGTGTTGAGGTCTGTGTGTTGAGGTCTGCAGTGAAGCTCACCTGTGTGTTGAGGCCTGTGTGTTGAGGCCTGTGTGTTGAGGTCTGTGTGTTGAGGCCTGTGTGTTGAGGTCTGTGTGTTGAGGCCTGTGTGTTGAGGTCTGCAGTGAAGCTCACCTGTGTGTTGAGGCCTGTGTGTTGAGGCCTGTGTGTTGAGGTCTGTGTGTTGAGGTCTGCAGTGAAGCTCACCTGTGTGTTGAGGTCTGTGTGTTGAGGCCTGTGTGTTGAGGTCTGTGTGTTGAGGCCTGTGTGTTGAGGTCTGCAGTGAAGCTCACCTGTGTGTTGAGGCCTGTGTGTTGAGGCCTGTGTGTTGAGGCCTGTGTGTTGAGGTCTGTGTGTTGAGGCCTGTGTGTTGAGGTCTGTGTGTTGAGGCCTGTGTGTTGAGGTCTGTGTGTTGAGGCCTGTGTGTTGAGGCCTGTGTGTTGAGGTCTGTGTGTTGAGGTCTGTGTGTTGAGGTCTGTGTGTTGAGGTCTGTGTGTGTTGAGGTCTGTGTGTTGAGGTCTGCAGTGAAGCTCACCTGTGTGTTGAGGCCTGTGTGTTGAGGCCTGTGTGTTGAGGCCTGTGTGTTGAGGTCTGTGTGTTGAGGTCTGCAGTGAAGCTCACCTGTGTGTTGAGGTCTGTGTGTTGAGGTCTGTGTGTTGAGGTCTGTGTGTTGAGGCCTGTGTGTTGAGGTCTGTGTGTTGAGGCCTGTGTGTTGAGGCCTGTGTGTTGAGGTCTGTGTGTTGAGGCCTGTGTGTTGAGGTCTGTGTGTTGAGGTCTGTGTGTGTTGAGGTCTGTGTGTTGAGGTCTGCAGTGAAGCTCACCTGTGTGTTGAGGCCTGTGTGTTGAGGCCTGTGTGTTGAGGTCTGTGTGTTGAGGTCTGCAGTGAAGCTCACCTGTGTGTTGAGGCCTGTGTGTTGAGGCCTGTGTGTTGAGGCCTGTGTGTTGAGGTCTGCAGTGAAGCTCACCTGTGTGTTGAGGCCTGTGTGTTGAGGCCTGTGTGTTGAGGCTTGTGTGTTGAGGCCTGTGTGTTGAGGCCTGTGTGTTGAGGCCTGTGTGTTGAGGTCTGTGTGTTGAGGCCTGTGTGTTGAGGCCTGTGTGTTGAGGCCTGTGTGTTGAGGTCTGCAGTGAAGCTCACCTGTGTGTTGAGGCCTGTGTGTTGAGGCCTGTGTGTTGAGGCCTGTGTGTTGAGGCCTGTGTGTTGAGGCCTGTGTGTTGAGGTCTGTGTGTTGAGGTCTGTGTGTTGAGGCCTGTGTGTTGAGGTCTGCAGTGAAGCTCACCTGTGTGTTGAGGCCTGTGTGTTGAGGCCTGTGTGTTGAGGTCTGTGTGTTGAGGCCTGTGTGTTGAGGTCTGTGTGTTGAGGCCTGTGTGTTGAGGTCTGTGTGTTGAGGCCTGTGTGTTGAGGTCTGTGTGTTGAGGCCTGTGTGTTGAGGCCTGTGTGTTGAGGTCTGTGTGTTGAGGCCTGTGTGTTGAGGTCTGTGTGTTGAGGTCTGTGTGTTGAGGCCTGTGTGTTGAGGCCTGTGTGTTGAGGCCTGTGTGTTGAGGCCTGTGTGTTGAGGCCTGTGTGTTGAGGTCTGTGTGTTGAGGCCTGTGTGTTGAGGTCTGTGTGTTGAGGCCTGTGTGTTGAGGCCTGTGTGTTGAGGTCTGTGTGTTGAGGCCTGTGTGTTGAGGTCTGTGTGTTGAGGTCTGTGTGTTGAGGCCTGTGTGTTGAGGCCTGTGTGTTGAGGCCTGTGTGTTGAGGCCTGTGTGTTGAGGTCTGTGTGTTGAGGCCTGTGTGTTGAGGTCTGTGTGTTGAGGCCTGTGTGTTGAGGTCTGTGTGTTGAGGCCTGTGTGTTGAGGCCTGTGTGTTGAGGTCTGTGTGTTGAGGCCTGTGTGTTGAGGCCTGTGTGTTGAGGTCTGTGTGTTGAGGCCTGTGTGTTGAGGCCTGTGTGTTGAGGCCTGTGTGTTGAGGTCTGTGTGTTGAGGCCTGTGTGTTGAGGTCTGTGTGTTGAGGCCTGTGTGTTGAGGTCTGCAGTGAAGCTCACCTGTGTGTTGAGGCCTGTGTGTTGAGGCCTGTGTGTTGAGGTCTGTGTGTTGAGGTCTGTGTGTTGAGGCCTGTGTGTTGAGGTCTGCAGTGAAGCTCACCTGTGTGTTGAGGTCTGTGTGTTGAGGCCTGTGTGTTGAGGTCTGTGTGTTGAGGCCTGTGTGTTGAGGTCTGCAGTGAAGCTCACCTGTGTGTTGAGGCCTGTGTGTTGAGGCCTGTGTGTTGAGGTCTGTGTGTTGAGGCCTGTGTGTTGAGGTCTGTGTGTTGAGGCCTGTGTGTTGAGGTCTGCAGTGAAGCTCACCTGTGTGTTGAGGCCTGTGTGTTGAGGCCTGTGTGTTGAGGTCTGTGTGTTGAGGCCTGTGTGTTGAGGTCTGTGTGTTGAGGCCTGTGTGTTGAGGTCTGTGTGTTGAGGCCTGTGTGTTGAGGTCTGTGTGTTGAGGCCTGTGTGTTGAGGTCTGTGTGTTGAGGTCTGTGTGTTGAGGCCTGTGTGTTGAGGTCTGTGTGTTGAGGTCTGTGTGTTGAGGTCTGTGTGTTGAGGTCTGTGTGTTGAGGTCTGTGTGTTGAGGCCTGTGTGTTGAGGCCTGTGTGTTGAGGTCTGTGTGTTGAGGTCTGTGTGTTGAGGTCTGTGTGAGGTCTGTGTGTTGAGGCCTGTGTGTTGAGGTCTGTGTGTTGAGGCCTGTGTGTTGAGGTCTGTGTGTTGAGGTCTGTGTGTTGAGGTCTGTGTGTTGAGGCCTGTGTGTTGAGGCCTGTGTGTTGAGGTCTGTGTGTTGAGGTCTGTGTGTTGAGGCCTGTGTGTTGAGGTCTGTGTGAGGTCTGTGTGTTGAGGTCTGTGTGTTGAGGCCTGTGTGTTGAGGTCTGTGTGTTGAGGCCTGTGTGTTGAGGCCTGTGTGTTGAGGTCTGTGTGTTGAGGTCTGTGTGTTGAGGTCTGTGTGTTGAGGTCTGTGTGTGTTGAGGTCTGTGTGTTGAGGCCTGTGTGTTGAGGTCTGTGTGTTGAGGCCTGTGTGTTGAGGTCTGTGTGTTGAGGCCTGTGTGTTGAGGTCTGTGTGTTGAGGCCTGTGTGTTGAGGCCTGTGTGTTGAGGTCTGTGTGTTGAGGTCTGTGTGTTGAGGCCTGTGTGTTGAGGCCTGTGTGTTGAGGCCTGTGTGTTGAGGCCTGTGTGTTGAGGCCTGTGTGTTGAGGTCTGTGTGTTGAGGCCTGTGTGTTGAGGTCTGTGTGTTGAGGCCTGTGTGTTGAGGCCTGTGTGTTGAGGTCTGTGTGTTGAGGCCTGTGTGTTGAGGTCTGTGTGTTGAGGTCTGTGTGTGTTGAGGTCTGTGTGTTGAGGTCTGCAGTGAAGCTCACCTGTGTGTTGAGGTCTGTGTGTTGAGGCCTGTGTGTTGAGGTCTGTGTGTTGAGGCCTGTGTGTTGAGGCCTGTGTGTTGAGGCCTGTGTGTTGAAGTCTGTGTGTTGAGGCCTGTGTGTTGAGGCCTGTGTGTTGAGGCCTGTGTGTTGAGGTCTGTGTGTGTTGAGAGCTGTGTGTTGAGGTCTGCAGTGAAGCTCACCTGTGTGTTGAGGTCTGTGATCATCTTTCCGCGTGTCTTGTTCCTCTCTCTGTGATCGGCCCGTTTCTGTTTCTGCTGCAGGACCCGGTCGCGTGTGGTCCGATACTCCAGCGCGAACTCGCTGATGATCTTACTGAAGCGCGTCACACTGATGTCCCGGACGCTGTAGGCCGGGTGTCCCAGGAACAGCAGGAACGAGTGAAACCTGGTGCGGAAACACCACGTTCACAATCATCTGGATCAGGGTGTGAAACTAACACCCGCCAACCAAAAAAACGCATATAAATCACCTGTGGCGGGAAACGCTGTCAAATCACGAGCCAGTTTGGCGTGTTACTTTATTATCTTTACTCAGTTTGCTGGGGAAGTTCGTGTGAGCCAAATTTGCGCAGATTTAGTGCAAATACTCGTGATTCATCATGATATATTAAATACAGTGTATTGCGCAGAATCTGCTCATATCTGGCTCACTTGAACACACACGTCACTACACTACACATAACAGCGCTTGTTCATTTGCATTGAAGCAAAAGCGAAGATTAAAAAGCATTTGATTAACAGAAAAGACATTCTTATTTTCCAACATCCTATATTTTCTGATGTTCTGTGTACAGTATTGATCTGTCTAAAACACATTTATGGTGATGAGGATGAAAGAGGAAGAGAAGGAGATGCTGGATGACAAGATTTTGTTTGAATAAGAAATGAAAATATGAAATCCAAATTTTATATATAAACTGTGATGTTAATCTGCTTCAATTCTCTCTTTTTTTTGGCTAGTAGAAGTTCTGATTGGCCGGTAACTTAGAAATGTAGTAGCCAGATTGGCCGGTGAGTGAAAAAGTTCATTTCAAACCCTGCTCTTGATTATCAAGCTGCTTCTCAACTGCGGCTGCTTCATGGCCCAGATTTAATATTTCAGACACAAACGTATAACCAGCATTACACTAGACCTGGACTGTGTTTTCTCCGCTTCACCTGTTCATGATTCTGCGGTGGACGATTTTGAGGATGATGATTCTCTCGGCGCAGTCCTTCAGGAAGTCCGACATCTTCTGCTTCAGCGCCGGCTTCATCTCATGCTTTGCGATGACTTTCAGGTGATCCCATGATGCTTTGCAGCGCCACTCCATCTGAGTCAGGCTCTCCTGCAGCTGATCGAAATCCACCTGCAGAACGACACACGTCAACCAGATACTTATACAGCTTTCACTCATATTCTATTCAATTCAATTCACATGTATTTGTATAGCGCTTTTCACAATACACATCATTTCAAATCAGCTTTACAGAAAATGAGTCCACATTACAGTTTAGAGAGATCTGTTATCAGAGGAAACTGTCTAAGTTATGTATTTCAGAAATGTACACATGCAAAGTCACAGTTAGCTAAAAATGTATTAATTTAAACAATGTAATAATTTACTGCAGAAACAATGAGCTCATTGAAGTAATGAATACTTGTTTGTTAACAAATGATTATGACATTTAGACATATTCTGAATTACCTTTTATTTTAATATTTTCATTTTATGGCGTTTTCACACTTGACTCGTTTGGAGCTTTTGTTTCTGAATCCGGTGCGTTTTCTCCCTTAGTTTGATTTGTTTAGGCATATATATATATATGCGTATATGCGTATATAGGTGCGGCTATGGAGAAATCTCGGTCACCCCTAGATTTGAACTTTGACTCAGATTCATCACAGGTTTAGAAACGCATGTTAAACAGTCAGTAAAGCATGTGCGAGTAAGGCAGACCTGAACATAGTGTGTTTCTGTGTGTGTGTGTGTGTGTGTGTGTGTGTGTGTGTGTGTCGTACCTTGGCGGAGCGCGTGAGGGCTCCTATCTCGGAGTACAGGTCTGTGCTCTCGGGGAAGTTCTCCACCACGAGACCGCAGACGTGATGCAGGAGAGACTGCTTGTGCACCGTGTCCTTCACTTCAGGAACCTTCTCCAGATAACTCAGATCGAAGCCTTTCGCCTGCGCACACATGATCACGACTGAACATCAAAACACAGCTCTCAAAGCTAACAGCAAACGCTCCTCCACTGACGCTAACGGAACGCTTGTAATATAATGAATTTAACCACAAATGTTTGGAATATTTAAAGGTGCACTGTGTAATATTTAGGAGGATCTGTTGACAGAAATGCAATATCATAAACATATGTTTTCAGTGGTGTATAATAAAGACCTTACATAATGAACCGTTATGTGTTTATTAGCTCAGAATGAGGCATTTCTCTCCACACACACCGCGGGTCCGCTTACGTCGACATGTTTCTACAGTGGCCCTGAACGGACAAACGCGTTTCGTCACTGTTGTTCTTCGTGTAAAGAAGCTATATCTAAAGTTAGCAAATAAAACACTGACACAATGATGAACAGGTAACAATAATATTCGCAATAACATATCGTTTTACTGAATAATTAAGTAAACATCATTTCTTAATTTATCTTTGTAAAGAAACCTCATTGATTAACCGGCTACTCTCTGCTGTCTCAGACGACGACATCACTTCCTGTCGGCCACCATAACTTCTGTTGTGTGCAATTCATAACCTCACCACTAGATGCCGCTAAAACGTACACACTGCACCTTTAAGTGTGTGTCGTGATAAAACCTCACGTTAGAGCCGTTCAGGAAGTTTCCGATGGCGAGCAGAGTGGACAGGATAACCCGCAGCGTTTTGTTTTTCTCCAGCTGATCCATGCCCTCCTTCAGGTCCTGTAGCGGCTCAGCCACTTCCTGTCAGAGCAGAAACATTGCATCGTTAATTAACTGAGCTGTTAAATGCATGATGTCACACGGAAGATGAGCTGCAAATCGAGCTGCAACCTTCCCGTCTCTCTCTTTAATCAACACTGAAGTGAGTTACACTGCAGTTCATGGACTGGCCACTAGAGGCCGGCTGCAGAAGAGAGTCAGTCCCATAGACCCGCATGTTAAAATGCCCAACTCTACAGCAGAGAAAAACATGTTTACAGTCTGGTGCAAAAACTGGTTTTGGTCTATAAAGCTAATTTTGCCCTTCATGACGACTGTGAGGGGGTGAATTTTTTTATAACTCCTCCGTTTAAATTATATTAAGCCTTAAAGTTCTGCATAATTAAGGGCGTGGCCACTTAAGTGACAGGTGGATTGCCGCTGATGTCACTACTAGCGTTTGCTGTGTGTTAGCGTCACGTCACCTCAGCTAATCCGCCTCGCTGCACATTTTCGTTTATTCGGGAGTGACGCTGCCAAGATGGCGACGGATGGCTCCGCCCACTTTGGGCTTCAAAAACACTCTTCAGAAACACTACGGGTGACGTCACACACTACGCCCATATTATATACAGTCTATGATCTAGACACAGGTGACTCTGTTTCTGCAGGATCTCAGATGGAGGGGAAAACAAATGTGCTTCTCGTTATTAGAGTGTTTTGTTTGTGGCACACGATGTTCCCGTCAATTAGACTGAGAACATCTCCTGCGTCAGAGGACAGATAAAACATGGAGAACCTGAGGAATTTACCGGAGAGAGAGAGAGAGTTATCTGCAGTCTTCACGAACGCCTTCAAACGGTTTCCACCTCTGAATGTGAAGGTGATGCGTAAGTTCAAAGGTCGATTTCCCTGTGACGATTTCAGAACATTGATCTGTTCTGAAAACATTTAACCACTGTTATTTTATTATCATTGAGTTTTTTTCTTTTAAAGTCTTAATATAGTTTTTATTTATTTTATTACAGTTTTAGTTATTTAGTACATCGTTAAACTAAATGAAAATGAGAAAATGTTTCCTTGGTGACTAGCTTAAATATATATATAATTTTTTTTACAAAATGTTTTTTTTTTTTTGTGGTTTTATTTTGTTAACTATAATAACCCTGCGTTTAACTTGCATTTAAGTAGCACTTTTGTCCATTTTTTTAGAGGTAGAATATAGTTGCATGTACTACTGTTCAAATGAGAAAAGAAATTAATACTTTTATTAATCAAGGATGCATTAAATTGATCAAAAGTGACAGTTAAGACATTTATAATGTTACAAACGATTCTATTTCAAATAAATGCTGTTCTTTTGAACTTACTATTCATCAAAGAATCCGGAAAAATAAAATGTATGACAGTTTCCATAAAAATCTTAGCGACCCCAAACTTTTGAACCTGATGAATGCTGGTGCCACTGTTACTCCATCAGTTTCCTTGACGCTCTGACACACGAGTGAATGATCGCTCACCTTCTCGGTGGCTTCATAGTCGAGTTTGAAGGCCCAGAGCTGCAGGCGTGCCGAGAGCTCGCTGATGGAGGACAGCGTCAGGAGGAACTGCTCCGCGCTTCCCAGGGGAATATCGGGATTCACCAGCTGAGCCTCCTGGATCTTCTGCGTCTCTTCCTCCGTGGGAATCATCGTCAGGATTTTCTACAGCGGAGAGAGAGAGAGATTTTACACCCATATTTTTCCATTTCAAAATCAGATGAAAATGAGTAAAATGTTTCCCACACAATATTGTTTCACTGAAAAATGTAACATTCTAACATTCTAAAATATTCCAGAAATGTAACATTCTAACATTGTTAAATATCCTTTTTTATTCTCTCAAAATGTAACATTCTAATATTCTAAATATTCAGTTTCACTGAGAAATGTAACATTCTAACATCCTAAATATATTTTTTTATTCACTCAGAAATGTTGCATTCTAACATTCTACATGCTGTTTCATTCAGAAATGTTACATTCTATATATTCTGTTTCACTCAAAATGTTACAATCTAACATTCTAAATATTCCAAAAATGTAACATTCTAAAACTGTAACATTCTAAATATTGTTTCATTCAGAAAAACATTCTAATATTCTAAATATCCCTTTTTTATTCACTTTTATTCATTTACAAATGTTACATTCAAAATATTCTGTTTCACTCAAAATGTTACAATCTAACATTCTAAAATGTGCAATGTAACAAATGCATGAGATCCTGCACCTCGATGCCCTCTTTGTTGAGCGCGTACTCGTCGAAGTTCAGTATGGCGGTCTTGATGGTGCGCGGCGGAGGAAGAACCGTCAGGCCGATGTTGATGGAGTTGCTGCGTTTGGAATCCAGAATGATAATCTCCTGCCGCTTCCCGTCCGCTGCCGTTTTCTGTTCAACACACAAACATCATCTGATATCACAGCTCAGCCAATGACAGGCTGTCAGACCACTGTCTCAGGGTATATGCAAATAAGATTAAACTAACCAAATTAATTTGATTCCAATAAAAAATTTATTTAAATAAATACAATTTTATGTAAATAAATAAGAAATAAATTAATAAATTAGATTAAAATTCACTGATTAAAATAAAATATATATTTTTAAGAAAAAAATTATTAATACAAACATTTGGATAAAACTGTATTTATTTATTCATTTAAATAAATAAGAAATACATTAATAAATTATATTAAAATACATTGATTAAAATAAATATTTTTGAAGAAGAAATACAATTAATACAAACATTTGATTGAAATGAAATAAAATTGATCAAACTAAATTAAATAAAAATTGATTTAAAATAATAAGTATAAACAGTGTAAAAATAAATAAATAAATATGAGGTTAAACTAACTAAATAAATTGATAAAAAAATATCAATTCACTCACTCTCAAACACACACACACACAGACACACACACAGACACACACACACACACACACACACACACACACACACACACACACACACACACACACACACACACACACACACACACACACACAGTTATATTTCCCACTTGAACGCTACCCCTGCTCACCTTAGCCACGGGCATCTCCTTGGACTTGCTCTCGAACAGAAGCTCGAGTTTAGCGGTGTCGAGTTTGACCGGTTCCAGTCGGGACCAGAGAGACTCTTGGCTCCGCCTGTGGTTTCGGGAGATCCAGTCGGCGGGCCGGACTTCACTCCAGAACAACCGGATGGTCTTCTTCTTCTTCTGGAAGAGCGGCGTTAGCTCCGCCTCCTGCTGAGGAGGGGGCGGAGCCTGGCCTGAGAAGCAGGGGGGAGGCGGAGGCACACGGATGCTAAAGATGGGAGGGGGCGGAGCCTGGCAGGCGAACATTGGTGGCGGAGCCGGGAGGTTAAAGGGGCAGGGCGGAGGAGGGGGCGGAGCCAGCAGATCTCCAGAGCTCATCAAACTCCCCGAGTCCAGGACGTCCTGATCGTCCTCGTCTTTGAGGTCAGTGAAGTCGATGTCTCCGATGCGCAGGTCTCGTGGACTCGCCATCAGCTGGTCCCAAATGCAGTCCGACTCCTTCTTCACAGGAGGAGGAGGGGGAGGGGGAGGTTCCTGCGTTTCTATTGGTGGAGAAGTGAGACCCTTCACCAGTTCTCCAAAGCGCTCGGCAAACACCCGTACGTTGCTCTGGCTCTCGCCTCGCTGGTCTCTGTCAGTCGTGCTAACGCTCTCGTCCTGCGTCGACGCTAACGGCTCCTCCCGCTCTTTCTCTTCGCTCGGCTCCTCTTCCTCCTCGTCTTCCTCCGAGGGCTTTTTGCTCTGCGAGTAGAGCATGTCCAGCATGAAGAGTTTGCTGTCGAGGATCTTGTTTCGCGGTTCATTCACGCCGCCGCTCTGAGACCACTGACCTGCAGCAGACACACACACACACACACACACACACACACACACAGAAACAGAACGCCCATTATTCTTTCTGTTCTTTTGATCATGTTTTCAGCTGCCAATAAGAGTGCGCTGCTCACATTCTATTATGTGTAAATTGTTTCTCAAAATCAGTGTAGAAACTGTGAAAAGAGTTAATTGTTTATTATAGTTTAGCGTTTTCAAATGTTTTTTGCAATATTTTTTATTTAATATTATATTTAATTGTAAATATTTATATTAACTTAATTTTAATTTCATATTTTAGATTTTTAGTTGACTTTAAATTTTTATAGTTTAGCATTTTCAAATATACTTTTATTTATATATTTTCGATTTATCATATATAATTTTATATATAAATGCAATTATATATATATATATAAACAAACACACATCTTGTATTATATTGTATTACCATTTTTTATTTCTATTTTATAATTAAAAAATGTATCCTCTAAAGTTTTACTACTTATTTTTACTACTTGTATTTTAGATTTTCAATTAACTTTAAATTTTACATTTTTATAGTTTAGCATTTTCAAA
>CM040824.1:43553108-43565608 GCA_022828995.1 Vimba vimba | reverse complement strand
CTATCTTTGTGGGGACTCTCCATAGACGTAATGGTTTTTATGCTGTATAAACTGTATATTCTGTCCCAGGGGTGGGCAAAGTTTTTGGCTCAAGGGCCACACTGGGTTTTAAAATTTGACAGAGGGCCGGCCCAGTAGCAGATTATGAAACACGATCTCATGAAAGTGCGTATCTATACCACAAATTTTATTTCTCGTGCCATTTATACGCCAAAAATATTATTTTTTTGCGTGCATATGCTGCGCACTGTAAACCCCTTGGTTAGGATTAGGGGTGCGGAGTGCGTGCCTATTACACGCCATTAAAGGGATAGTTCGCCCAAAAATGAAAATTCTGTCATCAACTCACCCTCAAGTTGTTTCAAACCTGTATGAATTTCTTTTTTCTGCTGAACACAAAAGAAGATATTTTGAAAAATCTCGGGTAAACCAAACAGTTGATGGACCCCATTGACTTCCATAGTATTTTTTTTCCCTACTATGGAAGTCAATGGGGTCCATCAACTGTTTGGTTACCGACATTTTTCAAAATATCTTCTTTTGTGTCTCACGCGAAAACTGCGTTTCATAAGAACTACAAATACAATTCGTGGTATTCGCACTTTCACGAGATCGGGCTGAGCAAACACATTTACGTTGTGGCAACGTCTGCGCGAAATTCAACAACTGAGAGACGACATTCTGACAATACATTTTTTATGCTAGATATCCCCCATTTAGCATGTTATGTTTTGAGGTTCATTTTTAATTAGTCAGATGTTCTATAATTATAGCCTATACTTTTTAAATATTGTTTATCCTTATTATTATTTAATGGGCCTTATATTATTTTTTAGAAACAAAAAAAAACTAACGTTAAGTGTACACTTAGAAGAGTAAAAATGACAGAAGGTTACGTTAATTCAACTTTATTAAAACTGCATGGCAATCAATTTGCACTTCCAAAAGTCATACATTTGTGGGGGAAAAACGAAATAAACGAATATACAAATTTATTTTAAGTATAATAAAATAAAACATAAAAAGCAAAGGCAGATCAGAACATTTAATGAACAAAACCGGGTTCTGTACTAAACATTAACGTGCACCAAGTCTATGCGCTTAAGTAAGTCACTGTCTGTTTGGTTTCCATGGTGACGCGTCTAGCTTGTTACGTGACGCACCGCAGCCATAACAGCGCTGAATGAATGATGATCTGCTTTTATGTCATTTTTCCTTTTTTACATTTGTTAGCTATGGCATGAAATATCTGATATTACGATTGTCAAATATATGCAACGCAATATATATATAATGCAAAGTATTGCAAGAAAAAGACAAAATGAATGCGATCTTAAGACAATTTTTTAAATACTCGACGGGCCGGATTAAACAGCCTAACGGGCCGTATGTGGCCCGCGGGCCGTAGTTTGCCCACCCCTGTTCTATCCCCTTACACTAACCCCACCCCTAAACCTGCCAATCACACACACACACACACACACACACACTAACCCGACCCCTAAACCTACCAGTCACACACACACACACAAACACTAACCCGACCCCTAAACCTACCAGTCACACACAACACACACACACTAACCCTATCCCTAAACCTAAACCTACCAGTCACACACAACACACACACACACACACTAACCCGACCCCTAAACCTACCAGTCACACACACACACACACACACACACACACACACACACACACACACACACACACACACACAAACTAACCCTATCCCTAAACCTACCAGTCACATACAACACACGCACACTAACCCTAACACACACTGTAACACACACACTAACCCTAACACACATACACACTTTCCTAAACTTACCCATCACACAAAACTTTCTGCATTTTGACATTTAAAAAAACCCTTTAATTACTTTATTTTTATACCAGATTCACAAATGAGGACGTCCCTAAAGGAGGTTTCTGGAGATGTGGTCAGGTTTTGGTCACTTCTGGGTACAAATTTGTCCCCAAAATAAAGTTAAGTAGGTACACACACACACACACACACACACACACACACTCTCTCACACACGCACACTCTCACACACACACACACACACACACACACACACACACACACACACACACACTCTCAAGTCTTCATTATCGCTGACTAAATATGAATATTCAGCTAGTCGGTGAATAAACTCACCTCTCCTCTCGAGCGTGTCGGGCCTCCTCCATGTTGGACACATAGTCCCGACTGCACACACACACAAACACACACACGTGAAGAACAGGTCATCTGTATGGTATAGTTGTGTATAAGTGAGTCGAGAGGATGTTGTGTTGACCTGTGTCGATTGCGCTCCTCTCTCTCGATCCTCTGCAGTCGCTCCTCTCGCTCGACCCGACGTCTCTCTCTCTCCGCTGCCAGAGACTCCTGATGCTGCCGGTACGAGGAGGAGAGGAGGCCTCCGAGAGCGGGCCTGACACACACACACACACACACACACACACACACGCACAGAGACACACACACAGAGACACACACACACACCCACCCAGTATTACTACTCGAGCTAAAATACGTTCTTGAGATAAACCCTCGTCTTTCCCTCGCGGGTCAAAATGACCCGAAGCCCTAAAATTATACTTTTTTTTTTTTTTTGGTCCAGAAAGCTTATTTTATTTCATTTTGATAATACCTTTTCTATTTTTTAATGCAATTTTTTGGGAGATTTTTTGTTATTTTTTATTTTATGTACCTTTAAATTCATATGTTTGATCAATAAATAATAAATAAATGGTAATTTAAGCACATTCCTCACATTCTTTCAACTTAAAATCAAAATAACTCTAATTTCATGCATAAACCCTTTTAACTCTGCTCTAAATATCTGACATTGAGAGTCTTTGTCGACCTCTCGTGGAAAAATAATAATATAAGATGATATTTCGTGACTCTAGATGTGCTTATATCTCTATATGAGTAATTGAGCTGTTCCTCTGGGTCCTAGAGTCAGTTCTCTTCAGTGTGCATTCAGATACACATGTAGACATTATAAATACATTTTTTGGTAAAGTTTTAGAGTTTTTAGTTTGAATTCTGAGCATGTTTAGGGTTTTCTGTGTGTCCTGAAGCATTCCTCACACTCCACTCATTCCTAAGGGGTCAAACTGACCCGAGAGAGAAGGATCTGTTACTTTTATAAATTTCAACCACAAAACATTTCTAAAAAATGAGTTTCGGGTCAAAATGACCCGAGGGAATATTTCAATAATTTGAGCTTCAGTGAGCTTGTGTGTGTGCGTGTGTGTGTGTGTGAACTCACCGTTCGCTGGCAGGTGTAGATGGAGGACTTGCAGCAGAGAATGACCTGAGAGACACACAGATGAAGGCATTAGAGCTCAGAGACGCCGTCAGACATGTTTCTGTGCGCTGGGACGACATCCACAACCCTTTCACTGCCCTAATGTGATGCATTTACGAGTGAAGCAGAAGAACAACATCACACTCTTCCTCAGTATTTTCATCGTTTTCCAGCACAAAAATCGAAACGTTCTGAAATCAAGATGCATTTAGAACGACTGAAGATATTACGTCTTGTTCACTGAGAATCTGTTCAAAATGAAGTGAGTTTGTGCTTGAAACAGGAAGTCTGTCCAGAAGTTGTGCTGGAAAACGAGACAGAAACACTGAAGAAGAACATCATTTTATTGCAGTGAAGTGACAGTATCAGGCAGAAGAGGAAGAGTTTGGTGAATCTGTGAGAACTCTGATTGGTTCAGAGACACGCGTGCGCAGGTGCAGAAGGAGGTGTCGTGGTTAGAGGCTGTTGCATCATGGGACACATGGCTGAAGCGTCTACCTGCTGTTCTCCTCTGGTTTCTCCTCCACATCATAGGAGAAGAGGAAGAACGGTGAGTGTGGCAGGTACGGCAGGTGGGCGGAGCCTCGCAGCGGAGGGCTGATCTGATTGGACGGCGGCACGCTGACGGTGGACTTGCGGAGCGCGAGCAGATTGGCCAGGAGAGACGGCTGGGCGGAGTCAGGAGGGGGCGTGGCCTTCCTCTCCTCCTCCTCCTCTTCCTCAGGTGTGTGTTTGTCACAGTGCTCTGATTTACTGTCGGCGCCGCTGAACACGAGCATCATGGGTAAAACACAGTGACTAGTGCTTTATAACGGTTATATACACTGGCTCCGGGAAACAGTGTTAAAAGACATCCAACCCCACAAACTCGTTAATCATAACTGATTAAAAGCCTTCTGTGTTAGTCAGTCAGGTCAATAACACTGATAATATACATAAATAATAATATAATCATTTATATATATATAAACACATGTATGTAAATAATACATAATACTGATAATATATAATAAATGATAATATATATGTAAATAAAAGTATGTAAATTATTCATAAATAAAATTATATTAATACATAATATATATTATATCTAATTATATATATGTGTGTGTAAACAAATTCATATTACAGATAATATAATACTGATAGTATAAGATAATAATAAAATAAATAATATATATTTATGCAAATAATATATAATACTGATAATATATTAAATTATGCAATATAATAATAATATTAATAATAATTTACTGCATATAATATAATATAATAAATAATGCTGATAATATAGAATTACAGATCTAATATATTCATATAATCCAGTATAACCCAGCGGGATTATTAGTCTGAAAACACGAGGATAGAGAAAGTAAATGTGACCAGTTGTAGTCCTGGTTATATGAGGTGATGCACAAGACATAAACCACTAAAACTGCATATATTAAGAGATTTGTAATGAGACGCGTGTGGTTTAGGACTGAACAGTGGAGGACATGACTTCCTCTGACAGCATTAGTGTGAGACTCAGAGAGTGTGTTTAGGACCCGAGGTCAGAGGGGAAGGACTGTACAGAGACTCCGCACTAAAATACCTGATGACACTGAGACTAGAAGGGTTCATTTCCCCCCCATCATCATCATCATCATCATCATCATCTGAGCCCGACTCTGTGACGGGACTCTCCTCCTCATCCTCCTCTCTGCGGCCGGGCAGAAAGAGGGAGTCACGAAGAACACCAGCAGAAGGAAAGAAAGGATGAGCCAGCGAACGCATCTGTGCATGTCTGTGACATCATCATCACTGGCCGCTTCTTTATGAAACATATTAGTCTGTTGGTTATGACAGCAGCTCGAGGTGCACTACACGCGTGAATGAGTCTGATAATGATACACACTAATACCATCTATGAACCTAGTAAAGAAGACTGATCTGAGGTGAGCTGAATGCGTCACATGACCAGTGAAGAACACATGTGATGGGCATGTGATCAGTTTGTGTTAGTTATTGATCATAACCACAGCAGAGTTCAGATACAAACAACATGTGTTCATGAGCCAAACACACACATATTAATAAAATATATATATTTCACTCTGGGGCTCAAAAAATCCCTCATCAAACTTTAAAAAGAGCACAAATAAATGAATGTAAATAATACATAATAATGATAATGTAATATAATAATACTGATAATATGTCAAATATCAATATAATAAATACAAATATATAATTATATTATTAAACATAATATTTATAACAATAATAATAAAGACAATATATAAAATAACAATATAGTATAGTAATATTATAAATGTAAATAATAAATAATACTGATAATAAATAAAACAATACATATACTAAAGATATATATGTAAATAAACATATGCAAATAATACATAATATAATATAATAACTGTAAAACCAGTTTGCTTCAAGTAAAGTCAACTTACATATTTGTGTTAATCTAATGAGATCATAGATGAGTTCATCATCTTTAATTATAGTGAATTAGTTGAGTTAACTTAAAAATTTGAGTGTGATAGGTTGCCTTATCTTTTTTTAAGTTAACTCAACGTTTATAGTGATAATAATACAATCAAATAAAATAAAATCTCCCATATTACTCTGGCAGTAAGGCTCTAAAAAAATCAAAGTTTAAAAAGAGCAAAAAAAATATTAATAATTAAAAATATAAAAAATATGTAAGTTGACTTTAATTATAGTGAATTAGTTGAGTTAACTTAAAAATTTGAGTGTGATAGGTTGCCTTATCTTTTTAAGTTAGCTCAACATTTTTAATAGTGAAAATAATAAAAAATAATAATAAAAAATCTCCCATATTACACTGGGAGTAAGGCTCTACAAAAATTCTTCATCAATCTAAGTTTAAAAAGAGCAAAAAAACGGCAGACAATGTCCTTCTAATAAATGTTTTTGAATAAATCTGAAGAAACTATTAAAATGGCAAAAGTGCTGAGTCTGATCAAGACTTACATCACTGGGAGATATTCATGCGTCACATGAGGTCTGCAGCAGAAACACACGGAGAAGATCCGTCACACGCTGAGATCATGTGTGTCCTGAACCCCAGTGAACTGCGCCACTGTCTACATAGGCAGCTCCCTTCTTAGGGAACATCCCAACGGAAAATAACTTCATAACTCGCTGATCTGAAACACTTTCACATTAACACTCGCCTGTGAAACCCGTTTCCTTCTGTCCAAAATTACTGTACGCTTCATTTTATACAGAAATCTGTTTTCATTTGTCAAAATTATGTTTTATTTGTTTCATTAAATTGTAATCAAAATCAAATCAAGAACTGTGTCTAAAAATCTGAATTCACAAATTTATTAATTTATAAAAATGTAAACAATTACGAAATCTGTTCTGTTTTCCACTTCTCTTCATATTTATTTGGATTGATTAATCTGCAAAAATCATGCCTAAACAACTCAATTCATAAAACTTTAACAATTTAGTAATTTATGAAATGTTAACAATAATAGGTTCCCTTTCGAAAGCTACAATCGATGCTGCGCTGCTCAGCGCATTGGGAACGTCTTTAATCGTGACCAGCTGTGAATATTGTGTATAACACGTCAATGAAATTGACCCGGAGGCAATATAGCCTCGGTCGGTGACGTCATCACCGCACCCCCGCGACACGAGGCTATAAGTAGATGAGCCACAGGTGCATCGTCAGGTCTTTTGTCTTCAGACCATTACTGTGCATGTGTGAACGTCAAAACTCTCTCTCTACCTTTTATCTGCTACAGATCTTTGCTAGGAGTTAGTTTATTCAGGCAGTGTGCAGAAAATGTCTCATTTCTCAAGCCTTTTTCTCTCTCGTACATCAAAGAGTTTAAAAAGTAAAAAAAGAGGAGAAATGAGCCAACAAAACAATAAGTGTTGTGTTCCTCCATGCTCCCGTCCCATGTCAGAACTGGATACACACACTTACTGCTTTGTTTGTTTGGGAAAGAACTGCCCTTGCATTTGAGCATGGTGATTGCGAGCACAGTGGAATGTTCACAGTTAAAGTGCTTCGCGTTCGCTTTGCTTATTTCATTGGGGTAGCGCCCATAATGATTGTGGGGCTCGCGTGCGATCTGGCTGAGAAGCGAGAGACGGTGCGTCCTTATCGCTCGCTCTCTCTCCAGATCGCGATGTCCTTTTGCCTGACTACCGAAGCGTGCCTCGGCGCTTCTTCGGCTCGGGCAGAGGACATTGAATCTCGTGGGTTTGTCGCCTCCGAGCGTTTCTCCCGTGATGATAAAAGGAGAACGCTCGTGGCGATCGCTCGTGCAGTGGCCGGATTATTCTGATCACAACAAAAAGAGTCCCATAAAACAGTCTATAAATAAAGACTGTAAATATTTATGTCTTGTGTCCTCGACATCGAGCCATTCTACTATCGCGGGTGCGAGGGCACGCGATTATATGATATTGTCTCAGTTTGGAGAGACGCTCGCGGGCTATCTCTCCCCTGGGATCACATTATCAGATGCATTTTCAGCGGTCAGGCTGGTACTGCGTTGTACACCATGGCTGTGTTAAAGGCATACCAGGTTTATCTTATGAAAGATTTAAACACAGCATATCATCCAGACCGTGTTTGCTTGTCTGATTGGGATGTGTTTATTGCTGAGAAACTGATTTATATATATATAATATTTTATATAATATATATATATGTATTATATATAATATAAAATTGTCTGACTGTTCTTCGGCAACATTTAATTCTGAGGAATTAAAGCTGCCTCCGAACATATCTCTCGTTATGATAAAACATTTGAGAGGTTCTCGAGGTGGTGACTTGTGTGATGGTCGGATTACAGCTAGACTGCCCTCCTTGAGGATCTCCATGACGTTAACTCGTTCATGGGAAAACCTTATTCTTCGTGCATCTTTGTGCCCTTGACGTATTAAGACTATCATGGGTGCGGGGTTGTGTGGTTTTACGATGATGGGCCAGTCTGAAGAGACATTTTCTTCTCTTCTTTTTGCTCATCGTCATTTTAGGAGGGTTTAAAGCAGAGTGTAACGAGTTGCGCTCTCCCTCGAAAAAAAACTGGGGACCTGCTCATTGCACTCAGCAGCTGCATAATAGACCTAAGACAAAATCCTGAGGGTTGTTTTGTCCCAGGTCTGTGGGGGTGTGCCCCAACGGGACGAGACATTTAAATCAAACAGCTCCTACCTGACACCCTCACGAAACCACTGTACTTCCTCGCCACCTCTGGTGATTCGGGGAGCAGCGGTTTCCAGCGAAATGTTAGATGTTCTGTTGCTTTTCTGCTGTCATCCAGGACACAGAACATCTAACATCCCCTCAAAAGGAAGTGTTAAGTTGATACCACTCTCAGAGAGTCTGGCAGCGTGGAAACTTCTGCCAGTTTTTTCTACTTGGGTATTAAGTACAGTACAAATAGGATAAAATCCAATTTATTAATCGTCCTCCGCGTTTCAACGGCGTGGTATTCACTTCCGTGAGACCGGAACTGGCGCATGTACTGTCACAAGAGCTACAATCTCTGCTGAACAAAGAGGCCATAGAACATGTTCCTCTTTCAGAGAGAGAGTCAGGCTATTACAGCAGATACTTCCTGGTCCCCAAGAAGGATGGGGGGTTGCGTCCAATCTTCCATCTTTGAGGCTTAAACCGTACAGTTAAAGCACTCAAGTTCAAGATGTTAACTGTAAAGACGATCGTGTCGTAAATTCAACATCACGTTTGGTTCGTCATGATCGATCTGAGGGACGTATATTTTCATATAGAATATTGCCACAACACAGGAGGTTCCCAAGTTTGCTTCTGGGGGCAAGGCTTACCAATATTGGGTCCTTCCATTTGACCTAGCCATGTTATCTCTAGGGGGCTGAGGTCAACGCCAAGGGCGTTCTCTCTCCCACCCTGAGGGTAACATGTTTGGGGTTAAATGAGACTCTGTCACCATCGGGCATAATTGTCTCCCGCTCGTGTCAGGACCAATTAACACCCTAAGCAACACCTAGCTAGGTCAGGACATTACATAGGTCTCATGGCAGCTGCGTCCACAATGATTCCTCTGGGCCTTTTGCGCATGAGACCATGTCAGTTGTGGCTCAAAACGGGGGATTTCAATCCCCAAGAGCAAATAAAGGCAAGAACACTCGCTGAGTGCTTCGTGTCCTTTCTAAAATCCATGTTTATGGTAAGGGTTACGCGCTGCGGCTTCGTTCCCTTTCTATGTGGTTCAGACCCCGGTTCCTTGCTTTGGGTCCCACTTTAGGTGCGTCTTGCTGTCGCAGAATGCTAACGGCAGACGCCTCCCTGATGGGCTGGGGAGCGGTCTTAAGTGGTCGTCCAGCTCAAGGGGAATGGGAGGGTCATCAGCTCAATTGGCACATCAACTGCCTCAAGCTGATGACTGTATTTCTGGCCCTGAAATACTTTCTCCCTCAGTTGGGAGACAGTCATGTCCTAGTGCAGCACAGCGGCAGTCTCTTACATAAATCACCAGGGAGGTTTGTGCTCACGCAATCTGAACAGAATAGCGAGGCAGATCTTTCTCTGGGCCCAGGAAAAGTTCCTGTCACTCAGGGCAGTGTACATTTCAGGGCACCTGAATGTGGGAGCGGATTTACTGTTCAGACAGAAACTACCGATAGGGGAATGGAAACTCCACCCAGAAGTAGTCAAACAGATTTGGACCAGATTTTACGAAGTGGTGTTGGACCTCTTCGCCTCTTATCAGAAAGCGCAATGTCCCCTCTACTTCTCTCTGAATCACCCAGCCCCTGGGTCTGGATGCGATGGCACACACATGGCCCAGAATGTGCCTGTATGCGTTTCCTCCAGTTTCTCTGCTTCCAGGAGTTCTAGCCAGAGTTTGGTTCTCTGAGATAATATCTCTCCTCAACGGCTCGTCATGGACGATTCCGGAGAGGAGGGACTTTCTGTTTCAGACGGAGGCCACGATATTCCATCCCAGGCCCAACCTCTGGAACCTTCATGTTTGGCCCCTGATGGGTACCAACTGAGGGACACTGGGCTTTCGCCTGCCGTTATTGAGACCATTCTAAGTGCTAGGGATTCCTCCACTAGAAAGAGTTATGCCAACAAATGGAGTGTCTTTGAAAGGTGTTGTACATAATGCAGATTCGGTCAACTGCCAGATTGCTTCAGTTCTGGATTTTCTGCGGGAAAAATTAACAACAGGCACATGCCCCGCCACTCTCAAGGTTTATTTGGCCGCTCTTATGGCTTGCCATGCCTTGGTTTACGGGGTGCCACTCGGGAGACATCCTCTGCTCGCTTGTTTCATTCGTGGGGCCAGACGACTGAGGCCTCCCGTAAAACCAATATCCCATCATGGGACATAGCAGTAGTCCTAGAAGGGTCTGGTTGAGACACCTTTTGAAACTCTAGAATCAGCGTCTGAAAACTTCTGACTCTAAAGATGTTTTTTTCTTATGGCAATAACTTCTTTGAAAATAATTGGGAATATGCAGGCTCTGTTGATTTTGCCACCCTGCTTAGACTTTGCCCAGGAATGGTGAAAGTGATTTTGCATCCTCATCCTGATTACCTGCCTAAGGTGCCTTTTTCGGCTATACATCCTGTCACGCTTGAGGCCTTCTGCTCTCCGCCGTTCACGACGCCGGAACAGGGGAGATCTTATAGACTATGTCCAGTCCGTGCTCTTCAGGCCTACGTCCACACTAGCTAGTGGCGTAAGTCAGAGCGACTTTTCGTCTGTTATGGGGGCCGCAACCGAGGGGCTGCTGCCAATAAGCAGACCATGTCACATTGGGTCAGGGATGCTATTGCTCTTGCCTATGAGGCGCGCGGTCAAGCTTCGCCAATGGCTTTAAGGGCTCACTCCACCAGAGGGGTCGCCTCCTCTGCTGCCTTGGCAAGAGGTGCCCCTTGCAGTTTATTTGTGATGCGGCAGGCTGGTCCTCTCCGCACACATTCATAAGATTTTATAGTTTGGATGTTCATGCCACTCCGGGCTCTCATGTCCTTGAGTCGTCATCGCAAGCTAATGTCTAGGCCTTCTTACGTTCTTGTGAAACTCACCTGCACAACCGTGGGAGTCCAGACATGTTCAAGCACGGCGGCGTGGGTATTCTCGTTCCCAATGCGCTGAGCAGCGCAGCATCGATTGTAGCTTTCGAAAGGGAACGTCTCCGGTTACTTATTGTAACCTTGTTCCCTGAGAAAGCGGAACGAGATGCTGCGCTACTTTGCCGTGCTGAAGATGTCCCAGGACTGCTCTTCAGACAAAATATCCTGACGATGCACCTGTGGCTCATCTACTTATAGCCTCGTGTCGCGGGGGTGCGGTGATGACGTCACCGACCGAGGCTATATTGCCTCCGGGTCAATTTCATTGACGTGTTATACACAATATTCACAGCTGGTCACGATTAAAGACGTTCCCAATGCGCTGAGCAGCGCAGCATCTCGTTCCGCTTTCTCAGGGAACAAGGTTACAATAAGTAACCGGAGACGTTCCTATGAAATATGTTTAATTTCTTCCCCAAATTCTGTGTTTTCTGTTTTAATTTTTCTGGATTTATCAAAAATGGCAGAGGAATTTATCAATTTACCGTAGATAAATGTAAGTTTTAACCCCCAGAGGTCGGCGGTATCGCCGGCGATACCAGCTCGCTTTTTTTTAGCAGTGTAAAAGAAACTCAAAAATACTCGGTTGACTTTGATTTTCCATTGGAGTTTCATACATCAATCGATTCTGTTAAATGTGTATTATTTTTGTGTATACTCACAATAAAAACAAAGTGTTGTGCTTTTTGCCAAATAAAGAAAAATAAACACGAAGCGAGTTCTGCCTCCTCTCTGTCAGTTAAGTCCATTCTGAAACGCGTCCGAAAATGAACCATAACTCAGTGAATACTCAGTCAAACAGGCATTCAGACATACAGGCATGAAGCTTGAATTCTCATCTTTTAAACGAAGTAATTTTTATAAAAAACAAATATTCACAGTTTATGTAATATGTATGCAAAGAGAGAGATGTCAGTCGTTCTCATCTCAGCTAATTAAGTTTTAATGTGCTCCGCCCACGGAGAGCACGCGCTATTCAAACGCAAATGTGAGCCGATCCAAACAAACCTGTAAAACGCCCATCAGCTGGATAACACACACCGCGA
>CM040824.1:43538108-43540608 GCA_022828995.1 Vimba vimba | reverse complement strand
CTAACCAAATAGCAATGCAGTAGAAACTACACTGAAAATCCTAACAACTACATAGCAACACCCTAGCAACCACCCACAACACTCTAGATTCTCCGGGGCATGTTTCTGCAGGCAAATACCAAACACACTGATTTAAATAAATGTAAAGAGCAGGAATAAACGTAAAGGGTAAAATCTCCTCCTGACCTCCTGATTTGGAAGCAAGGCAACAAAAACCCTAAAGAAAGATGTGGAAATGAAGTGCAGCGCATGAAGAAAACAGATGGTGAAATGCATTTATGAACTCAAAGGGCCAAAAGCGAAACAGGGAAATAATAAGTTCAGCCAGAAACACCCAAAATAAGCATGTGAGTGTGCTCCAGCACGCGTGGCGTCGGCGTCGCACAGCAGCTGTAGGCCTGTGGTTGGGCAAATGTGTCTGGGAATGAGATGTTACATGAGTTTCTGCAGTGTGTCCAGAGCCAGCTTTCAGAAAAACAAGCATAAATCCACTTTAAAAGAGCCGTTTGAGCTGATGTGGGTTACGGATGAGACAAACCTGATCA
Organism: Vimba vimba; assembly: GCA_022828995.1. Taxonomy (NCBI): domain Eukaryota; kingdom Metazoa; phylum Chordata; class Actinopteri; order Cypriniformes; family Leuciscidae; genus Vimba; species Vimba vimba. The sequence goes on along the minus strand of CM040824.1, from coordinate 43,540,063 downwards.
AACTCAACACACTGCAGCAGCATATAACACAAGCTAAACTCAGGACATGCTTTACAGGCTAAACTTGCTGCTGGTATTATAGGCCTAACCATAATTCATAGTGTGCATTATAAGCATTATGAATAAATGTTAAGGGTGTAACAATATATCGCAATACAAAAATGCATCAATATATGTATAGTGCACCCAAGATAAAAAATTCAAGTTTAGTGTCAGAACTACATTAAACTACTATATAATGTTGAATATAATGTATAATAATGCACTGGGGAAATATGTGTGTGTCCTGATAATGCCAAATGTCTTGTTAGCAGTAAAAGTGTCCTACTTTATTTTACATATATCTAGTCAGAGACAGTTCAAGCATATTCATCTAAAATAATTCAGTATTTTCATCTTGAGAATCATGAATATTGTTATTCTGGCGTCTCTATTGTCCTGTGCTTTGGGTTTCAGCACAAGTCCAAGCCTGTTCATTTACACACACAATGTAATACCAAATTTAGCATTTGAATCAACAGTACATTTTTTGTTAATCTTTCATCACATGTCTTGGAGTATCGCAATAATATGGTATCGCTAGTTCAGTATGGTGATATGCATCACATCGTGACACGAGGGCATCGCTACACCCCTGATAAATGTCCATTCACTGATATCTGACCCTCGGCCGAGTGAGTATTTATATCCGCAGCTCGTGTGTCTGAACCCGATGCAGTCGCTGACGAACGCCACGACGCGCTCCACATGTCCTGTGACATCACCGTGTCCGAATGCTACTCTGTTTCCGTGGCGACAGCGATGTGCAAAAGTCTGACCTCGTCCGGCGGGGGTCACTGAAACACAAACACTCAGGCTTTGTCCACACTAACACAGTTTCATCTGAAACCGCATCTTTTCTCTGCGCCTCGGCCTTCACACACTGAGACGCGCTGTGGCGTTGTCAGAACGGAGGTGTTTAAAAACGATGTATAGATCTATAGATTGTATCTATATTCATGTTTATACTGGTATTGTGCCTGGTATGTGCTGTTCACTTTCACACTGTTGATAAAATATGTTACTTCACACACTCTTCACATCACAGTCCTGCAAACATGACAGAATTTACTCAGATCTGCTGTCCTGCGGCGAGACATGAGAGCGCTCGTGTTTCAGACAAACAGATAATAGTGTGTGAGTGAGACCTGGACGATCATGAATGAGGAGATACTCTGCTGAATAAAATGATCCTGTCAGAAGAGTTGCGCGATAACTTTATCATTTATATTTCCGTCTGCATCATCTCAGTGAGGGTGTGTGAGGGTTTACACATGCGCAGTAAAGGGGAATCTAGCGGTTTCAGGCGTTTTCCAAAAGTTTCTCGTCCACACTTGAACGCCGGAAACCACAACACTCTAGCCAAATACTAGGTTTTCACCAAAGTAAGAACACTCTGAAGCCTTTAACATCCACATAGCAACGCCCTAGCAACGGCATTTTCAAATGTATAGGGTTAATATTATAACTTCCCATAAGGCATTTCATGTGCTGATGATGTGGCGTCACATGCCTCTGGAGCGGTAAAAATAACACACATATAGATAACAGAGCTCCACACATGCGCGCACACACACACACACACACACACACTCTCTCCTCTCTGTTCTGCTGTAGATCAACCACTAAAGTTCCCAGACTTCACACCTTGTGCACAGCATGTGCTGCCCAGTGATGTCATCATATCCCACAATGCCCAGTGAATGGCAGCTGCATCCAACTGAGAACACTCTCTCACACACACACACACACACACACACACACACACACACACACACTGTATGCTAATGATCAGGTGGTTCCTGTGAACGTGTAACTAAACTTTAGGGCGTGAAGCCACTGTGAGTGTCCCATAACCATGACAACCTGTTGCTGACAGAGGAAACACACACACACACACACACACACACACACAC
>CM040824.1:43520608-43525608 GCA_022828995.1 Vimba vimba | reverse complement strand
GTTGTCTCGGTCCTCCCTCATGCAGTTTAATTGGTTGACATCGCGTGTATGATTGACAGGAACAGAATGTAAGGCTGATCAGACAGTCGAAACGAATGTGTAGTGCTCCTTTAGGCCTGTATAATTATAATTTTTTTGTTGTTCTCTGAATTAGTCAATTATTTTAAATAAAATTAAAATTATTCATTATTACATAATGATTTAATTTCTATAGGCTAGCCTATATTTTTTAGCAGAATTTTTTTTCCCTGTCCTGGACTCGTTCTTGACTCGGTCTTGACTCGGACTCGAACCTTTTTGGACTCGGTCTTGACTCGGACTCGAACCTCTTTGGACTCGGTCTTGACTTGGACTCGACTAGTCCTGGTCTTGGACTTGTCTTGGACTCGACAAAGGTGGTCTTGACTACAGCCCTAGTTCTGTGTATAATTATTTTGTATATATAAATACACACATATGCATGTATATATTTAAGAAATATTTGCATGTATATACTGTATATATATTTACTCAGACACACACTAACTCACACACACTTTTATTTATTCTAATTATTATATATTTTATTATATATTATATAATTATTATATTTATATATAAATAACACATTTTTCTTAAATACTGTATATACATGCATGCGTGTGTATTTTTATGTACAAAATAATTATACAAAGTACACACACATATATTATGTAAACACAAACTTTTATTTTGGATGCGATTAATCGTTGTCCAGCACTAAATGTTAGTTTTATTTAATGACAGAGACCCAGATTACAGCAGTCTTACAGAGACACACACACACACACACACACACACACACAGACATCGACATCGGCATTGTGGGAAACGGATCACCCTTTGACAGCGCTGAAATAACAGCAGTTTTGTGAAGATCAGCCATAAAACATATTAGAGCAGCGTTTCCGTTTCAGACATTACAGCGCAGTACACGCAATCACCACAGGCCATAAAGCACAGGAACACACACTCACACACACACACACACACACACACACACACACTACACACACACACACACACATTCACTCACTCACTCACACTACACACACACAGACTCACACACTCACACTCACACTCTCACACACACACACACACACACACACACTCACACTACACACACACACATTCACTCACTCACTCACACACACACACACTCACACTACACACACACACATTCACTCACTCTCACACACACACACACTCTCACACTACACACACACACACATTCACTCACTCACACACACTACACACCAGGCACGTGCACAGGTAGGGCTCAACCTGTGCAGAGCACATGCCCTTTTTGCCCTTACACTCCGAAGTGCCCTTTTTTTGGTGGTGTTTTTATTTTTATTTTATTTTTTAAATCAATGCTATTGGTCACCCTTTACGTCTGTCTGTCTGTTTTACAAATATTTAGCCAATGAAAGTTCTTAAAAGGAGCTTTTGTAAATCTTATTCGATCCTCAAGCTCAGGGCCGGCCCGCGGCATAGGCAGTATAGGCAAATGCTAAGGGCGCCACTCATCCATAGGGGCGCCAAAATGAGTGAACGAGTGAATTTTTTTTTTTTTTTAATTTAAATTAAATAAATAATAATAATACTATTTAAACCATTACTTCGAAATACTACCAGATAAAGCAAAAAAAAAAAAAAGTCCGGCACATCAATCTTCCCCCGCCCAGCGAGTGCTTAAAGTGCGTCAGAAAAAGAGCGCGCGCGCGATCAGTTGTTGGTAATTTGTTGTGTAGCGTGCGCGACGCCGCATCCAATGTAGACAGCATTGCTTTTGGTTTGCTTTTGTTTGTTTTAACACACTCAGGCTCCCCTGTAGAAACGGACCTGGCAGCTCGCGCCAGGTCTAGACACGGTGAAAGTTTCCTGAGTGTGACGGATGGCCAAATTTACATGACACATTATAAATTAGCATTATAGTCTGCAATAAATACAGTGTCAAAAAGAAGAGAAGAGGATAAAAGGGGATAAAGACAGGTAAAGTGCATGATGTAGTGAATTAACAGTATCTAATTGCATAGTAGTAGCCTAAGATACTATAATTTAATGGCATTTATTTTAACCTTAAACTTAATATTAGCAGTTGTGAGTTCTCCAGAGGCCACAGACAGTGTGATTTTGTATAACAATCATGTCAGTTTTAAGACGCATTTTTTATCACTTTTTTAATTAATGTTTTACACTACAGTTGTGCAGTTTTGGGGGATATATGGCATTTTTTTTATTTATTTGCAAAAATTAGTAATGATATTTATTTACAGGTTTATTAAAAATAGCAAAGTTCACATTAAATCTGTATTGTAAAACGCGCTATAAAAGATAATGGGGACTTGACTTGAATGCTAGATGTAATACACTACAGGCCAAAAATTTGGACACATTACTATTTTTAATGTTTTTGAAAGAAGTTCTTCTATCATTTATTTCTGTGATTCTGTGAATTTTCAGGATCATTACTCCAGTCTTCAGTGTCACATGTGACATCCAGTCTATCACATGATCCTTTAGAAATCATTCTAATATTCTGATTTATTATGAGTGTTGGAAACAGTTCTGCTGCCTAATATATTTGATGAATAAAAGGTTAAAAAGAACTGCATTTATTCAAAATAAAAAAAAATATTTTCTAATAATATAAATCTTCTTTACTAACACTTTTTATCAATTTAACACATCCTTGCTGAATAAAAGTATTGATTTATTTCAAAAAAAGAAAGAAAAAAAATTACTGACCCCAAATTACTGACCAGTAGTGTATATTGTTGTTACAAAAGATTTCTATTTTTAAAACATTTGCTTCTTTTTTTATTTTTATTTTTTTACTTTTTATTCATCAAATTATCCTAAAAAGTATCACAGGTTATGAAAAAATATTAAGCAGCAGAACTGTTCCCAACTTTGATAATGAATCATCATATTAGAATGATTTCTAAAGGATAATGTGATAGTAATGGTCCTGAAAGTTCAGCTTTGCATCACAGAAATAAATGATAATTTAAAGTATAATGAATTGAAAACCAATTATTTTAAATTGTAATAATATATCACAATATTACATTTTTTTCTGTATTTTTGATCAAATAAATGCAGGCTTGATGAGCAGAAGAAACTTCTTTGAAAAACATTAAAAATAGTAATGTTTCCAAACTTTTGGCCTGTAGTGTGTGTGTGTGTATGTGTATATATATATATATATATATATATATATATATATATATATATATATATATACTGTATATCATGAACACAATGACGGGGTGAAATGGGCTGTGATGCATGGGGCGCCAGGTAAAATCTTGCCTAGGGGAGCAAATTGGTCAGGGCCGGCCCTGCTCAAGCTGTTAGTAAGCTGATAACTCCGCCCCCTCTATATTCACCGAATCAACTGAAGTTCCACAGCAGCCGCACAGTAGACAGCAGCAGCTGAACGAAGTTTTGCGAAGGGTAAATAAATATCTTGTTGTTTGAATAAGTACTACTAAACACTATGTCTATAAAGACTCATATTTTATTTATTTGATGTCTTACCATTTACCATTTACATGTGGGACGTCGCCTGAGAGAGAGGTCTAGGCTAGCATTTGCCATCTAGTCATAGCCGGCGCCGTTTTAATGACGGACAAAAAAATGCACATTTGCACACATTCGCTGGTCAAAAACTATATATTGATAAGTAATACAACAACATATAATTTGTTTTTACTATCGGAAAATCATAACAGGTGCGCCCCCGCGCTGTTTCGTACGGGAACTTACACAAAGCGACGAGTGATCCTCGTCACCTAGGTAACATATATTTCTAAGAAATGTCTTCTTTGCTTTATGATTGCTGATACACTTAATTTATTAACATTTAGGCTAATCATGTTATGGTGATAATATTAAATTATGGTTAATTCACGGCTGTTAATAGGCATGTATTCGCTATCTAGCTAATTTTTAAATCCATAGTAGGCTATTCTATAGCCTACTCTCCGCTCGTCCTCACATGTATAAAATGTAGTAGGCTATAACATGGTTTTACTACAGTAATGTTGTAGTAGTAACTAAAAAAAACATTACAGAAGATCACTGTGAAATCTTTAGATTTTATCATGCAGAATGTAATTTATGATTTAATTCATTGCCAGGTAGGCGGATACATGTTGGATATGCTATAGTAACGGTATGGCTATAGTTTCTTATAATCTGGTATTGAGTTGGACATAATTACTTAAATTATATTTCAAAATAGTTTGTCAAAAATACTTGACTCATTGCTCTACCTTCCCCTCTTCTCAATGTCATACATAATCATGTTAACCAAATAATACATATTAGTTTATAAAACCAAACAGAATAGCTTACCCTGTTTATCTATAGCCTATTATCTATATTATTATTATGGTTGTTATTAATCGTGAATAAATCTAAAGCTTTTGAGACTATTATTTTGTGTCATTGAATTTGTCATGAAGATGTGACCATTTCTTCCTTTTATGTAGGCTTAAAAAAAAATAAAAAAGGCAGGGGGGTGCCCTTTTTCAGTTTCAGCACATGCCCCTCAAAAGGTCTGTGCACGGCCCTGCTACACACACACAGACTCACACACTCACACTCACACACACACACAGGCACACACACACACTCATACACTGACACACACACACACACACACACACACACACACACACACACACACACAGAGAGAGACAGCCACACTCACACTCTCACACACACACACACACACACACACACACACACACACACACACACACACGTGCTTTCACTTTAGCTCCAGTATGAACTCAGAGCGTGTCGATGGATTTGTAGCTTTGATCAACAATCACACGGCGGGTCGTCAGGCTAATTCGGCAGATTCGACCCGCAGTGACAGACATCGACTCACACACACACACACACACACACACACGTGCTGAAGGTTTCACATGTTCAAATGTTAGTATGTGTGACCAAAGAGTGTG
>CM040824.1:43440608-43515608 GCA_022828995.1 Vimba vimba | reverse complement strand
AGAAAGAGAACAGAAACCAGAGAGAAAGAGAACAGAAACCAGAGAGAAACCAGAGAGAAACCAGAGAGAAAGAGAACAGAAACCAGAGAGAAACCAGAGAGAAACCAGAGAAACCAGAGAGAAACCAGAGAGAAAGAGAACAGAAACCAGAGAGAAACCAGAGAGAAACCAGAGAGAAACCAGAGCAGAAACCAGAGAGAAACCAGAGAGAAACCAGAGCAGAAACCAGAGCAGAAACCAGAGAGAAACCAGAGAGAAAGAGAACAGAAACCAGAGAAACCAGAGAGAAACCAGAGAGAAACCAGAGAGAAAGAGAGCAGAAACCAGAGAGAAACCAGAGAGAAAACAGAGAGAAACCAGAGAGAAACCAGAGAGAAACCAGAGAGAAAGAGAGCAGAAACCAGAGAAACCAGAGAGAAACCAGAGAAACCAGAGAGAAACCAGAGAGAAACCAGAGAGAAACCAGAGAAACCAGAGAGAAACCAGAGAGAAACCAGAGAGAAACCAGAGAAACCAGAGAGAAACCAGAGAGAAACCAGAGAGAAACCAGAGAGAAAGAGAGCAGAAACCAGAGAGAAAGAGAGCAGAAACCAGAGAGAAACCAGAGAGAAACCAGAGAAACCAGAGAGAAAGAGAGCAGAAACCAGAGAGAAAGAGAGCAGAAACCAGAGAGAAACCAGAGAGAAACCAGAGAAACCAGAGAGAAAGAGAGCAGAAACCAGAGAGAAAGAGAGCAGAAACCAGAGAAACCAGAGAGAAACCAGAGAAACCAGAGAGAAACCAGAGAGAAACCAGAGAGAAACCAGAGAAACCAGAGAGAAACCAGAGAGAAACCAGAGAAACCAGAGAGAAACCAGAGAGAAACCAGAGAGAAACCAGAGAAACCAGAGAGAAACCAGAGAGAAACCAGAGAGAAACCAGAGAGAAAGAGAGCAGAAACCAGAGAGAAAGAGAGCAGAAACCAGAGAGAAACCAGAGAGAAACCAGAGAAACCAGAGAGAAAGAGAGCAGAAACCAGAGAGAAAGAGAGCAGAAACCAGAGAGAAACCAGAGAGAAACCAGAGAAACCAGAGAGAAAGAGAGCAGAAACCAGAGAGAAAGAGAGCAGAAACCAGAGAGAAACCAGAGAGAAACCAGAGAAACCAGAGAGAAAGAGAGCAGAAACCAGAGAGAAACCAGAGAGAAAGAGAACAGAAACCAGAGAGAAACCAGAGAGAAACCAGAGAGAAACCAGAGAGAAAGAGAGCAGAAACCAGAGAGAAACCAGAGAGAAAGAGAACAGAAACCAGAGAGAAACCAGAGAGAAAGAGAACAGAAACCAGAGAGAAACCAGAGAGAAAGAGAGCAGAAACCAGAGAGAAACCAGAGAGAAAGAGAACAGAAACCAGAGAGAAACCAGAGAGAAAGAGAGCAGAAACCAGAGAGAAAGAGAGCAGAAACCAGAGAGAAACCAGAGAGAAAGAGAGCAGAAACCAGAGAGAAACCAGAGAGAAACCAGAGAGAAAGAGAACAGAAACCAGAGAGAAACCAGAGAGAAACCAGAGAAACCAGAGAGAAACCAGGGAAACCAGAGAGAAACCAGAGAGAAACCGGAGAGAAACCAGAGAAACCAGAGAGAAACCAGAGAGAAACCAGAGAGAAACCAGAGAAACCAGAGAGAAACCAGAGAGAAACCAGAGAGAAACCAGAGAAACCAGAGAGAAACCAGAGAGAAACCAGAGAGAAACCAGAGAGAAACCAGAGAGAAAGAGAGCAGAAACCAGAGAGAAAGAGAACAGAAACCAGAGAGAAACCAGAGAGAAACCAGAGAAACCAGAGAGAAACCAGAGAGAAACCAGAGAGAAACCAGAGAGAAACCAGAGAGAAAGAGAGCAGAAACCAGAGAGAAAGAGAGCAGAAACCAGAGAGAAACCAGAGAGAAACCAGAGAGAAAGAGAGCAGAAACCAGAGAGAAACCAGAGAGAAACCAGAGAGAAACCAGAGAGAAACCAGAGAGAAACCGGAGAGAAACCAGAGAAACCAGAGAGAAACCAGAGAGAAACCAGAGAGAAAGAGAGCAGAAACCAGAGCAGAAACCAGAGAGAAACCAGAGAGAAAGAGAGCAGAAACCAGAGAGAAACCAGAGAGAAAGAGAACAGAAACCAGAGAGAAACCAGAGAGAAACCAGAGAGAAAGAGAGCAGAAACCAGAGAGAAACCAGAGAGAAAGAGAACAGAAACCAGAGAGAAAGAGAGCAGAAACCAGAGAGAAACCAGAGAGAAAGAGAGCAGAAACCAGAGAGAAACCAGAGAGAAAGAGAGCAGAAACCAGAGAGAAAGAGAGCAGAAACCAGAGAGAAACCAGAGAGAAAGAGAGCAGAAACCAGAGAGAAACCAGAGAGAAACCAGAGAGAAACCAGAGAGAAACCAGAGAGAAACCAGAGAGAAAGAGAACAGAAACCAGAGAGAAAGAGAACAGAAACCAGAGAGAAACCAGAGAAACCAGAGAGAAACCAGAGAGAAAGAGAGCAGAAACCAGAGAGAAACCAGAGAGAAACCAGAGAGAAACCAGAGAGAAACCAGAGAGAAAGAGAACAGAAACCAGAGAGAAACCAGAGAAACCAGAGAGAAACCAGAGAGAAACCAGAGAGAAACCAGAGAGAAACCAGAGAGAAACCAGAGAGAAAGAGAGCAGAAACCAGAGAGAAAGAGAGCAGAAACCAGAGAGAAACCAGAGAGAAACCAGAGAGAAACCAGAGAGAAAGAGAGCAGAAACCAGAGAGAAACCAGAGAGAAACCAGAGAGAAACCAGAGAGAAACCAGAGAGAAAGAGAACAGAAACCAGAGAGAAACCAGAGAGAAACCAGAGAGAAACCAGAGAGAAAGAGAGCAGAAACCAGAGAGAAACCAGAGAGAAACCAGAGAGAAAGAGAGCAGAAACCAGAGAGAAAGAGAGCAGAAACCAGAGAGAAAGAGAACAGAAACCAGAGAAACCAGAGAGAAAGAGAGCAGAAACCAGAGAGAAAGAGAACAGAAACCAGAGAAACCAGAGAGAAACCAGAGAGAAAGAGAACAGAAACCAGAGAGAAAGAGAACAGAAACCAGAGAGAAACCAGAGAGAAAGATAGCAGAAACCAGAGAGAAACCAGAGAGAAACCAGAGAGAAAGAGAGCAGAAACCAGAGAGAAAGAGAACAGAAACCAGAGAGAAAGAGAACAGAAACCAGAGAGAAACCAGAGAGAAAGAGAGCAGAAACCAGAGAGAAAGAGAGCAGAAACCAGAGAGAAACCAGAGAGAAAGAGAGCAGAAACCAGAGAGAAACCAGAGAGAAAGAGAACAGAAACCAGAGAGAAACCAGAGAGAAACCAGAGAGAAACCAGAGAGAAAGAGAGCAGAAACCAGAGAGAAAGAGAGCAGAAACCAGAGAGAAAGAGAACAGAAACCAGAGAAACCAGAGAGAAAGAGAGCAGAAACCAGAGAGAAACCAGAGAGAAAGAGAGCAGAAACCAGAGAGAAAGAGAACAGAAACCAGAGAAACCAGAGAGAAAGAGAGCAGAAACCAGAGAGAAACCAGAGAGAAAGAGAGCAGAAACCAGAGAGAAACCAGAGAGAAAGAGAGCAGAAACCAGAGAGAAAGAGAGCAGAAACCAGAGAGAAACCAGAGAGAAAGAGAGCAGAAACCAGAGAGAAACCAGAGAGAAAGAGAACAGAAACCAGAGAGAAAGAGAGCAGAAACCAGAGAGAAACCAGAGAGAAAGAGAGCAGAAACCAGAGAGAAACCAGAGAGAAACCAGAGAGAAAGAGAGCAGAAACCAGAGAGAAAGATAGCAGAAACCAGAGAGAAAGAGAGCAGAAACCAGAGCAGAAACCAGAGAGAAAGAGAACAGAAACCAGAGAGAAACCAGAGAGAAAGATAGCAGAAACCAGAGAGAAACCAGAGAGAAAGAGAACAGAAACCAGAGAGAAACCAGAGAGAAACCAGAGAGAAACCAGAGAGAAAGAGAGCAGAAACCAGAGAGAAAGAGAGCAGAAACCAGAGAGAAAGAGAACAGAAACCAGAGAGAAAGAGAGCAGAAACCAGAGAGAAACCAGAGAGAAAGAGAGCAGAAACCAGAGAGAAAGAGAGCAGAAACCAGAGAGAAACCAGAGAGAAAGAGAGCAGAAACCAGAGAGAAACCAGAGAGAAAGAGAGCAGAAACCAGAGAGAAAGAGAGCAGAAACCAGAGAAACCAGAGAGAAAGAGAGCAGAAACCAGAGAGAAACCAGAGAGAAAGAGAGCAGAAACCAGAGAGAAAGAGAGCAGAAACCAGAGAGAAAGAGAACAGAAACCAGAGAGAAAGAGAGCAGAAACCAGAGAGAAACCAGAGAGAAAGAGAGCAGAAACCAGAGAGAAAGAGAGCAGAAACCAGAGAGAAACCAGAGAGAAAGAGAGCAGAAACCAGAGAGAAACCAGAGAGAAAGAGAGCAGAAACCAGAGAGAAAGAGAGCAGAAACCAGAGAGAAAGAGAGCAGAAACCAGAGAGAAACCAGAGAGAAAGAGAACAGAAACCAGAGAGAAAGAGAGCAGAAACCAGAGCAGAAACCAGAGAGAAACCAGAGAGAAAGAGAACAGAAACCAGAGAGAAACCAGAGAGAAAGATAGCAGAAACCAGAGAGAAACCAGAGAGAAACCAGAGAGAAAGAGAGCAGAAACCAGAGAGAAAGAGAGCAGAAACCAGAGAGAAACCAGAGAGAAACCAGAGAGAAAGAGAGCAGAAACCAGAGAGAAAGATAGCAGAAACCAGAGCAGAAACCAGAGAGAAAGAGAACAGAAACCAGAGAGAAACCAGAGAGAAAGATAGCAGAAACCAGAGAGAAACCAGAGAGAAACCAGAGAGAAAGAGAGCAGAAACCAGAGAGAAACCAGAGAGAAAGAGAGCAGAAACCAGAGAGAAACCAGAGAGAAAGAGAGCAGAAACCAGAGAGAAAGATAGCAGAAACCAGAGCAGAAACCAGAGAGAAAGAGAACAGAAACCAGAGAGAAACCAGAGAGAAAGATAGCAGAAACCAGAGAGAAACCAGAGAGAAAGAGAACAGAAACCAGAGAGAAAGAGAACAGAAACCAGAGAGAAACCAGAGAGAAAGAGAGCAGAAACCAGAGAGAAACCAGAGAGAAAGAGAGCAGAAACCAGAGAGAAAGAGAGCAGAAACCAGAGAGAAACCAGAGAGAAACCAGAGAGAAACCAGAGAGAAACCAGAGAGAAAGAGAACAGAAACCAGAGAGAAACCAGAGAGAAACCAGAGAGAAACCAGAGAGAAACCAGAGAGAAACCAGAGAGAAAGAGAGCAGAAACCAGAGAGAAACCAGAGAGAAAGAGAGCAGAAACCAGAGAGAAACCAGAGAGAAAGAGAGCAGAAACCAGAGAGAAACCAGAGAGAAAGAGAGCAGAAACCAGAGAGAAAGAGAGCAGAAACCAGAGAGAAACCAGAGAGAAACCAGAGAGAAACCAGAGAGAAAGAGAGCAGAAACCAGAGAGAAACCAGAGAGAAACCAGAGAGAAAGAGAGCAGAAACCAGAGAGAAAGAGAGCAGAAACCAGAGAGAAACCAGAGAGAAAGAGAGCAGAAACCAGAGAGAAACCAGAGAGAAAGAGAGCAGAAACCAGAGAGAAACCAGAGAGAAACCAGAGAGAAACCAGAGAGAAACCAGAGAGAAAGAGAACAGAAACCAGAGAGAAACCAGAGAGAAACCAGAGAGAAACCAGAGAGAAACCAGAGAGAAACCAGAGAGAAAGAGAACAGAAACCAGAGAGAAACCAGAGAGAAACCAGAGAGAAACCAGAGAGAAACCAGAGCAGAAACCAGAGAGAAACCAGAGAGAAAGAGAGCAGAAACCAGAGAGAAACCAGAGAGAAAGAGAGCAGAAACCAGAGAGAAACCAGAGAGAAACCAGAGAGAAACCAGAGAGAAACCAGAGAGAAAGAGAGCAGAAACCAGAGAGAAACCAGAGAGAAACCAGAGAGAAACCAGAGAGAAAGAGAGCAGAAACCAGAGAGAAACCAGAGAGAAAGAGAGCAGAAACCAGAGAGAAACCAGAGAGAAAGAGAGCAGAAACCAGAGAGAAACCAGAGAGAAACCAGAGAGAAACCAGAGAGAAACCAGAGAAAACAACTGGATGATGTCAGTTACCAAACATCTCTATCAAACTAATAAAGATCAGACACAAAAACACATGAGAATCAAATCCGTGTTTACAATCCAGATTTCCAAAGTGAATATAAAAACGTGTGATGCAGCAGAAACATAATGTATTATAATATAATGTATTATGTATAATATTATTCACAAACAATAACATCATGTGATGTTAACCTAGTTCTGCTGCCTTTCATTCACATTTGTTTAATCTGGTTTCAAATTGTCTTTTGTTCCTGCAAGTTCTTTCTCACTATTAATAAAAAGATGTTTCTATATTCTGCAGCCACATCTGATCTAAACATGCAGTCATTCAATCTTCATATCCAGTAAAGTGTGTTAGTGCAACTGTGCGTCCTCCAGCTCGAGCTTCAGAGTCTCTCTGAGTCACATCTGACATGATTTATCAAGGAGAACTTTGATATTGTTAGTAATATTTCAGCCGGACTGGAGCAGATTTACTTGATTATCATCATCATTTATTATAAAAACCATGAGTATCAGATATAATCATCAGGTTTATTTGTTCATCTGTCAATCATTGTGTTGCATTACATTACGTTTGAAAACTACAGATCATAAAACTGAGCATTAAAATATAATCTTACTAAGACATTATATGCATTTTATCTCAGTATCTGCTGTGCTGTTATAAAGAGCTCATTGATTTACATTACAAGCATCAAACTTTCATATAAACATCTGCAGCATATTTTCCCTATATATTCTCACTATATCATAACGTATATTTTTAGATTTTATCTTATATTGTGTGTAAAATTTCAATAAACAGTTTTGTTTTAAAAATATGATTTCTTCCTGTCAGTGAATGAATGAGCGGCTCTAAAAGCGGCTGAGAGCCGCACCTGTCGCGCCTCAGACTCTCCAACGACCCGCCACAGTCTGAACTAATGAAATAACACTTACTATTATTTTAAATAGGTTATACGTTTATTAGACACTAAAAAAATAAAAATATAATATATACACACTCTAAAAATGCTGGGTTGTTTCAACTCACGTTTGGGTCAAACATGGAAAAAAACAACCGTTGGGTTTAAAAATGTAATTTAAAAATTTTAACCAACGGCTTGATTTGTCCATAATTGACCCAAACATGGATTAAAACAACCCAGCATTTTTAGAGCATGTGTGTGTGTGTGTACAGTGTAAACATACAGTACTGTAATACGCGCCTGCAATAAAGAGAGGTTCAAATAGACCTCACTAAACTCTATTTCAGTGAAGTACTGAACTTCGTGGTGTGTCCTGACCTTGTGAGGAGCTTTGAGGAGTCTGTGGACTCCCGCGATCTGGTTGATGAGAGGAATATCTTCTCTGAAGGTGTAGAGAGGAGGTCTGGTCGGCTCCGGGAAGTTGGTGCTGTTGAACGGATCGGTATCGTCTAAAAACTGAACCCGGCTCACAAACGAAGACATGATTCATCCCGGTGTAACGACCACGACCGTTTCCAAGCGCGTCGGTAACGACAACAACACAGTCACGGGGAGCCTCGGTGGATCCACGGGAACACGGCTGGGAAATGCAGGAGCCCGTTACAGTTCCCGTGCAGTGCCGAGCGCGAGTGCCTGTCCGTGTCACGGACTCACCGGACCGGACCCCCCCGGGGATTAAGCGCTTTAACAGCGGGAGCCGGTGACGGAGAAACAGCGAGCTCTAGCGGCCAGACGGAATACTGCACCTGGTCCTCATTCTCACCATGGTAACCACAGGAAACAACACGGGCTGAGATTTAACCTTTTTAACTTCACTTTATCATATAGGCCTTTTCAGAATGTTTGTAAACAATAGGCGCCGAGTAACTTCCGGGTGGCAGAACGCGAGCGGCTTCCACTGACTAACTGAAGAGATCCAGCCGGCGACTGCAACAGTCACATAGTTAAAAACATTGTTGTTGATCAAAGTTGAAACGATGATGAAAACGTGTTGTGTTTGGGGTTGCGCTGCCAGATATACAGCAAAATGTGTCGGGTTTTATCGATTTCCTGTGGGTGAGGAGGTTATAGCGACGTTGTGTCGTCAAAAGTAGGAAATCTTAACGATCCCCTAAATTATATGATTCATCCAACGTTTACATTTCTGCTGCCAACCCTGCTTGCCCTTCAACTCTGCTTCGTGTATTCTCAAAACGGTCCATCTACAAAATCACAGCAGAGCATTTATCTTCCGCCGGCGAAATTCGAGACTAATATAAGTAAATTGTCTCTTTTGATGAAGAGACTCATTGCCAGTCAGTCACTGCCTGAAGTAAAAGAAGGCTGCCCACTCTCACGCACTGACCGTGAGACTCACGCAAAATGAGGCGCCACGTAGGATTTAAATCAAACTTCGCTTATCAATACTTACATAACACACGTGCATATACACCTATAAATTACCCGCATATACACGTAGGCTATACTATTGGATGTTCAAAATACATATATGAAATACACGTGCACACTAATATGAAATTCATACCAATACATATTATGTTAGTAATGAATGCATATACACTTGTGAATATTGCATATAAACTTGACGCACGCATACACCTATAAATACTTAGGCTATAGCCTGCACAACTAAAGCATGCATCCACGTTTTATTTTAGTATGCGCGAGTGTTATATGGATGTGTATGCGCATCGAGTTTATATGTGCGAGTGTTTATAGGTGTGTCTGCGTGCTGCGAGTGTATATGTATGTGCGAGACGAGTGTTTACCTGTGTATATGCATGGAAGTTTAAAAGTATTTATAGGTGTATGCGTGCGTCAAGTTTATATGTAGCCTATATGCAAGTTATTCACAAGCATTCATTACTAACATAATATGTATTGGTATGGAATTCATATTAGTGTGCACGAGGATTTCATATGTATTTTGAACATCCAATAAATGTAAATGCGAGTAATTTATAATTGTATATGCACGTGTTATATTGATAAGCGAAGTTTGATTTAAATCCTACGTGGCGCCTCATACAATTGTCACTTTTTGTATTTTTTTACAGTCTATGCTTTTCACACGCTCTCACTACACATCCATTTTCTCACGCAACTTACCGAAATGTATATTCCTCATACATAATATCGACCAATCAGTGTTTTTCAACCGCGCAAAGGTCGATATAACAGCTGGAGAACCATTGTCACATAACATTTACCTCAGGAAAGCCATTTAATGACCACGATAGGCTATATAGCACGTTATTTTGGCTAGAAAAAAGAACTATAGAGAGTATTTTGCTAATTATGTGTAGGCCTACATTATTACATATTTATTATATTTTTTTACTTATATCATTAAACACAGTTGTTATTATGATAAAAAATGCATTATATTTTATCTTTTTTTTTTTTTTATTACATTTTTACTGTTGATGGTTGGCCTCCCTTCCAAGCAATTTACTAGCGTTGTCATAGGAACGCTTCGGCTTTTGCCACCCGGAAGAACGTCTGTTACTGTTGTGACGTCATGGTGAATTGTCGTATAAGTCGTTTGAACTACGTTATTACGACCATTAATGTATTTTAACTTGTATGTTTCATATACTAGTATATAACCGAAGATATACTAGTATATATTATATACTAGTTTTTTTGTTAGTTTAGGTAACTTAGTAGCATATTTTCGGAAAAAAAAACTTCGATAACAAATATGATACAACCATAATTCTGTTTAAGAATTCATTAATTATGACATGATTGTAATAAAAAAGAAATATATTATTAATAAAAATTAACAATGTCGCAAAACATCCCAAAATGCAATTTCTTTCACTTTAACTATATAAATAATCAAGATAAAAATAAAAGATTAGTAGGCTACATGAATTAAAGTTTGATTGATTACAATAAGAATCGCGTGAACAGCTTTAGGTCAGGCATACTACTGGGGTCCTAAACTGGGACTCAGCACTTCATGGTGGTTAATGTAATCGCATTGGACTAAAATCTACTTACTTTGCTCACACATATGCCAAAACAAAATAGATATTCTTTTCCTTGTCAAAAAATACCAAGCCTTTTAAACTGCTGGCTATAATTTCTCATCATGCTATATTGTCACCAATCTTTTTTGTCAACAAGTCACTTTGCACAGGTTTTGTATTTCTTTTTTTTATTTGGAACTGATTGATCGTGCACTGTAAAAACTGATGTTATTCCTCTGTATTTTTTACTTGTTTTCCAGTGTACACATATCTAAACATTCTTATATCCCCCTGTAGTCAATAATTGTATCCCTAAAACTCATCTTTGGTCACCAAAATGACATATTTAAAAAAAAAAAAAAAAGTCATGCTTTAAAATATCTTGAATGTAACTCGACACCCTTGCCTCATTTAGTATGCGCGGTTCTATGAATATGCAAATGAGCCCCGCCTCCACTCACTCTTTTTTTTTTTAAGACACTTTATTCAACAATTGCACAGTTTACAGGAACGTTCATCTCCATTATAAAAATAACAAATTGTGCAGTTTCCAACATTGCAAGTGTTTTAACATAAAACATAAACAAAAGACTCACATCATCACATTTTGCCAGGGGAAATACGGATTTACAAAAATATATAAAATTGTTTACACACATTCACAGTTTTTGTTGCCTTTTGATTAAGAGAATACTTAATCGTGTTGACATATTGCTTGACCTCAATGTTAAAAGCAATAAAAGATGTTTTGGAATGCGCAAACTTACATTTATGAATGTAAAATTTTGCCAAGAGAGTAATGAGATTAATAATGAAAGTTTCATTAGGCCTAGTCTTAGTTCTGTTGAGGTCATAAAGGCCAAAAAGAACATCCTTCCAAAACAACTTAAAATCTTTCTCAATTTTCTCTGCAATAAAATTACAAATGTCAGACCAGAAACTCTGGACAAAAGGGCAGTGCCAAAACAAATGGGTAACTGTTTCAATACTCATAGAGCAGAAAGTGCACATTACTTCAATGTCTTTTTTAAATTTTTTAACAATATGATCATTAGACGGGTAAAACTTATGAATTATTTTAAATGATATTTCTCTAATTTTGTTGGTCAGCAAATATCGATTGGGTAAGAGCCAGACCTTCTTCCAGTCAATGTTTTGCACAAATTTATTCCAGTATGGAACCACATATGGGACTGTGATAATATCTGTTTTGAACAGGGATCTAATTAGTTTATTGTTTATACCATTGTTATAAGAAAAACAAATCTTACCAACTGGAGTGTCAGTCAGTGATAACAAAGTTAGTTGTTGTGTGTCCAATCTTGGATGAGCTCTATATAACATGCAGACACCAGAAGAAATTGCTCCAAAGATTTTGGCATAATCTCCAGGAGACACAGGAATTTTGTATTCTTCTAGAAACTCATTATAAGAGTAAAGACAACCATCCCTGTTAAATAATTGGTCAACAAAAATAATGTTATTATTAAACCAGTAGCCTCCACTCACTCACTCAGCTCAGAGATCCACTGGTTGACGATCACACGTTGATCTGATTGGTTACAAGGTAGTTTGTGACGTCAGAAACACCAGCGATTTCAAAGCGTGTTTTTGAGACTGTCTTTGGTTCACTGCAGTTTTAAGGAGGAAATACTCAGCAATGGAGTCGACTTATGAATTTACACATGGTTTGTCTTAAAGCAGATTAAACACACCACATAGACACATAAACAACATAAAAAGCTGGATTTACACCACAGGGGGACTTTAAATCAAGATACACAAGAGTGTTGTTTTCTGAAAAAATATCAAAATTAGGTGAGTTTATGCTTAAAACAAGAACAAATACAGCCAGTCGGGCCAGAAGAATAATCTTGTTTTCTCTTTAAATTAAGTTTCTGACCCGACTGGCAGGTCTCTGTTCTTGTTTTAAGCATGACTGTAGCCAGCTATGAGGTGTATATAATAAAGGTATAATAACAGTTGTGAAATAATTGCCTCATGTAGTATTAACTCATAGTATTAACTGCAAATAAATGTTGTGATGTTATTTCCATCAGTTTTTGGTCCAGATCTTGTATTGCCAATGCGAGAGTCCAGCACTCTGTAAAGTCTTCTCTTGATTTTATTTCTCAAGTAAATCAATGTATCTTGATTTAAGAATTTTTTTTATATCTTTAATGAAAAAACAGGCAAAATACTCAGTATATGTAAATACTAATGTTTTTTTGTTTTTTTTGTCACAACGTGAATGTGTTAAAAATTAAAATATTACCTTAATATCTCTAAGGGACTCAGTTGACAAGGTTTGTGAATCCCTGAACTAAGTCATTAATCAACAGCACAATCTCACTGAAGAGCTTTAAATGGTAACTAAACCCTAAAACAACTTTTTTTAGTTAATGATCTGTAAGACTGAATGATGTGTGGTGGCGGATCTGAGAGTGTGAGTTGAGACACAGACAGCAGGGGGCAGCAGAGGGTCACGTGACCGACCCTGATCCTCAGTGCAAGCCTGTGAATGTTCAACAGTGATTTATCAAAGCGCCTCACAGGCTGTGATCATAAAGCTGCTGACGTCACGCAGGTGAAGGGTTATTCTCAGAAACAGAAACCGTGTACATCCTAAACAAAGCATTAGTGATAAAGCTGGTGTTACTGAGTCAACTTTAATCTGTCACACACACTCGCACAGTTCTGTATTTCTTTCTTTCTTTGGAACTGATTGATCTGTAAAAGCTGATGTTATTCCTTATTCTTCAGCCACCACTGGATAGGAGGCAGATGAGGATGAGATCAACAACGATCCAGCACAGCACTGAACACACAAGGAGAATACATAAGGCAGGAAACGAGGGAGGACAGGTGAGGCAAATCAATCAATAATCAGGGAACAAGATGTGCAGGGATAGACACTGGACAGGAGAGCACATGGCACAAGGAAACATGACAATATGCTCTCAGTAAACCTGACAAACACACTATCACCACCGGTCATGTGCTCACACAAAACTAATGAGAACACTCATACGCCACGTGTTCACACAGAACATGACAACATGAAAGCACACAGCCAGTGATAAACACAAGCTGTGATAAACCAGTGATGAACACAAGTACAAGTGTGTGTTACACAGCACAAGACAAAACATGACATGAAAGCACACGAAACAAGACACAGACAAGACAAAACAGGAGTGTCACAGAACCCAGAAATACACCGGACAGAAGCGACAGAACCCTGACCCGGAGAACCCTGACCCGGAGAACCCTGCGGAAACTGATACATTGTATTTTTCAGGATTCTTTGATGAATAGAAAGTTCAGAACAACAGCATTTAGTTGAAATAGAATCTTTTGTAACATTATAAATGTCTTTACTGTCACTTTTGATCCGTTTAAAGTAGCATGTATGAAAATGACCTCCACAGATTTGGATTCGTCCCATCGGATCACAGAAACGGGTCTTATCAGTGCTGTAGTCACTCATTATCATTAGTGAACAGCCGGGAAACAGTGATGTGGTAAACACGAGTTCAGGAGTGACGTCTACAGTCCTCAGATTACAGGAGTCTTCACTGCTAAACATCACTCAGTGTTTCTGCCTTTACAGAGCAAACATCTAAACGTTCTGAAATCAAGATACAGTTACTGGAGAATTAAGCCTCGTTTTCTGAAGGAAAAAAAGGAAAAAATAAATATATTTATATTTATTACATGGACTGGTTGAATTCCAATGTAGAATGCGGTGTGTTATTTCTTGATATCAGACCGCCGCGAAGTATAACACACCGTTGCTATGAAAAACAGAGCGTTGCTATGGACGCGGAACGGACTATTTTCTTTAGCGGAAGCAATACAATCATTTTTAAATCAATAAACTCCTTTTTAAATCAATAATTTGTGTCAAATTATTTATTTATTTTGTAGGTAGCCATGTAATAAAAAAAGGTTTATAAAATGTTTATGTTCAGGAAAATTCTGTGAAATTTATATAAAATCTGGTTTAAATATATATTTTTTGTATAAAATGTATTGTTCATTGATCTCTTTAAATCGTTTTTTTAACTATATAAGGTCTTCGTGTCATTTGGAGCGACCACTCATCATCTGGTGCGACCAATAAAAGCAATCACTGTATTAAATTAAAAATAAAATATCTTATTTCTGTGGCTGAAATATGAATCACTGATACAGTATGCTTTAGTAAATTATATTTTTAAAACATTTGTATCAGTTTTATGTGATTTACAGGAAAAATAAGTCTGTTAACTAGATTTAAGAAGGCAACTCAGAAATTATAGAACAAAAAATGTTCATTATTTACAAAAACTCAAAAGAAATGCAAATACTTGGTTTCTAAACACTTTAATTACTAAGAACTTGTAAAAAAAAAATTAAGCATGTTAAGGAAATTAATTAATTTTAAGATAAATCACGGTTGCACCAAATGACATTTTTTAAGGCTATGGACAATTCATCTAGATGAAGAAACACTAAAATCACTTAAATTATATTTTTAAAATTAATTTAGGTGTACACAACATCCTTAATATTTGAACAATTGCAACAGGTTTTTTTTTTTTTTTTTGTATTTTAAAATTGGCCTGTCGAAAATCCTTATACGTCATTGACCCTCCTGTGGCTCAATTTACCCCAGGTTAGGGGTAAGTTGATCCGAGTTGCACCATCTGGCTCTAACTGAATCTGAATCAAACCCAGGTGAAATTGTAAAGATAATTTACCTCTTTTAAAAACTAAATTAATGATCAAATTTCCTTTTACAAGTCATATTTATTTTCTTAAAGCTGTCAACATAAAGCCAACCAAATGAAGTTGAAATTTCAATATATTTAATTGTTTGCATTTCTGAAACAATATGTTTAACAGCAAAGTTGTAACCTTCCTAAAAAACACACTAAACAGAGTTTGATGAGTAAAAAACCGCTGGCTCAATTTACCCCACAGCATTTGGCTCACTTCGCCCCACAGTTGCCATTTTGGACAAAAGCTAGCTTACCAATTCAGACTGATCATATTTAACTAAATGATTTGCATGGTTTTATACATTGCTATATCACCAATATGGATCATAAATATTTGTAGACCTGGACAGATTTGCTTTGATGTAACAGCCATTAAATCGGTTATGCAAAAAATGTACTTTGTCAAGTCAAAAATAGTTTTTAAAGTAAATGGGTGTGTCTGGCAGAAATGATGGGCGGTTACAAAATATATGGTCACATGACAATAAAAGTGTTCAATTGCCCAGATAAAGGGGGTGGCTCATCTTACCCCACTCTCGCCTTATGTGTTTTTATGTAAATAACATTCAGAAACTGTATACTTGAAACTAAATTAATAAGGGTCAAAAAATAAAAACTGATGCCCAAAAACAAAAAACATAAGAAATGTATAACTTTCAACAAACGTTGTATTAATATTACTGGACGAACGATCTGAGAATGTTCCCTGATGAGTGTAACCTGTGTAAATGATCATCAGTGATTTCCACCGTCATTAACTCTCTTTCTGCTCACACAATACAGTTATTTCAAATCCATTTATAGCTGTCAAACATGATAATGTACAATCATCTGCTGATCATCATAAAATAACCCTTTTCAGTGAGTTATATAATAACCCAGCGCTTGTGTTCTGCCTCACTGACTCCATGAGTTAAACACGACACGTTCCCTTACTCACTACAGTGATTACAACACTTTTAATATAGTGTTAATCACAAATGATTGACTGGATGAAGCGCTGAAACATGAAATCAGCATCTCATATCTTAGGTAATCGCATCAGACGAGTCAATAAGTGTCTTGAAAACGTCTCGATGTGAAGCTGAGCTGTTCAAACGCCATCAATGATTCCCGCATAACACATGCGTTTACTATCAACCACGGTGGACTTCAGTGTGGGATGTGCATGGATTTATGATGCTATGGTGTATATCTGTAAGAGGACACTCTTGACCTGGAAACCCACCCTTGGTAAACCCGTCAGTTTCTCTTCACTCGTTCATAATATCAGAGGAATAAACAAGTTATTATATAACTGAGTCATTCAGCGGGATCTCAATCACTGATAAAACAATATATTAACTGATAAATAACTGATAAGCGACCAAGGCGATAAAATGTAAGGTAAAAAAAAGTCAAATTTTATGAATATTAATAAATATTTTGAACCCCAAATTCAAAATAATGATAAAATATATATATTTTGAATACAGATAATTTATTGTTATTGTTTATTTTCATGCCTATTTAACTGCGCAAAAAAAAAAAAAAAGTTTAGTATTAGTAAAATAATAATTGTAAGATGTATTTCATATTTGGTAAAAGCAATAAGGAAAAACAATCTAGAAAATGAAAAATAAAATCTATGATAAAACGAAATTTGCATAAAATTAATCCAGCAAATTCAAAGAACATGAAAAAGAAATCATGAAATATTACAAAAGCCAATATACACTGCTTTTTTAAGTTTGGGGTCTCTTCTGCTCTCCAACACTACATTTATTTAATCAAAAATACAGTAAAAATTGTGAAATATTATTCTAATGTAAATCAGCTGTTCTCTATGTGAATATATAGTAAAGTGTAATTTATTCCTGTGATCAAAGCTGTAATTCTCAGCATCATTACTCCAGTCTTCAGTGTCACATGATCCTTCAGAAATCACTCTAATATGATGATTTGATGATCAACAAACATTTATGATTATTATTATTATTATCAATGTTGAAAACAGTGTCATATTTGTGTGGAAACTGATATATTTTTATTTTTTATTTTTTCAGGATTCTTTGTTGAATACTTTCTTTGAAAATATTTTTTGGTTATAAAAAATATCTTTTATTCAGCAAGGACACGTTAACATTTTTAAAAGTGACATTTATAATGTTACAAAAGATTCTATTTCAGACACATGCTGTTCTTTGGGTGGGTGTTCTTTGGAACAGCATGTGTCTGAAATAGAATCTTTTCTAACATTATAAATGTGTCCTTGCTGAATAAAAGATATTTTTTATAACCAAAAAATATTTTCAAAATGCAAGAATGCACAGATATGATTACCTGCCCTTTCCAACCAGACAAACCTTGATCCCACACCTCGAGTCTAACCTGTCAAAACGGCATATGTGTGAGTATGTGTGTGTGTGTGTCTGTGTGTGTGATGTGTGTGTGCATGTGTGTGTGTGAGAGAGTGTGTGTGTGAGGGATGTCAGTGCTAAAGGTCACCCTGTGAAAGTCACTGCCAGTATTTATTGGCATCTCCTGTCATCACTGCATCTCTTCATCTCTGAGAGAGAACACACACTTCCCTGAAGCTCGATCACCCTGCAGTGTGAGGATGAGGCTGAAGCTGAAGCTCCCGAACCCGGGTCTGGATGAGCGGATCCCCTCTCACGCCGAGCTGGAGAAGCTGGAGCTGGAGGAGGCTGGAGAACGCCCGCAGTGGGACAACAAGACCCAGTACATGCTGACCTGTGTGGGCTTCTGTGTGGGACTGGGGAACGTCTGGAGGTTCCCGTATCTGTGCCAGAGCCACGGAGGAGGTGACACACACACACACACACATTTATCATTCTTCTTACCTGGAAACATAGAAAACTTACACATGAGAGAGTTAGACATGCACAGAGACTTATAGAAAATAATTACACACAGCACACACACATATATTATGTAAACACAAACTTTTATTTTGGATGCGATTAATCGTTGTCCAGCACTAATTTAAATCTTCCATGCATTTGTATCACACAGTTTTGACATAAACTAACAAACTTAATATGATGCACATTTGTCAGTCGAGCTCAGAAAAATCACGGTAGAGTTTATTAACTATTTGCATCTATTTGATCATATTCAAAAGATCACATTTTCAAAAGTGCATTTATTCAAATTGCTTAGAATCAGCATAAATGTGTTCATATTCAGTTGAAAAGTGTGAATATGGTTGAAATGAAACAAGCAATATTCAGTTAAAATGCATGAGATTGAAACAAATTAAATGTATTGATGATAAATATATGAACCTGGTTATTGTGTATTTAAAACACAAATCTGACCCGTTTCATTTATGCATGACTGACAAACATGCATCACATTAAGTTTATTTGTTTATGTTAAAACTGTGTAAGTCAAAAGTTTTATATGCAACTCAAATACATAAATCTTACATATTTTTTTGAGTGCACTAATGTCTGAAGTCTCAGTTTGTTTGAATCAGTGACTTTTAGTGCATGTATGAAGTCAGTTCATAATTAAATTAACTAGCAACATCATCCACCAACTAACTAACTAACTAACTAACTAACTAACCAACTAACCAACCAACTAACTAACTAACTAACTAACTAACCAACTAACTAACTAACCGCAAACACTGACAGACACGACATCTATTAGCATTTCAAACCCAACAACAGTTGTTTTTGTGCTTCATTTACCATCAAAGCCACTTGATTGGATGTTTTGCATGTAATATAATGACATTAAGACATTTTTATGATCGTTTTTAAGGAGCGATGCATGAAAATATTTGATTTAGAGAAATAAATGTGCTTGTAAATTTTGTGAATATATCAATGTATTAAAAGCAATTCGTCTAAAAGTGTTTCTGGGAATAGTAAATAGTACAACCCATAAACACTCCAATGTTTGTTAGCTTTTTAAAGATGGAAGTGATGTAATTCTGTGTGTTTTCTTACGCATTTGATGGATCCACAGAAAGACCACTATAAACACGCCTCATAAAACCCAAAGGCTTGTAATGGGCTGAAAGCAGACACTTAAAACGATTATAGTTAAACATTAATTCAACTTCAGGAGAGCGACAGATGCTTCCACTGCTAATGAACACCAGATTGATTTTGCTATTAAAACTCTTTGTTTTCTGAACGTCTCCATGTGTCTGTTTGCTAGTTTAATATTGTCACAAACTGCTCTGAGACACAAAGGTTGAGGATCCAAATGCAGTACTTATTGAACAGGGTACTCCAAAGACGTAATCCAAAGTACAGGCAGGGTCAAACACAGGCAGGCAGTCCACACAAACAAACACAACAAGGCAGGGAACACGGGCAAAAGAGTAATTCACGGAACAGGCAAGAAATCCCAAAACCAAGAGACATGAAACCAGGGAGAATGCTCGGAATTGCAGTGTAACACTAAACAAGACTTCGCAGAGAATGAATGAGAAAACCAGGCTTATATGGGGTGAACTAAACAATGTAATGACACACAGGTGAATGTGATAATGGATGAAGAGTCCGGGCAGTGAGTTATGGGAAATGTGGAGTGCCCTGGAGTGTCTGATGTGGAGTGCCCTCTGGTGGCTCTCAAGGGCACTCCAGCTGATGACCGTTACATATATAGAGAAATAATTAAAGCTGCAAGCAGCGATGAAAGGGCCCTCGCACCCGTGCCACCGCCACCCAGTGGCTTTAGAAAGACAGAGCACGGTGGGCAATGTGCATTTAAGTAGGTAAATATAGGAGGAGTATGTCAAAGTCAGTTACAAAAATGTCCTTTATTATGGTGATAATAGCATACTTTATCACTCAGCTAAGTATTGCTAGCATGTTTAGTATGTTTCTAGAATGTTTAGAACACAATGGCATATTTTAGTATGTGGCTAGTACTGCATTACAGGGTAACCATGTCACTTCCTGTTGCCAGTAGGTGGCGCTATGACTATAACTCAATATCGCCATGTAGATGTGTTCAGGGCAGGACTCTTGGTTTGGGGCAGATTGGACATTGTATGCTTAAGTTACAACAACTTTATCACTTGCTTTAGCACTAACATAGCACTAACTAACATGCTTTAGCACTTAGCTAAGTGTTGATAGCATGTTTTAGCATGTTTCTAGCATGTTACATAGTAAGTTTGGGGCAGATTGGACATTCCATGCCTGAGTTACAGCAAATTCCTATTTAATTGCATTAATAGCATGCTTTAGCTCTTAGCTAAGTGTTTGCTAGCATGTTTTAGCATGTTTCTAGTTTGTTGTTAGCATGTTTTGCACTTACTGGCATTTTTTTCCTTATGTTATAAGGAGTCCACTACAGTGTTAAACATGTCACTTCCTGTTGCCAGCAGGTGGAGCTATGACTATAACTGAATATGAGCATGGTCATGTGTTCAGGACAGAACTCTTATCAAACGTGTGAAGTTTGGGGCAGATTAGACATTGTTTGCCTGAGTTACAGCAACTTCCTGTTTCATGGCGAAACATCGAAATTTGTCAGGCTGCCGAGGACACGCCGTTCGACGAAAACTCAAGATCTTCGCAATTTAACGTCGCAAAGGCCTTAAGATTACACTCACCAAATTTGAAGATGATCAGATTTAAACTGTAGGAGGACTTTGTTAAAGTACGAGGCCATAAATACAGTCACTAATAATGATTTCATGGTTTATCACTTTCGACCAATACGTGGCGCAGTTATGAAATTGATGTGGTGTGGTCAGAGTGAGGTGACAATGACACGTGCCAAGTTTGGTGTCAATATGCCAAAGCATGGCAGAGGTACAGCCTCAGAGTCATTCTGGCATCATGCCATTAAATTTGTTGATGCGGTTTACGAAAAACTTTTCGTCTATCGGCACGAAATCCATAACATTTTGCCGTCATTGTCTGAAGATGATCTGATTTGAATTTGATGAAAATCGGACAAGCGGTCTAGGAGGAGGAAAACCAAAATGGCAGACAGGAAGTTTGACAGACTATGGCAAAATTGGTTTCACGTTCTCGGCAAGACCCAAGGAATCTATTAAGACAAGTATCATTACAATAGGCTAATTTAATCCAAAGTTATTTGCATTTTTGGAAATTTTGTGCCATTTTTTTGCTGATGACACTTACCGAGTTTCAAATATAAAAATAAAATATAGCATTTTATGACAAAATTAAAAATGGCCGACAACCAAAATGGCATATGGGAGAATTTGGTCAAATTTGTTTGCGTGTTATTCAAGAACAGATTGACAAATTTACTTGAATTCCATAACTTTTTGTCGGCATGGTCTGAAGATGATCTGGTTAAATTTTGGTAAAATCAGAGCAATGGTCTAGAAGTAGGTTTTTCAGAAAATTCAAAACAAACAGTAGAATCACGACGCTCGCCACGCCAAAATCATGGGTTCGATTCCCAGTGAAATTAACATGCATGAACTGATATAAATGTATCAGTCAATCAACAGTGTAAAGTTCCACCAATTGCAGGGTAGTTGACATAACAAAATACATCAAAACGTTTTTATTTTTGGTCTGTGCACCGGCCATTAACCATGAAATATGTGGGTCAAATTGACCCGCAAACATTATAATCATAATAGAAGTTCGGTGCGCACATCCTACAACACGTCAGAGTTTTTTTGACACCTTGCAAGCATGACTAGGGTTGGGGATCGTTTGAATTTTAACGATTCCAATTCTTATCGATTCCTAATTTGATTCCAATAAGGTTAGGCTGTGAAACGATTAATCGCGATTAATCGCATCCAAAATAAAAGTTTGTGTTTACATAATATATGTGTGTGTTCTGTGTATAATTAATTATTTAGTATATATAAATACACACACATGCATGTATATATTTAAGAAATGTTTGCTTAAATATACTATATATATATATATATATATATATATATATATATATATATATATATTTGTATTATATATAAATATTTTATATATAAATAACAAATTTTTCTTAAATATATACATGCATGTGTGTGTATTTATATATACTAAATAATTAATTATACACAGAACACACACATATATTATGTAAACACAAACTTTTATTTTGGATGCGATTAAATGCGATTAATCATTTCACAGCCCTCATTATTCACATTTATTCTTACTGCACAACATTTAATTGTAGCTGAATATCTTTGAACAGAAATCATCAGGCTGAAGAACACTTACACGAGGAGCGTTTGCCTGTGGTTTAAAAACACCATAGAAGAACAACTAGCCGAACTAATATAAACTTCAAGCATTATTAAAGACAATAAACACTCAGGAATTAAAAAATAACAAATAGATACAACTGAACAAAGATGTGATTCAAATAAACAGTGTTTTAATATTTTCAAGTATTACAGAAACTAATCAAATGTAAAAAAACCACTGCACTTTATAAATAAAATATACATTACAAATATAGATACAAAAGTTATTCAATCAAGAACGAGTTAATTTTCTCTTTTAATTAGTGTTATTATAGAGAATGCAGGAATATTAGGCTGCTGTCACTTTAAGAGCTGCACTGATCCAATATACTGATACACACACTCCTGAAAACAGCGCGAGACGCTCGCTTGAATGGGTTAAAGTCACATTGAAATGCTCACAAAGGAATCGATAAAAAAAAAAAATATACATATAACAAGAAATGTTTATTTTAAGTATTCGATTCCAGAATTCCCAACCCCTATTCATGTCCCTAAATGAGAAAGAGTCACAAAACTTCAAGAATGTCATAGGTTAACCAGTATTTCCGACAGCTCAACAACCGATGCGGCTCAAACTGAGGGAAAGGGAAGAGATGTCTCAACCATGTCTTAAACTGTGCTCAGACTGATTTCAGGTTAGGTCTGCAATCAAAAGTTATAGATCTCCATATGAACTTAAACATGAGCTTCTCCACGTTGATCTCTATACTCTTACTGTAGGACAGCTGTTTGTGTCGGGTTCTCCAGAGGAGAAACATCTGAGACGTCAATGAAACGCACAGTAACAGAAATCTGAGATATGAAAGCGCATCTTCCACAAGAACACAGTCATGATGATCATACATGAAGTGACTGAGCAGTTTTCAGCCTCACCTTCAGCTCAGGTTATCTTCATCATCATGTGGACTTTCGAAGCTTCGAGCTGATAAGAGTCAAACGCTCAGATAAAGATTCAGATGTTTTCACTTTGTTTCCAAAACAGCTGCTGCAGAATGACACAGCGAAACACTGCGTTTACACTCGTTTACACTATATACTAATCTACTGTACACAATACAAAACATAATGCAAGAACATGGACAGAAAAATCAATTAGGTTCAATGTTTTTGCTTAATTTCAGCTGGATTTATGTTGAAACAAATACTGTATTGTCTTTCTTTTAGTAACTCTCTGATTGAAAAGCATCAATAAAAAGATCTAAACAAAGAGTTTGATTTGATGTTGCTTTTGCAACTTCAATTGGGATCATTTAAAACAACTGTAATCACCATAAAGGAAATTGTGTGCCATAAAATGGATAACAGGAGTTTATGCTGCTGAAAATAAATGATCTGACTGACTGTTTTCCAGGAGCGTTTATGATCCCGTTCCTGATCCTCCTGGTTCTGGAGGGAATCCCGCTCCTGCATCTGGAGTTTGCCATCGGACAGAGACTGAGGAAGGGCAGCGTCGGCGTCTGGAGATCCATCAACCCGTATCTCACTGGAGTCGGTGAGTGTTAAAGCAAGACACTCAATGTTAAAGGTGCAGTGTGTAAGTTTTAGCGGCATCTAGTGGTGAGGTTGCGAATTGCACCCAACAGAAGTTACGGTGGCCGACAAAAGTTGTCGTCACTGGAGTCGGTGAGTGTTAAAGCGGTGGTATAATGCCCTTTCACAAGATGTAAAATAAATCTCTGATGTCCCCAGAGTGTGTGTGTGAAGTTTTAGCTCAAAATACTCCACAGATATGTTTATATAGCATGTTAAAGTTGTCACTTTTTGAGGGTGAGCAAAAACACACCGTTTTTGTGTCTGTCCCTTTAAATGCAAATGAGCTGCTGCTCCTGGCACAGGGGGCAGAGCTTCAAGAGCTTGTGTGTGTGTGTGTGTGTGTGTGTGTTAGCAGCTCTGATTACCTCACAAAGACACACACTGAAAATTTCAAAAACCTTTAAACCAAAAACTTTTAGCCTTTTATGTTCAAACCGGAGTCAGACAATGATGGAGAGACTCAAGAAGAAGTGAAACATGTAGAAGCAACAGGACATTTCTGAATGGTTAGTTGATGAATTTATGAAGCTGATGTGGAGTTATCTTCTAGTCATTGATTAGCATATTCTGTCTTGATAATCTATAAATCGTGTTCCGGGGGCGGGGTTTATGTAAATTTTGGGGTTGGTGATGTCACTAACCCAGGAGGAATGTCCTGTAGTCTCTACCAGTCGTTTGCTGTAGTCCTAAGAAATTGATTTCTTTAAAAGCAAATCTCTCCCTTTGCTTTGAACTTTGAGAGTTGTAACATTGCAGATGTTGTTTATGCTCAAACAGCAACATTACACACTAACTAAAGCTAGAAAAGTCAAATCATAATCAACCATAATGCAAGACACTGCAGGTCAGTGTGAACTCGCACATGAACGGGTGTTAAAGGTGATTCCCGCCCTCAGGTATCGCCTCTATGCTGGTGTCCTTCATGGTGGGCATGTACTACAACACCATCATTGCCTGGGTCATGTGGTACTTCTTCAACTCGTTCCAGGACCCTTTACC
Organism: Vimba vimba; assembly: GCA_022828995.1. Taxonomy (NCBI): domain Eukaryota; kingdom Metazoa; phylum Chordata; class Actinopteri; order Cypriniformes; family Leuciscidae; genus Vimba; species Vimba vimba. Next base: position 43,491,003 of record CM040824.1, on the reverse strand, counting down.
CTGGAGCCAGTGTCCCGTCAATGAGAACCGGACAGGTACGGGTCACCTGACTGCACACACAACTGCCACAGAAAACCCGCCAAATAAAAAGCTAAATGTTTTACATGGCAAAAAATAATAATGAAATATATATTCTTGCTCACTATTTTTTGTTTTGTTTTCCAGTATAAATATCTAAACATTCTTAAATAAAGATACATTGACTGATGAAGCAAAATAAGTTTGCGTTCTGAAATGTTTTATTCTTAAAACAAGAACACACATCTGCCAGTGGAGTCAGACAAACACACTTCCTTCAGAGGGAAACACGTATATTTTTCTGACCCATCGGCAGATTCATTTTTGTTTGTTTTAAGTACGTCATTGTGATACATTTTTCAAAAGATTTGTATTATTTATTTGTTTATTATTATTATTATTATTAAACAAATGATTGTTTTGCCTTTTCCTTTTATTATTATATGTATTTTATTTATTATTACATTTACTATTTTTTTTTATTTTTTATTTTTTTATTAAATTTAAAGTCCCCCTGTAGTCAATAATTGTATCCCTTAAAACTCATCTCTGATCACCAAAATGACATATTTAAAGGTTTTTTCCTTGACAAAAATGTCTTCATGCTTTAAAATATCTTGAGTGTAACTCGACACCCTTGCCTCATTTAGTATGCGTGGTTCTATGAATATGCAAATGAGCCCCGCCTCCACTCACTCACTCAGCTCAGAGATCCACTGGTTGACGATCACACGTTGATCTGATTGGTTACAAGGTAGTTTGTGACGTCAGAAACACCAGCGATTTCAAAGCGTGTTTTTGAGACTGTCTTTGGTTCACTGCAGTTTTAAGGAGGAAATACTCAGCAATGGAGTCGACTTATGAATTTACACATGCTTTGTCTTAAAGCAGATTAAAAACACCACATAGACACATAAACTACATTAAAAGCTGGATTTACACCACAGGGGGACTTTAATTTTTTATTTATTTAATTTAATTAATAATTAATTTAATTATTTTTATTGTGTGTAAATGTGCATGCCTGTAATGTAATGTCTGTTGAATCTTGATGAAATATGACCCTGGATCACGTCTCCAGTCTCGAGTCGCACGGGTATATCTGTGGCAATAGCCAACAATACACTGTGTGGATCAAAATTATTGATTTTTCTTGTATGCCAAAAATCATTAGGATATTAAAGTAAAGATCATGTTCCATGAAGATATTTAGTAAATTTCCTACTGTAAATATATAAAACATGTATTTCTGTGAGTGAATGCAGCACAATCGCCAACATAAATGAACAACTTTAAAGGAGATTTTCTCAATGTTTCTATTTTTTTGCTCCCTCAGATTCCAGATGTTCAATAGTTGCATCTCGACCAAATATTGTCCTATCCTAACAAACCACACATCAATGGAAAGATTATTTGTTCAGCTTTCAGATGTCACCGATGTCTATGGTCACAAATGATTTTGAAGCATGACTGTAAGGTTTGGCACAGGCAGATTTACTCTGTGTGTGTGTGTGTGTGTGTGAGCAGGGTTTGTGTCGGAGTGCGAGCGCAGCTCTCCGGTGGATTATTTCTGGTACAGAGAGACTCTGAACACGACGCCGGGGATCGGGGACTCTGGAGGTCTGCAGTGGTGGATCGTCTTGTGTTTGTTCTGCGCCTGGACTCTCCTCTGGGTCTGCTGTCTGAGAGGCATCGAGACCACCGGGAAGGTGCAAGCTCTCGGCCATCACACTTACACCTCATGCACTGCTCTCATATCACTCTCAACCACACAGGGAAAATCAGTGGGCTTCCATGTTGTTTTGGACCCCATTAGTGGCGTTTGGTATCTTTACAGCTGACCTTTGTGCTCTTTTTATAATAGTGTAAAACATGTGCAGCGTATCAGTTTCCTCCGATTATCAGTTTTATGAGGGTTTTTTTTGTAGTGTTGGTGTCTGTGCGCTAGCTAATGCTTAACTAGAACATCCACACCCAGGTATATGCCTTGGTCGACCTTGGGTTATCTAGTTTCACATGTTAGGCTCCTCAGGGTTAGTAATTGATTTTGGGTAAGCAGTAAAAAAAAAATTCTACATGGCTTAAAATATCTTGACTGTAACTCGACACCCTTGCCTCATTTAGTATGCGCGGTTCTATGAATATGCAAATGAGCCCCGCCTCCACTCACTCCCTCAGCTCAGAGATCCACTGGTTGACGATCACACGTTGATCTGATTGGTTACAAGGTAGTTTGTGACGTCAGAAACACCAGCGATTTCAAAGCGTGTTTTTGAGACTGTCTTTGGTTCACTGCAGTTTTAAGGAGGAAATACTCAGCAATGGAGTCGACTTATGAATTTACACATGGTTTGTCTTAAAGCATATAAAAAACACCACATAGACACATAAACAACATTAAACGCTGGATTTACACCACAGGGGGGGACGAGATTTTTTGCATTTCGAGATTATTTTCATGATACTAAAGTACATTCACAACCAAAATAATGACGTTTAGAAAAATTGCAGTCAAAAAATGCATATTTCATTAAATGCAGAAATTAATTTATTTTATTACTGCATGAAATTTAGTGAATTAATTTCAAATAATTTTAACAACAAATTCCATGAGTATTTTTTTCTATTGAACGACATGAGTATATTTAAATGAGAAATGTGCTTCGTGTCATTTTGAACCGTAGCTGATAAAAAAATACTGATTAATGTCAAGTGCATTGGACTAAAACTTACTGACTTTGCTCATATAGGGTGTAACAACTTCCCAAAACCTTTTTTCCTCTCTCCACCTTGTTACACACGTGGTGTTACGGGTCAAAAATGACCCGCCAACAAAAAAAACTGCTTATAAATCTCTCATTACGCTATATTATCACCAAATATTGAATTAAATATTTTCATCAGCTTGTTCTTTCTTTTTGGATCTGATTGATCGTAGGCCTTATTGAATTTAATTCAATATTTGGTGATAATATAGCATAATGAGATTTGCAAGGAATTTAAAAAAACACAAAATTAGGAGAAGGATTTTCAGCACAGCAGAAGGGTTTTAATAAATGTCAGGTTTTCATGTTTCAGGCTCTGTGTTCGGGTACTGATGGTGTGGTTTCTGTCTCTCTAGGCTGTGTACGTGACATCCACGTTACCGTACGTCGTCCTGACCATCTTCCTCATCAGAGGACTGACGCTCAAAGGCTCTGTGAGCGGGATCAAGTTCCTCTTCACTCCAGACGTACGTTCACTTTACGCTTGGGTTGTATGGAAAACTTCGTTAATTAACTACATTAGTTAACATGAACTAATAATGAACTGCACGTTTACAGCATTTATTAATCTAAGTTAATGTTAATTTCAATATTTACTAATACAGTAATAAAATCTTGTTAACGTTAGTTTTCCAGCATCTGGGCTGTTCTTTCACACCGGCTACAGCTGTCGAGCTCCAGAAACAACAAAATCATCATCATGAAATCAAAATTGACACCGATTGACTTAATTTGACTTTTTGGTTGATGTGAACCAAGTCATTTTAATTATTTATCTATTGTAGACAGGGTTATTATAGTTAAAATAAAACTTAAACCATAAAAAAGCACTTTCGTTACATAAAATTAAATAAACCTAAATAAAATATTAAAAAAAATAAACGTATTTTGTTTTCAGCTAGCTGCCAAAGTAACACTTCTCATTTTCACTTAGTTTAACTTGAACTAAAATAACTAAAAATGAATAATAACTAGATAGAACTATTAAAAAACAATAACTAATAAAAATGACAAAAGCAACAAAATGACTCAAACTAAAATAAAAATTAATAAAAAATATATAGAACTATTAAAAATAACAAAAACACACACTGTTGGGATTACTGGCACCACCTGTCTTGATTTAGATCATCTCTCTGGTCACACTCAGTTCAACTTAAACACAATCACCTAAAGTCACCCAGGGGTGTTCCTCAGGGTTCGGTCTTGGGCCCGCTTCTGTTCATCACTCACTTGCTTCTATCGAGCACATTTCTCCAGTTCTAAAGAGATTGTCTTACTTATCGTTTATTGTTATTCACTTTGATTCAGCCTTTCTAATATTTTGTCAATATTTAACAATTTAATGCTGGTTAACATTAACTTAAAGTGTAGGCGAATCCAGCTGTGACTGCAGTAAGTGTATGAATGCTGTTTCCTCACGGATGGTGTGTGTTCAGCTGGACGAGCTGCTGAATCCGGCGACGTGGCTGGACGCTGGAGCTCAGGTGTTTTACTCCTTCTCTCTGGCGTTTGGAGGACTCATCTCATTCTCCAGCTACAACTCTGTGCAGTGAGTCTCGTCAGCTCTTTATCCTTCACAGCTGTAAAGTAAAGCAGTGAGTTTGTGTCAGTATGATGACGTTGCAAACAGGGTTACTCTATGATAGTATAACTATGTTTACTCAGTTTGCTGGGGAAGTTCTTGTAGGACAAATTTGCACAGATTTAGCGCAAATACTCGTGATTCATCATGATATATTAAATACAGTGTATTGCGCAGAATCTGCTCATATCTGGCTTACTTGAACACACACGTCACTACACTACACATACACACTTGTTCATTTGCATTGAAGCAATAGCGAAGATTAAAAAGCATTTGGTGAACAGAAAAGACATTCTTATTTTCCAACATCCTAAATTTTTTTATGTTCTGTGTACAGTATTGATCTGTCTAAAATACATTTTTAGTGAAAAGGATGAAAGAGGAAGAGAGGAGAAGCTAGATGACATGATTTTGTTTGAATAAGAAATAAAAATCAGTAGAATATATTGGCTAGTAGAAGTGAGTGAAAAGGTTCCTTTGAAACCCTGCTCGCTAACATGTTCTCCTGTATGTCTGCAGTAATAACTGTGAGCAGGACGCCGTCATCATCTCTGTGATAAACGGCTTCACGTCGGTCTACGCCGCCATCGTGATTTACTCCATCATCGGCTTCAGGGCCACCGAGAGGTTTGACGACTGTCTGAACGGGTACTTGTGCATCTCTCTCAGAACTACACTGTTCATCAGAGATAACCACAGCAGGGGCAGATCTGACATTATACACACAACTGTACAGGAGTAGTTCACCAAAAAATAATAGTCGCCATTATTTACTCGTTCTCATGACATTCCACATCTGTACACTGTCGTTTTCTCTGTAGAAAACAAAGAAAGAAAAATAAAAGTTTATTAATGAACAACAGTTTATAGTGCCCACAGTTAAAAGGAGTCCATATTAACTTTTTAATTTAACTTTACAATTTTAATATATTTCAAAAATAAAATGCATATATTTAATAAACATATTGCATAGATTACAATATATTTGCTATTTTTATTTTTTAGATTTTGTAATAAAATATATTAATTATATGAATACATATGTTGTTATATTATATAATATACATTGTTTAATTGTATATACATATGTATTTTAAATAAACATTTGATAAATATAAAATTCATATATACTTAATAAACATTTAACAGATTACAATATATTTGATATTTTTACTTAATATATATTTAATACATTTTAAAATGAATATATGAAATATATTTAAATAAGTATATATTTAATACATTAATTATTTTATAAATTTTGTTATATTATTTAATGTACATTATTATAATTTTTTATATACATAAATCAAATAAATATATTTAATACATGTATAACATTCATGTTAAACATATATATCTATATTTAATAAACGCATTGAATAGATTACAATACATTTGATATTTTTATCTAATAATATACATATTTTGAAATACAAATTATAGTAATTATAAATCATATACATGAATATATATATATATATATATATATATATATATATATATATATATATATACACACACAAACACATTATATATAATATATTTTGTTATAGGCTATATTATATACAGTTATTGAATATTTTATGTTTTTTTTTTCATAATTAAAAAAAAAGAAGGTATATTAAGAATAAACAAGAAAATTAATAAACATTAAAATATGTAATTTTATATTTTTATCGTTTTCTCATTTTATAAAGAGAATTTACTCAATTTGCGCTTTTGTTTCTCGACAGTAACATCCTGGCTCTGATGAACAAGTTTGATCTGCCGGAGGGAAACGTCACAGAGAGCAACTATAACAGTGTTCTTCAGCATCTCAACAGCACGACACCAGGCGTCATTGAGGAGCTCCAGCTCAAGACCTGCGACATGCAGACCTTCCTCAGTCAGGTGTGTGTGTGAGATCAACTACAGCGTTTCTAAACGAGGGTCAGATAGCGAGAGTAAACAGGCAGCAGATCTAGCCGACCGCATCAGTGTTCGTACGGATACTGTAAATTAAACTCCAGAACTTTTCAAGCACTACTGTTTTTGGTTTTCAAGGAATACAATCAAAGATCTCACTTATCAACCAATATCTTTAATATCTTTCAAATTCTAAAAAAGGTATTCCAGAAATGCAATTTTAATAGGATTTCAAAATCTATTCAAGCCCATCAAATGAAATCCCCTTAACCATTGAAAGGATATTATGACAAAGATATCGCTCTCCTTATTCAAACTGATTTATTTCCATGAATATATGATGGGCCTGAAGAATAAAAGCTGTATCATATACTTGGATATTTATGAGCAATATTACACTCATAGTCATGCGAAATAGCTCTATATCTATATCAGACGGGCAGCATTAATTCTGTGTGAATTGTGAAAAGATTGTTTTATCAGTAAAATTAAACACTAATTTCACATATGTTGGCTTTCAATAATTCAAGCACTTTTCAAGTATCTTTTCAAAAATGTCTGTTTTCAAGGGTTTTCCTGGACTTACATTTCAAAAAGTAAAATTCAAGCACTTTAAGCACGTTTGAACCCTGCGCTTATATCCATGTGAAATGGCTCAATATCTATATCAGACGGGCTGCACCATTATTTTTGCTTGGAATTTTTTTATTTGTGTTTTTTCAAAGAAAAATGTATACATGTATATATTGTCTTTCAATAATTCAAGGAATTATTGATTCCTTGAAGGAGCTGGGGATGGAGGAGGGTAATCCGCTCCTGAGAGGATGGAGGAGGGTAATGAGCTCCTGAGAGGATGGAGGAGGGTAATGAGCTCCTGAGAAACGAGAGGAGCTGGGGATGGAGGAGGGTAATCCGCTCCTGAGAGGATGGAGGAGGGTAATGAGCTCCTGAGAAACGAGAGGAGCTGGGGATGGAGGAGGGTAATCCGCTCCTGAGAAACGAGAGGAGCTGGGGATGGAGGAGGGTAATAAGCTCCTGAGAAATGAGAGGAGCTGGGGATGAAGGATAGTAATCCGCTCCTGAGAAACGAGAGGAGCTGGGGATGAAGGAGGGTAATGGGCTCCTGAGAAACGAGAGGAGCTGGGGATGGAGGAGGGTAATGAGCTCCTGAGAAACGAGAGGAGCTGGGGATGGAGGAGGGTAATGAGCTCCTGAGAAACGAGAGGAGCTGGGGATGGAGGAGGGTAATCCGCTCCTGAGAAACGAGAGGAGCTGGGGATGGAGGAGGGTAATGAGCTCCTGAGAAACGAGAGGAGCTGGGGATGGAGGAGGGTAATGAGCTCCTGAGAAACGAGAGGAGCTGGGGATGGAGGAGGGTAATGAGCTCCTGAGAAACGAGAGGAGCTGGGGATGGAGGAGGGTAATCCGCTCCTGAGAAACGAGAGGAGCTGGGGATGGAGGAGGGAAATGAGCTCCTGAGAAACGAGAGGAGCTGGGGATGGAGGAGGGTAATCTGCTCCTGAAAAACGATAGGAGCTGGGTATGGAGGAGGATAATGGGCTCCTGAGAAACGAGAGGAGCTGGGGATGGAGGAGGGTAATGAGCTCCTGAGAAACGAGAGGAGCTGGGGATGGAGGAGGGTAATGAGCTCCTGAGAAACGAGAGGAGCTGGGGATGGAGGAGGGTAATCCGCTCCTGAGAAACGAGAGGAGCTGGGGATGGAGGAGGGTAATCCGCTCCTGAAAAACGATAGGAGCTGGGGATGGAGGAGGGTAATGGGCTCCTGAGAAACGAGAGGAGCTGGGGATGGAGGAGGGTAATCCGCTCCTGAGAAACGAGAGGAGCTGGGGATGGAGGAGGGTAATCCGCTCCTGAAAAACGATAGGAGCTGGGGATGGAGGAGGGTAATGGGCTCCTGAGAAACAAGAGGAGCTGGGGATGGAGGAGGGTAATCCGCTCCTGAGAAACGAGAGGAGCTGGGGATGTAGGAGAAATGAGAGGAGCTGGGGATGGAGGAGGGTAATCCGCTCCTGGGAAACGAGAGGAGCTGGGGATGGAGTAGGGTAATGGGCTCCTGAGAAACGAGAGGAGCTGGGGATGGAGGAGGGTAATGGGCTCCTGAGAAACGAGAGGAGCTGGGGATGGAGGAGGGTAATCCGCTCCTGAGAAACGAGAGGAGCTGGGGATGGAGGAGGGGAATCCGCTCCTGAGAAACGAGAGGAGCTGGGGATGGAGGAGGGTAATGAGCTCCTGAGAAACGAGAGGAGCTGGGGATGGAGGAGGGTAATCCGCTCCTGAGAAACGAGAGGAGCTGGGGATGGAGGAGGGTAATGAGCTCCTGAGAAACGAGAGGAGCTGGGGATGGAGGAGGGTAATGGGCTCCTGAGAAACGAGAGGAGCTGGGGATGGAGGAGGGTAATCCGCTCCTGAGAAACGAGAGGAGCTGGGGATGGAGTAGGGTAATGGGCTCCTGAGAAACGAGAGGAGCTGGGGATGGAGGAGGGTAATGGGCTCCTGAGAAACGAGAGGAGCTGGGGATGGAGGAGGGTAATCCGCTCCTGAGAAACGAGAGGAGCTGGGGATGGAGGAGGGTAATCCGCTCCTGAGAAACGAGAGGAGCTGGGGATGGAGGAGGGTAATGAGCTCCTGAGAAACGAGAGGAGCTGGGGATGGAGGAGGGTAATGGGCTCCTGAGAAACGAGAGGAGCTGGGGATGGAGGAGGGTAATCCGCTCCTGAGAAACGAGAGGAGCTGGGGATGGAGTAGGGTAATGGGCTCCTGAGAAACGAGAGGAGCTGGGGATGGAGGAGGGTAATGGGCTCCTGAGAAACGAGAGGAGCTGGGGATGGAGGAGGGTAATCCGCTCCTGAGAAACGAGAGGAGCTGGGGATGGAGGAGGGTAATCCGCTCCTGAGAAACGAGAGGAGCTGGGGATGGAGGAGGGTAATGAGCTCCTGAGAAACGAGAGGAGCTGGGGATGGAGGAGGGTAATGAGCTCCTGAGAAACGAGAGGAGCTGGGGATGGAGGAGGGTAATCCGCTCCTGAGAAACGAGAGGAGCTGGGGATGGAGGAGGGTAATGGGCTCCTGAGAAACGAGAGGAGCTGGGGATGGAGGAGGGTAATCCGCTCCTGAGAAACGAGAGGAGCTGGGGATGGAGGAGTGTAATCCGCTCCTGAGAAATGAGAGGAGCTGGGGATGGAGGAGGGTAATGAGCTCCTGAGAAACAAGAGGAGCTGGGGATGGAGGAGGGTAATCCGCTCCTGAGAAACGAGAGGAGCTGGGGATGGAGGAGGGTAATGAGCTCCTGAGAAACGAGAGGAGCTGGGGATGGAGGAGGGTAATCCGCTCCTGAAAAACGATAGGAGCTGGGGATGGAGGAGGGTAATGGGCTCCTGAGAAACGAGAGGAGCTGGGGATGGAGGAGGTTAATGGGCTCCTGAGAAACGAGAGGAGCTGGGGATGGAGGAGGGTAATCCACTCCTGAGAGACGAGAGGAGCTGGGGATGGAGGAGGGTAATTATCTCCTGAGAAACGAGAGGAGCTGGGGATGGAGGAGTGTAATCCGCTCCTGAGAAACGAGAGGAGCTGGGGATGGAGGAGTGTAATCCGCTCCTGAGAAACGAGAGGAGCTGGGGATGGAGGAGTGTAATCCGCTCCTGAGAAACGAGAGGAGCTGGGGATGGAGGAGGGTAATGAGCTCCTGAGAAATGAGAGGAGCTGGGGATGGAGGAGTGTAATCCGCTCCTGAGAAACGAGAGGAGCTGGGGATGGAGGAGTGTAATCCGCTCCTGAGAAACGAGAGGAGCTGGGGATGGAGGAGGGTAATCCGCTCCTGAGAAACGAGAGGAGCAGGGGATGGAGGAGGGTAATGAGTAGGGTTGGGAATCGTAAGACATTTTCCGGTTCCGATTCCGGTTCCGCCAAACGATTCCGGTTTCGGTTCCGGTTCCCATTCAATACAAATTATTAAAACAACTAATAAAAAAATAGTAGAAAGGCAAAAATCCTTTTTGTTTTTATTTCTTATACTTGTCAAATGAGTTTAACAGACTGGTAATGTCAACAAATTCAACATATTATTTAGCAATTTTTGCAAAAATAATACATTTTTCTGAAGGAAAATAAATATTTCTGCATTCTCTAGGATAATTTGGGACCTCTCCTATAGCTTAAGCCTTATTGTATCTCCAGCAGTGGAGAATACCCTCTCAGAAGGGGTAGAATATGATTGAACACACATGTAAGATCTAGACAGGTGAAACATAATATTTCTGAGAAACGAGAGGAGCTGGGGAGGGAGGAGGGTAATTATCTCCTGAGAAATGAGAGGAGCTGGGGATGGAGGAGGGTAACCGGCTCCTGAGAAACGAGATAGCTGCAGATAATACTGAAGGAGCTTATATATGTATACAGTGATAGGCGTCGTATTCCTATAGGTAGATGTGGATCAGCTGAGAGTCACTGATGCGAGCTTGACTAACGTGACCTGCCACAACTGACACTATGCTTAATATTCATAAATATGACTGTTTTAATAAGGGTTTTACTTAAATTGAAAAAAATCTACTTCAAGCACTGTGTACGAACCTTGTCCTGTGATCTGTTGCAGGGCGTCGAGGGAACCGGCTTGGCCTTCATCGTGTTCACCGAGGCCATCACCAAGATGCCCGTCTCTCCAATCTGGTCAGTGCTGTTCTTCATCATGCTCTTCTGTCTGGGACTGTCCACCATGTTCGGGAGTGTTGAAGGTGTCGTAGCTCCTCTTCAGGACCTCAATATCCTCCCCAAGAAGTGGCCGAAGGAGGTTTACACAGGTACATGTACACAGAATGAAGTCGGCATGAAACAGAAGTTGTGCTTGTCTTACAGTCAAACCAAAATATATTCAGACACCTTCAACATTTCTCACATTATCACAGTTTATTCACTATAGTTTAGAAAATGGTAATAAAATATGAGCAGAACTCAGTTGATATTTGACTGGTTTTGTCCGTCCTTCTGTTAGACTGTCTCACACATGAATTATGTTGAATATCTGTCAGCTGTTAAATTTAACTACACAATTAGATAATACCAGTTTAGCTCAACCAATCACCAAGCAATGCTTCATTTTGTTCAGTCTGTGTGTAAAAAAAGCATTAGCAATTAAAGAAAAAACACTTCAGCAAAACATGATCAGGTCAAAGTGTCCGAATCATTTTGGGTCCCAAATTTGTATAATGTCACTGATAGTCACTTTATGAAGAATTGTTGGGTATAATATGTCACAGTTTACTTTATTTTGCTCTCCTCACTTACATAAATGAACTATAGAATCCTGCACACACTAGTAAAACAATATCAATATCTGGTGTCTGAATAATTTTTGGTTTGACTGTATATCTGAGTGAAACTCTTCTGGAACAAGAACAAATGTGGGCGGGGCTTGATTTTGTCTGTGGGAATTGATTGGATGGTTGTGGTTTGCTATTGGCTGATCTCATGTGAGTGACAGGTTGCCCCGCCCACATCATCACAGAAGGGGGGGGGGGGGGGGGGGTATATTCTGATTCAAGATTACGAGGAACATGAATTTAATGCTGTTCACCAATAAATCACCAGAATAAACTGCAATATTCCATAAAAATTGATTTCTGGTGACTGAACTAATTACTGGATCTTCTGTGTTTTCATTGTGTTTCAGGTCTGGTGTGTTTGGTCTCTTTTGGTCTTGCGATCATCTTCGCTCAGGGTTCTGGTGACTATTGGCTGGCTCTGTTCGACAGCTTTGCAGGATCGATTCCTTTACTGATCATTGCCTTCTGTGAGATGATGGCTGTCTCTTACATTTATGGGATCGACAGGTGAGTCTATGGCAAGGATGCATGGAAAAATGAATGTTGGCAAGTGAGATTTGCATGCCAAGCCACACGATTGCAGCTGGATGATGATTGGTTTGTGATTTTGTGCATGATTTCTGTACGCAGATTCAATGACGACATTGAGTTCATGATCGGGCACAAGCCCAACTTCTTCTGGCAGGCCACCTGGAGACTGATCAGTCCTCTCATAGTTCTGGTCATATTCCTGTTCTACTTAATCACGACTGTGAGCAAAGAGCTGACGTACATCGCCTGGGACCCAGCGTCGGTATGTGCATCTCATATTTACGCAATTATACACTTCGGGCCCTATCTCACACCCGGCGCAATGCAGCGCCAAGCGCGATGCAAGTGTGCTTTGCTAGTTTCAGCCTGACGCAGTTATCATTTTCACATCCTTCGCCACGTTGTTTAAATAGCAAATGCATTTGCGCCCATTTGAGCGCCCATGGGCTTCTGGTCTGAGAACGAGTGTGTGTTCAGGCGCATTGTTGGCGCGTTGTTATTTTGAGGAACTGAAATGGACTGAGCCGTTGACCAACTGAAACCTGCTCTAAAGTCAATGGCACAATATTTTTTTTGTTATTCAAAGAGCGCGTCAGTAATGTGCACCTATAGGCGGGTCCACAACGCGCGTACACTCTGCTTATTACACACACAGGGACACACAGCAGCACACAAACATGACAAATATTAAAAATAAAAGGATTACAATGTAAAAGCTTATTATTGTGTTCATAAAGATATGGTGAATCCGGCTTGTCCTGTAGATGATCTGCTTGCGCACTTTTACCTCGCGAACGAGCAGATCCGTTTGCGCTCTGGAGACGCGTTCGGTCTTTCCACTATCAAATTCCGTCATGTAAATAGCGAATCCACCATGGCGCGAGCGCAACTGGCATTTAAAGGGAATGGGAGATGAGACTCTGGTTGGTTTAACGCACGTAAATCCAAAAACACACCCATTACTCATTAAGAGAATAGGGACAACCCTTTTAGATCATGCGTCGGGAGCACCGACCATTTTTCCCGTCGTTTAACTAGCAAAAGTGTATTCGGACACGCTCTAAGTGAACTTGCGCCGTGTGTTTTAGACCATGCGCTTAGATGGTTAAAATAGGGCTCTAGGTGCCCATCCGCACCACACCGTATCCAATCACACGCTCTGAAAATGCCTATAGACCAATCTAAGTCAGCAAGGGTTGCCATTATAACCATTTCATTTCTATGGTAAAACAAAAAGAAATAGATTTGAATGGGATAAAAAATATCAATTTATGTCATTAATTTCTGGACAAACTCCTAGAATATCCAATAGTTTTGGCTATTTTAAAAAAAGAAAAGAAAGAAAGATACTTTTAGGTATGTTTTCTAATTTAGTTTTCAGAAATTAATTAATAAAGTAACTGTGATCCAGTGAGAGCTGAAGAAAATGATCCATTGTCAAAATCTGCCACATTTACATCACAAAATGTGTATAGTGTCTGATAAATACATGTGTAAAACATAAATAAAAATATGAGTCATACATATGAATAATAAATAAATTGCCAATAAAGAAATACATAAATATGAGTAATACAAAAATATATAAGTAAATATGAGTAATATGAATAATAAATTAATCAATAAATGTAAATACATTTGTAATAAATAAATGTATGATAAATATGAATGTCATAAATAAATGTAATAAATAAATATGAATTATAAATACATGAGTAATAAATAAACAAAAACATAAATAAGAATAATAAATACGAATAATACATAAATACATATGAATACATAAATGTAAATAAATGAGCAATAAATAAAAAACTGTAATATATAAACTTGTAATACATAGTGTAATAAATAAATATGAATAATAAATACACAAGTAATAAACATAAATGTTTAATACATAAATATGAGTAACATGAATAATTAACAGAATGTAAATAAATGAGCATTTAATACTCATTTATTTACACATTATATTATTCATATGTATTACTCATATTTACATATTATTTGTTTATTACTCATGTATTTATTATTTATATTTACTACACTTGTTTATGCATTACAAGTTTATTTATCACTCTTTACGTATTACTCATTTGTTTATATATTTATTTATTATTAATATGTATTTATATGTGTGTGTGTGATTGACAGGAGAACTTCCCTCTGCTGGCGACGCGCTCGTACCCGGACTGGATTTACGTGATCATCTTCATTCTGTCCGGCGTTCCAGCGCTGGTGATCCCAGCCGTGGCTCTGTACAAACTCATCAGGAACCGGTGCTGTTCATCCAAGGACACACACGCCGGCGAGCCGCTCTACTCCATCTCTGACAAAATACAGATACAGCCCGACGAGACCGACAGTCACAGCCTGAGCTGAGGACACCACACACACACGAGGGATTTATACTGACCTGACCTTTGACCTTCACTGCTCGAGTTTACACACGGGATTTGAACTGACGTGATTGAACTGTTTCAGTTTGTTGTTTGTATGTATATACACAAAGTGGAGTTCACATGTGTCTATTTTATTGTTTTGGAGATACACAAACCATTACTGACATCTACACATAAAGCCGTTTACCCAGATGCCTTTGCTGTGGCTTCATGCACATCGAACTGGAAGTCAGGATCAATTATTGGGGGATTGTGTGCTTTATCTCATATAATACTGTTGTTCATGTCAGTGTACAGTGACGGTAATATATAATATTTACATGCAAATCGTAAATGTCTCATAAGCATTAGAGCAATTGTAAATGTATTATCAGTATTTTTATGATGTGTTCTTGTTCTTAACAATACCAGTTTAATAATAAACCAGATTTGATAATGAACATTGATAAGCATTAAAGATGCAGTAAAGATATTCGCTCTGAGCTGATAAGAAGAGTTCAACACATAGCAGATCATAACCTGTAATACTTATATAGAGTAGATAGAGTTATTAAAACATAATTCTGACATTCATATTTGGTCAAAAGAATCGGTTGATAAAACATTTTTCCGATAATTTTACTTAATCATGTGATTATCAGCGTCTGACTGATATTAACGCACTTCATTATTTTTGTGAAATGAATAATGACACTGTGTGATACGTCATGTGTTGTTGTTCATCTGAGGTTGATAAAAGAGTTTTTATTATTTCCTGATACATAAAACTATAGAATTCAATAGAGTGTCCTTTTGTTTTCACACGACTGTATATAATAAATAAAGCTTATTTTATTTAATCTACCTTTTCTCATTTTCATTTAGTTAAACCTGAAGTGTTAAAATAAAATAAAAACTATATAGACATTGAAATAAATAAAAATGCCAAAGACAACAAAATTACTAAAACTTTAACATGAAAAGTGAAAATATAAAAATAAAATATATCTAGTTGGTATATCTCAGGATCCACCGTATAAACGTCAAAAATCACTTATTTCAGGAAAAAAAACTAAAACCACCTTCACAATTACAATCTTTCATTTGAGATTCTATATAAACCCATTCACACGACTCATTTTGAGAGCGAACAGACGCTGATAACCAGAGACAATCCAGCCGTGAGTGAACATTACACATTAACTAGTGGGAGAAGTTTAGCTGTCATCCTTTATCTTGCTGACAAAACACTTCAAACATCCCGGAATAAAGGAGCGAGTATTAAAGGTCACTAATAACGAGCCGCCAGTCAGATCATCATCACACACACTTATCTCACCACTTCCCTGAGCTCCGGTCCGCTACTCGATCACCTGCAGTGTGAGGATGAGGCTGAAGCTGAAGCTCCCGAACCCGGGTCTGGATGAGCGGATCCCCTCTCACGCCGAGCTGGAGAAGCTGGAGCTGGAGGAGGCTGGAGAACGCCCGCAGTGGGACAACAAGACCCAGTACATGCTGACCTGTGTGGGCTTCTGTGTGGGACTGGGGAACGTCTGGAGGTTCCCGTATCTGTGCCAGAGCCACGGAGGAGGTGACACACACACACACACACATTTATCATTCAGACTGATTCTTCTTACCTGGAAATATAGAAAACGATGGTGAATTGTCTGGTATCATCACATGAACCAAAATAGACTTCTTAAACCTCCTGGAAAAACTGCCTGTTAACTGTCACTCATTTCCCCATCGCATATGATTCGGTATCATTCGAGATCTTGTGAATTTTGTTATTTCATGGAAATGGTACTTTAGAAGCTTTTGTGTGATCTCAACTTCAAATTTGGTACACAACTTGGTTAGACATATGGCTTTCATTTAATAGCAAATTTAGAGTCCAAAACGTTTTGTAAAAATATAATTTGGATTAAAAAAAAGAAAGTTTAGTTCAGTACAGACATACAGTAAACAATTTGCTTTACAGCCCAATTTTTGTGATATCAACTTCAAAATTGGTACACAACTTGGTCAGACATATGGCTTTGGTTTTCTAGCAAATTTAGGCTCCAAATAATTTTGTAAAATATGTATTCTGAATAAAATAAAAAGCGTTTAGTTCAGTACATTTGCCTTGCACTAAACGTACCCACAACTCACACTTTAAACTTTCATTTTTGGAAGTGCTTTCACTTCAGCACTAATCTTCTTTAAAAAGAGACCAACTTTAGTTCTGTATTCAAAAGCATTCATGATGAACTACAGCCATTCAAGTTCGGATCTGAGGTGGCAGTGACAGTTAACAGGTTAAATATGGGAAATATACAAACATTTAAAAGAGATTTAAAAAAGAAAGAAGAAATAGAAATAAACTTCAGGGGACACTTACTGTATATACTTATATAAACATCACATAAAAAGCCACTGTGTCTTAAGAATTTGTCTGAGCAACTAGCAATTAGTCAATGGATAATAAGTCTTACTTTTCAGTCTCGAATTTAATGTCTTAAATGTCTTAATTTAAAGTCTTAAAGGAAATACTTGCAAGACTAGTTTAAGCAGTTCATGCAACTGGCCACATAAGAGTAATTTGTGTCAATGAGTAATAGAGTTAATGCACAGTGATTATTCCTATAGTCATTCAATAACCTGAGAGGATCCACCGAATAAACTTCAACTAAAACCACCGTCACAATTAATCAAACAACCTTAAACTTGAGGATTCTCACTTTGGATAAAAGTATTTACCAAATGCATGAATGTAAATTCCTTTGATAAGTTCAATCTTTAGAACACCTGATTTATTTAAAAAAAACAAATATTTCTTGCAACTGCTTTAAATTTACAAGAATTCTTAAAGAGTCATAAACCAACCACATAGTTTTATATTAAGTTGCATTGCATATGTAACTAATACAGCATTGTACTTGCAATGTGGAGCGATCGATTCCCATGAAACACGAGTCAAGACAAAAGAGCTCTAGGACTTGAAACCAGCTAAAATGGCATAGTTGCATTAGCAAATGCATTTTTATCTTGTGTTTGCTTGTAACACTATCATTTAAGTTCAGGGTAGGTGGTACTTCTTTTTTTCCCAAACATGATAAAGCATTAAAGGGATATTTCACCACTGGAAAGATGCATGTTTATTTAAATTGGGTCATTTATGTAGTAGAAATGTAGTTTTAAAACCCCTTCCAAATATAAAAGAATAATCCACAACACAACTATAATAATAACGGCACAGAGAAACGATATCTGTGGAATCACTTTCAGAACCATTTTTATCCTGATGAACGATGACAGCCAATCAGAATCCATCAGACTTTAACGAGCTCGAGCATTTAAAGCATTAGACGACAAAACTGCAGCGCTTATAATAAACAGAACCAACCGTACATTGGTGTGGATGCTAATATAGTTATTGTCTTTGGTGTGAACGGGCCTTTTAATATTTTGATTTATTAAAAGAGTAGTTCACTTCAGAATTAAAATGTCCTGATAACAACGTGATCCACAATGTTGTTGACTAATGTAGTGTCTTCAATGGGGTCCAACGGGTCGAAGGTCCAGATGTGAGTTTCAGTGCAGCTTCAAAGTCTCGACACGATCCAGCCGAGATATAAGAGTCTTATCCAGACAAACCAGCCGACATTATATAACAAAATAAACATTTATATACTTTTAAACCACAAATCCTCATCCTATATGGAGAAAAATCCTGGAATGTTTTCCTCATAAACCTTAATTCATTTTCGACTGAAGAAAGAAAGACATGAACATCTTGGATGACGTGGAATTATCAGGATATTTTAATTCTGAAATGTGAACTAACCCTTTAATTGTCTGATTAGCCAGTTGGATTCATAAGAGTTTTCCTTTGTTCCAGGAGCGTTTATGATCCCGTTCCTGATCCTCCTGGTTCTGGAGGGAATCCCGCTCCTGCATCTGGAGTTTGCCATCGGACAGAGACTGAGGAAGGGCAGCGTCGGCGTCTGGAGATCCATCAACCCGGCTCTCACTGGAGTCGGTGAGTGTTGAACATCAGCAGAGCAATGCCTGATCACTGAATCCTGAATTATCCAGGAGTGTTTGCACTGTAGATGAGATTCGAGTTCAGATCATATAGGCCTCTGCAGAGAATACAGTGTTTCTTTGATCTACTGCATCAAGTTGTGTGATATCGCTGTGTGTTTCCTCAGGCATCGCCTCCATGTTGGCTTCCTTCATAGTGGGCATGTACTACAACACCATCATGGCCTGGGTCATGTGGTACTTCTTCAACTCGCTGCAAGATCCACTGCCGTGGAGTCACTGTCCAGTTAACGCCAACAGAACAGGTACTTTTCTGCAGGAAATACGGCTGTTACGATACCAGTTACATTTCTCAATACCAGTTTTGATTCCACAGCAAAAACTAATATTAGGCTAGTAAAAAGTTCACAAGTAATTACTGAAAACAAGTAAACAGTCATAGGGTTAGGGTTACGGCTGCTGTCACTTTAAGAACTAATGCACGGATCCAATATACTGATACACATCCGATATTCCCAACTGTTGACCTTACCTCAAGACATAAAGCAAGTGTGTTTATGTGAATACTCAGATTGACATATTTTTTGTGCATTTGTCCGTTTAGCCGTGCACAGAAAGCTGCCCCTCAGTTTGCGAATACTGAAAATGAGTTTATTTTTTGAGGCATATTACACTTTTAATAACTCTTTTATTTTAACAAGTCTTTTATTGCTCATTCGCCCGTTTCTTTATCGCTCTAATGTGTCAATAACTCATGCAGACTAAAATCTGCACGGATATATTTGCATACCGTGAGCGATATATGAACGACATAGAAAAATTTAAATCGATTCACTCTTTATTTCATCGCCACAATATATATATCATCATGTCATATAAAATTATCAAAAAAGAAATTAAAAAAAGCAAAATAGAAATAATAATCAGACCATCTCTGATGCTCGGAGATGCTCTGAAGGGTGAACTGAACTTGACCTCCTCCATGTCTCGAGCGTTCCTAACCTGAGTGTGTGTGTGTGTGTGTGTGTCTCCCCCTGCAGGCCTGGAGTCGGAGTGCGAGCGCAGCTCTCCGGTGGATTATTTCTGGTACAGAGAGACTCTGAACAGCTCGACTGCGATCGAGGACTCGGGGGGCCTGCAGTGGTGGCTGGTGATGTGCCTGTTCTGTGCTTGGACTGTGTTATACGTCTGCTGTATCAGAGGCATCGAAACCACAGGGAAGGTGATGAATCACTGACCCGTTCAAAAGACACTTCATATTCAGTGATACTACTAATCAGATGAGGACCAAACTAGAACTGAATTGAGCTGAATACTGACTCTATTGACGTCTCTAGAGCTGCTTTTGATTTTGTTTCATAAAAGGCTTTGAAAGTTATTGAACTGAACTGAATCAACTGAACTGAATCAACTGAACTGAATCAACATTCAACTTTACTGAGTCGAATGACTCTAAATCAAATGCAGCTCTACAGAACTCAATAGAGTCATTCGAATGTAAAGGTCAATGTTGATTCAGTTCAGTTCAATAACTGTCAATGCTGCAAATGTCATCAGTTATTAAACTAATTCAATTTCAGCTACAAAGCAGAAGACAATAGTGTCAGTTCAGATTCAATGTTGATTCAGTTCAGTTCAACAATAGTGTCAAACTCTATTAGGAAACTAAATCAACAGCAGCTCTACAAAAGTGAATAGTCTTTGACTCAGTAAAGTTCAATGCTGATTCAGTTCAGTTCAATAACAGTGTCAAAGACTATTATGAAACTAAAACAAATGCAGTTCTACAGAACTCAATAGTTTCATAATAGACTTTGACACTGTTATTGAACTGAACTGAATCAACATTGATTCATTGACACAATTGTCTTCTGCTTTGTAGCTGCTTTTGATTTAGTTTCATAATTGATGAACTGCAACATTGACACTGTTATTGAACTGAATTGAATCAACACTTAACCGAGCTGAATAATGACACTACTGTCTTCTGTAGAGTTGCTTACAGAAGAATTGAATGATGAATTTTGCAAAATCAACTATTTTCCTGTTCATTACCATGAAGCTGCTTTGAAACGACTTATGAAGTGCTATAAAAATTGAAATATCCTGTCTAACCACTACTACTCTCTCTAGGCTGTGTACGTGACATCTACGTTACCGTACCTGGTCCTGACCATCTTCCTCATCAGAGCTCTGACTCTTAAAGGCTCTGTGAGCGGGATCAAGTTCCTCTTCACTCCAGACGTACGTTCACCAACTAAACCTCATGCATGTATTAAAGGAGTAGTTCACTTTAAAATGAAAATTAGCCCATGATTTACTCACCCTGAAGTCATCCTAGCTGTATATGACATTCTTCTTTCAGACGAATACAATCAGAGTTATATTACAAAATGTCCTGGCTCTTCCATTATAAATGGCAGTGGATTGCAACCAACAGATTGGAGCTCAAAAAAGTGCATCTATCCATGATAAAAGTGCATCTATCCATGATAAAAGTGCATCTATCCATGATAAAAGTGCATCTATCATCATAAAAGTGCATCTATCCATGATAAAAGTGCATCTATCCATCATAAACGTGCATCTATCCATCATAAAAGTGCATCTATCCATGATAAAAGTGCATCTATCCATCATAAAAGTGCATCTATCCATGATAAAAGTGCATCTATCATCATAAACAAACTTCATACGGCTCCTGTGGGTTAATAAAGGCCTTCTGAAGTGATGAGTTTGTGTAAGAAAAAGAATGAAGAATGTCATATACATCTAGGATGACTTCAGGAAGAGTAAATCTTGGGCTGATTCTCATTTTAAAGTGAACTACTCCTTTAACTCTCTAACCTCCAGGAGATCTGATGGATGTGCTTCCCTGTTTCCAGGTGAATGAGTTGATAAATCCCACGACGTGGCTGGACGCTGGAGCGCAGGTGCTGTTCTCCTTCTCTCTGGCGTTTGGAGGACTCATCTCCTTCTCCAGCTACAACTCTGTGCAGTGAGTGATCGCAAACACAAAACACTGTGAGCTGCAGAATATCTACATGAGGCAGATCACTGGAATATCAACTGATTTGATAACTCTAAGTTCTTGTCATATTTTATTACCATTATCTAAACTATAGCGAATAAACTGTGATAATGTGAAAAATGTTGAAGGTGTCTGAATACATTTTGGTTTGACTGTATATTTCATCATATGCTCATATTATTCCAACAGCAATAACTGTGAGCAGGACGCCGTCACCATTTCCATCATCAACGGTCTCACCTCGGTTTACTCTGCAACCGTCATTTACTCCATCATCGGCTTCAGAGCCACGGAGAAATATGATGAATGTTTTGCGAGGTGCGTCCTTCACTAACCATATCACATGCACTGTCGTTTCAAAGTTTGGGGTCAGTAAGAGTTAAAGTCCCCCTGTGGTGTACAATCCAGCGTTTAATGTTGTTTATATGTCTATGTGGTGTTTTTAATATGCTTTAAGACAAACCATGTGTAAATTCATAAGTCGACTCCATTGCTGAGTATTTTCTCCTTAAAACTGCAGTGAACCAAAGACAGTCTCAAAAACACGCTTTGAAATCGCTGGTGTTTCTGACGTCACAAACTACCTTGTAACCAATCAGATCAACGTGTCATCGTCAACCAGTGGATCTCTGAGCTGAGTGAGTGAGTGGAGGCGGGGCTCATTTGCATATTCATAGAACCGCGCATACTAAATGAGGCAAGGGTGTCGAGTTACATTCAAGATATTTGAAGGCATGAAGACATTTTTTTCAAGGAAAAAAAACTTTAAATATGTAATTTTGGTGAGTTTTAAGGGATAAAATTATTGACTACAGGGGGACTTTAAGAAATGTATCCAGCAAGGATGCATTAAATTGATTAAAAGTGACAGTAAAGACGTATAATGTTTCAAAAGATTTCTATTTCAAATAAATGCTGTTCTTTTGAACTTTCTATTCTTCAAAGAATCCTGAAAAATAAAATGTGTCACGGTTTTCAACTCAGATAATCATCAGAAACGTTTCTGGAGCAGCAAATCATCATATTAGAATGATTTCTGAAGGATCATGTGACATTGCAGACTGGAGTAATGACGCTGACGATTTAGCTTTGATCACAGGAATAAATTAGGGTGAAGTAAACATCAGAGATGCTTTGCCACAAGCTGCAACTGTAGGAACTACACTAACTATGGTGATGCATATCTTCTTCCGAGATGGTATTCCTTGGAGCACCGTCAGCAGGGATCTCAGGGTCTCAGGTGTTTCGCCCCTTACCCTGAACACTCAGGACAGCGAAGACTGTGCTCTCTTCAGCCACAGCCATCTTGAGCTGGACTCGGCTGCTGCAGCGATGTCCCTAGTGGCTTTCTTCAGCTGTTTAGACTCCAGGCCCACCCTCTGGAGGAAGTAGCACACCGATTTTGCTGGGAATCAGCGGCAGCCGACTTCAATGGGGTGGCTGGTTGCATGCCACCCTTTTAAAACAGCTTCGTCGACCAGGTCTTGGTACTTGGCTTTTTTCAGTTGGTGGGACGTGGCTAGCCTCTCTTCCCAGGGCACCGTGAGCTCAGCAACTATGATAATATTCATGCTCCTGGATAGCAGGACCATATCTGGTCGAAGGGAGGTCACTGCCACGTCCTGTGGGAAGACAAGCTTCCTCTCCAGGTCCACTCTCAACTCCCAGTAGGAGGCTCGTTGCAAGATCGAGGGTGGGTTCTTGGCCTCCGTGCCGGTCTTATGAGCCTTGTCTCCTTCCCTCACGAAGGTTATGGCTTCGGGCGGATGGGCCTGCTTGTTGTTGGCTTTGACTCGCTGCTGTTTCACCCACTTAGCAATTTCCATGAGGACCTTGTCGTGCCTTCATCTGTACCACCCTTCTGCCAACGCCTTTGGACAACCGGTCAGGATGTGGTTCAGTGTACAGGAGGCTGCTCCACAATGGTTGCAAGATGGGTCTTCCTCTCCACCCCAGATCTTTATATTTCTTGGTGTTGGCAGCAGGTCAGTCACCGAGCGCAGGAGAAAGCTCAACTTTCCTTGGTCAATCTGCCACAGTTCCTTCCACGACAGCGGTCGCTCCTGTGCCTAGTCCCACTGCGTCCATCGATCCTGAGAGGCAAGTCCGATCGCTTTCTCCTGGCGCTCCTCCTCTGCTGCCTCGCGGACTCTTTGCACTACGAGGCCTCTTCTGGCTCCTGGTGCTCCTCCTCTGCTACCTCACGGACTCTTTGCACCACGAGGCCTCTTCTGGCTCCTGGCGCTCCTCCTCTGCTGCCTCGCGGACTCTTTGCACCACAAGGCCTCTTCTGGCTCCTGGCGCTCCTCCTCTGCTGCCTCACGGACTCTTTGCACCACGAGGCCTCTTCTGGCTCCTGGCGCTGCTCCTCTGCTTGCTCACGGACTCTTTGCACCACGAGGCCTCTTCTGGCTCCTGGCGCTGCTCCTCTGCTACCTCACGGACTCTTTGCACCACGAGGCCTCTTCTGGCTCCTGGCGCTCCTCCTCTGCTTGCTCACGGACTCTTTGCACCACAAGACCTCTTCTGGCTCCTGGCGCTCCTCCTCTGCTACCTCACGGACTCTTTGCACCACGAGGCCTCTTCTGGCTCCTGGCGCTCCTCCTCTGCTTGCTCACGGACTCTTTGCACCACGAGGCCTCTTCTGGCTCCTGGCGCTGCTCCTCTGCTTGCTCACGGACTCTTTGCACCACGAGGCCTCTTCTGGCTCCTGGCGCTCCTCCTCTGCTACCTCACGGACTCTTTGCACCACGAGGCCTCTTCTGGCTCCTGGCGCTCCTCCTCTGCTACCTCACGGACTCTTTGCACCACGAGGCCTCTTCTGGCTCCTGGCGCTGCTCCTCTGCTTGCTCACGGACTCTTTGCACCACGAGGCCTCTCCTGGCTCTGGCATCAGCCCTGCTCCACCTCTTCTCACTGTAGTGTCCAAGGCCCAGGCGTCCCTGGCATACCACGCCCACGATTTCCTGGTGTTTCCAGTGGGATTCTGCTTCCATCACGGCTTGCTGGGGCTTCCACTTTCTGCCGCATTTGATGGTCTGTCTTGCGTGTCTTACTGCCCTTGCCTTGGTGGCTTTAAACTCCTCGACCACTGATGAGACTGGCAAGGGAAGCTTGGAGGTCTTGCTGTACAGGTTGATTGCGCTGAATGATGGGGGGACTCCCAGCCATTTCCACAAGAACTTGCTGCACAGTCTTTCCATTCCTTCAACCTGGGACATGGGAAAGTCCTAAAGTAGGATGGGCCATTGCAGCCGGGGTATGATGGCATACTGAAAGCACCAGACTTTAAACCTCTCGAGCGGTTGGCTGTGCTCGATTGCCTTGAGCCAGGTGTTCAGCTGGGCCTTTGTATAAGTGAGATTGCCACTGTCCTTTAGGGAGCTGTCGTACTGCTTTCCGAGGCATCGGATCCTTTGATCTTGGATTGTTGGGATCTCAGGGCCTTGGATGTTGAAGATGTTTCCTGTTAGCTTCCCCTTCAAGATACTGCGGCTCCTTGACTTTTCCGGTTTAAACTGCAGGCGTGACCATTAGTGATGGGCGATACTGCAAATTTCGGTACCGATCCGATACCAAGTAAATACAGGGCCAGTATCGCCGATATCGATACCGATACCAATACTTTTTTATTTTAAAAGCATGCACTTTAACTTGTATGCACTTTCCTGTGCTAGAGCAGTGTGTCATGATTTATGAGGTGAATGCATCATTAATATGATAAATCTGAATACGTTTTCATGACTACTAGGCCTAAATATTTTGTGATTTGTGCTCTCAACTCGCCTGTAATTAGTCAGTGACTTTTACAAAACGACCCTAATTACAGTACTAGCCTACAAGTACTATACTGTTCAAACATTTGGGGTCTGTAAGATTTTTAATTCTCTTCTGCATTTATTTGATCAAAAATACAGTAAAAACTGTAATATTACAATTTAACATAGGCTATCTGTTTTCTATGCCATAGTAAACTGTAATTTATTCATGTGATCAAAGCTGAATTTTCGGCATCATTACTCCAGTCATGATGATAATTCATTTTAATATGCTGATTTGCTGCTCAGTAAACATTTCTTATTATTATCAATGTTGAAAACAGTTTCATATTTTTGTGGAAACCATGATACATTTTATGCAGAATTATTTGATGAACAAAGTTGAAAGAACAAATTATATGAAGTAGATTTTTTTAACAGTGTAAAACCCTTGACTGTCACTTTTGATCAATTTAATGCATCGATCCTTGTTGAATAAAAATATTAATTTCATTAAAAAAAAAAACTTACTGATGTCAGCATTTTGAACCGTTATGAACACTTTTGGTTTGTTTATTGCGAAATAACTCCCGATTGTTTCTCTGTCATCTAAGCAAGGCTTCGTTTCCCAAACGCACTGGGCCTGTGAGCTCAGTGAAGCACCAGCATCGAACGCTCTTTGTGATTGATTGGTTTCGTCTTGTATCCAGATGACTAGGAGAACAAGTTCTATCCTACACAATTATCCACTAACATTCGCTTATTTTTCCACTTAGAAGCTTATTTTACGCACTGAATTGCGTGCTAAATTAATAAAAAATTACTGGTAAAAAAAACACCCATTTGGATCGATATTTTTATGTGAGGATCGATCCTTTTTGATACCACGTCAGTATCGAAGTATCGATACTTCAGGATCGATCCGCCCATCACTAGTGACCATGTTGCCATCTTTTCTAGTGCGCTCAAGATCCACTTTGTCCGCTAGATAGATAGAGTCATCACTGTCACATTGTCCATGAAAGCTCGAAAAATTACATTTTACTGTATATTCACATAGAACAGCTGATTAATTTTTTTTTGTCAAATAAATGCAGTCTCGGTGAGCAGAAGAGACTTTACAAAAAAAAAAATCTTACCAACCCCAAACTTTTGAAACTTAAATGTAACCTCGCTGTATTATATATGACCTTGTGAGGGTTAAAGAACTGCACTCTCTCGACAGTAACATCCTGGCTCTGATGAACACGTTTGATCTGCCGGAGGGAAATGTCACAGAGAGCAACTATAACAGTGTTCTTCAGCATCTCAACAGCACGACACCAGCCGTCATTCAGGAGCTCCAGCTCAAGACCTGCGACATGCAGACCTTCCTCAGCGAGGTACTAACACAACATGTATACTGATGTATATTTCCTAGTGGTGCAACGAATCACAAAATTCACGGTTTGGATCATTTACGTTTTTTGAGCCACAGATCGGATCATTTTTCGGGTCAGCAATTTTTTTTTTATATATATGGGGGGGGGGGGGGGTGTAACAACCCTACTGTACAGGTACAGTAATTAATAATTAAGCCTAAATGTAAAATACCACTATTTGTTCACTGTAGAAATTAAATATAGTTTCATCTTTGTGAAAGCTGTATTCTGTTGTTTTATTAACATTAATGACACAGACGACAGCAGGAATATTAGTCTGCTGTCACTTTAAGACCGATTAACTGACAAACATCAGGTTTCTTTCTCAACTGTTCACTTACGACAGAACCGAGAGAATACTTGCCGAGACGGATATTTAGACGAGTTTTTTAACATAATATTGTCTATGTGTCCGTTCAAGGGCAAGAAAACGCAAAAGAGGAATCAATTCGGTGTTCGAGCGCTGTCTGAAACACACCTCTCTCTCTCTCTCTCTGTGTGCGCTTTGAGTGTGTGCGACTGTCACGCGCGAGTCCCAATTTTCACCTCTTCTTCTGCGTTTAAAATTGTTTGAATGTGTGAACTGGCAAGACAAAACGCGTCCAAATCATAAACTTTAACTCTATGACGGTTAAATTTAGCAGTTAATCAACGGATCACACGCGTGCCGAACCGTGTGGCAGCAGATCAACTGCGATACGCTGCACCGCTAATATTTCCATGTCGATTGACCTTTACTTACTCATTTCTGTTGCAGGGCGTCGAGGGAACCGGCTTGGCCTTCATCGTGTTCACCGAGGCCATCACCAAGATGCCCGTCTCTCCAATCTGGTCAGTGCTGTTCTTCATCATGCTCTTCTGTTTGGGACTGTCCACCATGTTCGGGAACATCGAGGGTGTTGTGGTGCCGCTCCAGGATCTCAACCTGCTCCCCAAAAAATGGCCTAAAGAAGTGTTCACCGGTAAACACATCAACCTCAAAGAGCTTTCAGTGGCTGCGTTTCCATTACCCTTCAAATTGCACAAATTGAAATTGAAAATACGGCCCAAGGCAATTTCTCAAAAACTCCCATTTACAGCAAAAATAAAAATAAATGTTACGCTCACATGAGGTTGTTTTTCAGGCAATTTGAAAAAGGAATATTTCGCGAAACTGCAATGGAAACTTTGCGCATTTACAGGTCACGTCGACGTAGATTTTTGGACAGAAGACAGAGATCTTTATTAAAATCCATAAAAGACAAAAGTATTACAGGAATACTGGATTCTAAACCACAAAGAAATGCCACAATCAAGAGCTTGAAGCAGAAATGAGGGAGAAACACCTCATATCTCACGAGAGGAAAAAAATTACGTTTCAGTCGCATAACATCGGTTCCCTCGGGTCATTTTGACCCGAAACTCATTTTGAGTGTTCATCAGAGGGGTCCAAGACCCCAGGACTTTTGTCGCACTTGAACCATGAATACACAAAACATTTTTTTAGGGATTCAAGGAGTTACAAATCCTTCTCTCGCGGGTCAATTCGACCCCCTTAGGAATGAATGGAACGCGAGGAATGCTTCAGCACACACAGAAAAACCTAAAAATGCTCAAAAATCGAACTAAAAACGAACTAAATGTAAGTTTTGCGCAACTCTGTAATGAAAACGCGGCTAATGTCAAAATGAGCACTGCAGGTATATCACTCGACCTGCTCATGTTTTCCAGGACTGACGTGTGTAGTGTCGTTCGTGACGGCGCTGGTATTCGTCCAGTCTTCGGGAAACTACTGGTTGGCTCTGTTCGACGGCTTCGCTGGCTCCATTCCTCTGCTGGTTATCGCCTTCTGCGAGATCATCGCTGTCGTTTACGTCTATGGGATTGACAGGTAAGAGTCAATGTCAAAACTACATGTTCCTAGACTAGATGTTTCACCAGTGCACATTATTTAATATGCTTAAAATAAAGGTTTATTATCTGCATTAATGTTTCCATGAAGAACCTTGGATCTTTCCGTTCCACAAAAAGTTCAATACAGTGGAAAAAGTTATTTAGGTTTATTAAAATGTCATTCACTTTAAGAAAAAATGGTTTGGTTAAGAACTGTTCAAGGTTCTGTATAGAACCAAAAATGGTTCTTCTATGTTGGCAGAGGCTATTTACACGAACTACACTGACTCCGCCCACCACTGTCTGATTGGACCAGACAAAATTACAGAAGAAACCTGTCTGATAACAGAACCAGTGGCACAAGCTTTTGACACAACTGGAAAAAAAAAATGTTTCTCCCTTTTCCCACTGGATATGTATGGAAGCTTGTTACCGCCACAGAATAAAAAGTAAAAAAGGTAATTGCGACTTTTTATCTCACAATTCTGGCTTTTTATCTCACAATTCTGGCTTTTTATCTCAGAATTGCGTGATATAGAGTCACAATTGTGAGAAAAAAGTCAGAATTGCGAGTTTATTTCTCGCAATTGTGACTTTTTTTCTCGCAATTCTGAGTTTATTACTCGCAATTCTGAGAAATTTTGCGAGATGTAAACTCACAATTGCAAGAAAAAAAGCAGTTGCCTTTTAAAATGTTTTATTCTGTGGCGAAAACAAGCTTCCTTACAGAGAGGCGTTTATATTAAATAAAGTTTATTTTAAAATTAAGAAAATATCCGAAAAGTTGAAATAAACTGCCTAAAGGGGTATTTAATAGTGGGAATATGGGATAAGAGGGTAGTAATGGCATCACAATCAGGCAGCATCTATTCATGATTTTAATAAATATAATAATATACACTGAATATGTTGTTACTATAGCATATTGTTTTATAATAGCTATACTACAATACACTAAGGTGCAAATGGCATCTAACTACTTAACTTTCCTTCTTGGCCAGTTCCAGTTCATGCAGTGTAATCTTTTCATTTAATACCATACTGTACTTTCAAGAATACAAATTGCATTTTTCTAGTCATCTTTTATCACCTTTTGACAGACGCACATAATAAACAGCGTAAGCTAGTTTCCTCCAGTAAGTGTCAGGTGTTCTCAAGCACTGAGGAGAAAGATAACGCTGCTCTTTATCTTCAGGTTTAATGAAGACATCGAGTTCATGGTGGGACACAAGCCCAACATCTTCTGGCAGGTCACGTGGCGGTTCCTCAGTCCCATCATCCTCCTGGTCATCCTGATCTTCTACTTCGTCACGACAGTCAGCAAACAGCTGACCTACAACGTCTGGGACCCCGAATACGTACGGCACTGTCTTCAGAAGAATCAAACACTTTTTACTATTACTTCCAGCAATATATCAAAGACGTTAAAGAAAATAACGACATAATATGAAACGTCAAATTTACGCATCGAAATCTCACAATTCAGATTTTTTCATCTTAAAATTGCAAGTTTATTTCTTACAATTGCATGTTTTCTTAGAAATGTGAAATTTCGTTAGTAAACATAACCGTGCGTTTACTGTGAACGTTTCCTCATTAACGCTCGTAATTCTAAAGAAAAACAAACTGAAAACGGTCTTTCACAACTTTTTTTCTTTCACCATCAAATCAATTTCCAATGAATAAAACGAATATCCTTGTTGCCTATCCCGTTCCCATAGAAGCTTTAAAAATTAAAACGTACGTAATTGCGTGTTTTATCCCCAGAATCCCCTTCAATTCTGATTTTACAACTTGCAATTGAGAGTTTATTTTAACTTTTATATTTTATTTACTTATATTTTAACTTTTTTTTAAAAAAGTTAGAAAAGCGAGATGTAAATTTGCAATTGCGAGTTTATTGTGATTTTCTCGCAATTCCGAGCTTTTAGCTTGCAATTCTGACTTTTTTCTAAGAATTTTGTGATATAAACTCACAATTGCGAGGAAAAAGGTCAGAATTGTGAGTTGCAATTACCTTTTTTCATTTTTTACTCCATGACGGAAACGAGCTTCCATATGTTTGACATTAAAATCCATCACATATTACAGAAGTAAAACGGATTATACACATTTTCACATCGACTTTAGATACTAGAACCACAGCTCATCTCTCTCTCACTCTCTCTCTCTCTCCTCTCTGTCTCTCTCTCTCCTCTCTGTCTCTCTCTCCTCTCTGTCTCTCTCTCTCATCTCTCTCTCTCTCTCACTCTCTCTCTCTCTCCTCTCTGTCTCTCTCTCATCTCTCTCTCTCTCTCTCACTCTCTCTCTCTCCTCTCTGTCTCTCTCTCTCTCTCATCTCTCTCTCTCTCTCCTCTCTGTCTCTCTCTCTCTCTCTCATCGGATTATACACATTTTCACATCGACTTTAGATACTAGAACCACAGCTCATCTCTCTCTCTCTCTCACTCTCTCTCTCTCTCCTCTCTGTCTCTCTCTCTCTCATCTCTCTCTCTCCTCTCTGTCTCTCTCTCCTCTCTGTCTCTCTCTCTCATCTCTCTCTCTCTCTCTCTCTCACTCTCTCTCTCTCTCCTCTCTGTCTCTCTCTCTCTCTCTCTCTCAATTCAATTCAATTCAATTCAATTCAAATGAGCTTTATTGGCATGACTGTGTAAAATAGCACAATATTGCCAAAGCAATAGACATATACAAACATATACGTACAGGTTGATACATAAAATTTAACAATAAAAAATAAAGAAAACAATTAAAAATATATTTCAATATTATGCATAAATATATCACAATGAAAAAAATAAAAATAAAAAAAATAAAATAAATAAGTACAGAGAGCAGTTTAAGGGAAGAGGGTTCAGCCCTTGTCCCTCATATGATGGCAGGAAGACACACACTGCGCTGCCAGGAGAACACACTCTTCTTTCTCTCCCAGAATATAAGACAGTTTGTCTATGAGGCTCGCTTGTTGGAATTGGGGTAAAATCTCTCTCTCTCTCTCTCTGAACGCAGGATAATTTCCCAACGCTGAAAGAGGTGGAGTACCCGAACTGGATCAGCGCCGTCATCTTCGTGCTCGCCGGGATTCCCAGTCTGTGCATCCCCGGAGTCGCCATCGGCCTGGTTCTGTGGAAATGCTGCACAAAGGGAAAGAAAACGAAAGAGAGCTTAATTTCTGAAAAACAGGAAATGAGTGTCAACACAATAGCGTAGTTTCCACACGGAACAGGCAAATTAGCTTCCTTTTTATGGAAAACATCGGAACTTCTCGCAGATAAAGACATCAAACAATGTGCAAAAATGAACAATGCAAACTTATATTATAGACTTACAAAATCACATAAAGAAAGAATGCAATATAAATATGTATAAAGTGTACAGTGCAAAATGACATTACAGACGTCAGCCATTGCACTCCTAAATATCCTACACTTTCCTGTCATGTACATAATCATCAATGGTCGTTTTTCAATGACGCGATTGATTTGCTGTGTCTATATCCACCTCATTTTGCGATATATTGTTGCTAACATGATTTATCACATTGTTAACATGTTTTAACAACAACAGCTAACATGTTCCTTACATCAGTTAACACACAGCTATCAAGATTTATCACATTGTTGCACATTTTGCTTGCATGATTTAACATGTTGCTAACGTGTTTTTAGCATGAATTAGTACATCGTTAACATTGCTAACATGAATTAGCATGTTACTAGCACATTTCTAACATAAATTAAAATATTGCTAGCATGTTTTAACTGTTTTGTTAGCATGATTTAACATGTTTCTAGCATGAATTAGAACATTGTTAGCATGTTTTAGCATATTGCAAACATGAATTACCATGTTTTAACAAGGCTAGCATGTTATCCAAGGCTACAGTATTTGTTAAGCTTTAGTGACAGACAGCTTAAATACTCTCTAAGAATTGTTATATAGATGTTTTGACCCTGTCAATGAAAGTCTATTTATTTGGGATTGTTCGGAAGTGAATACGATTGTTGACTTTGAATTCCCAAAGTCGGATCAGTTAGAAAAGACACAGCAACGCGAGCCAGAACAAGCTTAGCCGAGTTCTTAAGCCAACAGATTTATTACTCAAAAAGTCATAATCATGCCATTAAAATCTTATAATTATGACATAGAAAGTTGTGATTTTGACTTGTAATCTCATAACTAGGCTATGCTTGTCATAACTTTGTCTTCCATACAGATCCTGTACAGTAGCAGATTATTTTCAGCATTGTGTGTGTGTTATCATCTATATCATTTCCCACACAGCGCTAACACTTACAGAACAGTCTGTCCTTTTTAAAAAGATTTTATAGCTCTTATCGTTCATTGTTAAATTATTACCTATCAGATTTATCTGACATGTTGTGCTCTCTTTGTTTCTAATAAAGACTTTATGTTTTATTGGTCCATATGTCGGTGTTGAACTTGCAGGATTATCACTTTACAGTCGTCAACAACACAATCACAGTATGATAAAGATGATGATGAGATCTGAAGCGTCCCGACAGCAGGAATATTAGACTAGTTTACAATAGATTCGGGAACAGGAATTTCAAATATGATTGTTAACATGTCCACTGTAAACTCTACAGTAAATCACTTACTCTACAAACACTGGTTTAATTAATTTGCTTATTTAGCTTTATTTAAACCTATTATTAAAACTAATAGTACAACAAACCCACACACACTCTTCTCACACACACACACACGCTAACTGTCACACATACTCACACACACACACACACACACACACACACACACACACACACACACACACACACACACACACACGCTAACTGTCTCACACACACACACACACACACACGCTAACTGTCACACACACACACACACACACACACACACACACACACACACGCGCTAACTGTCACACACACACACACACACACACACACACACACACACACACACACACACACACACACACACACACACACACGCGCTAACTGTCACACACACACACACACACACACACACACACACACACACACACACACACACACACACGCGCTAACTGTCACACACACACACACACACACACACACACACACACACCAGCTGGTGGCGCTACGAGCTCAACACTGATAGAGACGGTCCTGAAATCTGCTTTCAGCTCCTCTCATGTTCTCCACAATTTTTAAAAATACTTATATTAGAAAACTAGAACAAACAAATAAAATAAAATAAAATAAAATAAAAGGGGGGGGGGGGGGCAGCTGAATCTCAGGCACCATTTAAGGCCTCTAATATCTAATCTTGTACTCAAGGCACTTCCAGATAAAATGAAATAAAACTGTATCACAGTTCCCACAGAAATATGAACTGTTTTCAACACTGATAATAATCATAAATGTTTTTTGATCATCAAATCCTCATATTAGAGTGATTTCTGAAGGATCATGTGACACTGAAGACTGGAGTAATGATGCTGAACATTCAGCTTTGATCACAGGAATAAATTACACTTTACTGTATATTCACATAGACAACAGCTGATTTACATTAGAATAATATTTCACTATATTTTTATTATTATTATATATATTAATATTTTTACTATAATATTTTTTTTATCAAATAAATGCAGCCTTGGAGAGAAGAAGAGACTCTTTCAAAACATTAAAAAAGCGTACAGACTCCAAACTATCGAACATAAGTGTGTGTGTAGACTTATGTAAACGTGTATGTTCGCTCTCTCTCCCTCTATATGTGTGTGTGTGTGTGTGTGTGTACAATAAAAAGTGAAACGGAAAAGAAAGTATCCTTATTGTCATCTCATGAGTCTCCTTCAGTCCGGCTGATAGCAGAGATTATATTCAGATTACAGATATTAAAGAGCTAAAAACAAACTGTTATCAGTGACTCACCATCAAACAACACAACAGATGATGTCATGAGCAGCTGATCACCTAGCAACCAGCCAGAGCACCCTAGCAACCAGCCGAGATCCCACCGATGGGTTTGTGATCGGTTAGTGTCACAGATTCACTATGATTAACCTCATCGGTCTGGTAATTGAGCTGGTCAAACATACTGAGCGTCTGTGTGATGGTGAATCAAACCGAACTTCTGAAGATCTCGCTTTCTGAATTATTCACTAAAGTAAAACGCAGCCAAAACACATTAAACCGTGCAACTGAATTCAGTCGGCAACACTTTATCTGACAGACTCCCTGTTACACGTGTTACACACACTTACTATGCTAATAACTGTAACTTATGCAGAATTACATGCAAATAACCCTATACTAACCCTATAGGAAGTACATGCTGTTAATTAATATTACTCAGTTCTTAAATATATAATTACACCTTAATATAGAGTGTAACCCCCAAACCCGAGAGTAAGTACATGCAGTACACACACTTACTATGCTAATAACTATAACTTATGCAGAATTACATGCAAATAACCCTATAATAACCCTATAGGAAGTACATGCTGTTAATTAATATTACTCAGTACTTAAATATATAATTACACCTTAAAATAGAGTGTAACCCCCCGAGAGTAAGTACATGCAGTACACACACTTACTATGCTAATAACTATAACTTATGCAGAATTACATGCAAATAACCCTATAATAACCCTATAGGAAGTACATGCTGTTAATTAATATTACTCAGTACTTAAATATATAATTACACCTTAAAATAGAGTGTAACCCCCCGAGTGTAAGTACATGCAGTAACACTTTATCTGACAGAATCTGTTACACGTGTTACACACACTTACTATGCTAATAACTGTAACTTATGCATAATTACATGCAAATAACCCTAAAGTAAGTACATGTTGTTAATTAATATTACTTATTTCTTAAATATATAATTACACTGTAACAATGACACCTTAAAATAAAGTGTAACCCCCAAACGGAAAGTGCAAATCACTCTGTAACAGGAACAGCTTCAAATAAAGAGTTTTTTCTGCGCCTCCCGAGGACAAGAAAGGACTTTGTTTTGAG
This sequence comes from Vimba vimba, assembly GCA_022828995.1. Lineage (NCBI taxonomy): Eukaryota > Metazoa > Chordata > Actinopteri > Cypriniformes > Leuciscidae > Vimba > Vimba vimba. The sequence goes on along the minus strand of CM040824.1, from coordinate 43,455,350 downwards.
CAGAATAAAATAAAAACATAATGAGGCCTATAAAAGCCCCAGCAGCGACTCACTCGTAACCTTTGCATCCACAGCGGTTTGTTTTTACAGTTAAAACATGGATTTGAGCAGCATTCCTGGCAGCGGAGGTTACACATTAAACTGCATTTAAAACGAATGCATCCTCACACCTCCTGTTTGTACATAACCCACCCATCACACACACACACACACACACACACACACACACACACACGCCGTCAGGATGGACACGACCAGCAAAGCCTCCAGCGCTCCGGAACGGCCCAAATGGGACAACAAGGTCCAGTATCTGCTGACATGCGTCGGATTTGCTGTGGGACTCGGGAACGTTTGGAGATTCCCGTATCTGTGCCAGATCTACGGAGGAGGTGATTTTATTTCAGATTTTGTGCCGCAGTGAGAATAAAACCAGAGTATGATATAATGACATGTGAATTTGAGCGGTTTTAGATGGACTCCTATAGTGGACGTCAGTCTCTTGTTGTTTTTGACAGATAAAAAATGTTAGTACATAAAAATAATGTCTTGTTTTCCAGCACAAACATTCTGAAATAAGACACATTTACTGGAGAAGCAAAATTAAATTCATTACAAATATCATAATCTTACTTTCCCTTTGAATTAAGGTTATTTTTCTGACCCCAGTGGCAGATGTTGTTCTTGTTTCAAGCACAAACTCACTTTATTTTGATATTTTATTTTTGAACAAGACGTAATATCTTCAGTCGTTCTGCTTCTAATGTGAATGCATCTTGATTTCAGAATGTTTACATTTTTGTGCTGGAAAACAAGACTTGATTAATGATTAAATTGAGTGATTTCAGAGTCAAAAATGTTTAAAAATTGTGCATCACTTCACAATAAGGTCTCATTAGTTAACATTAGTGTAAGCTCGCGCTCGATCGGCCCAAAGTCCGGCATCCGACCAGCGCAGAAGGTCTTTACGTGTTACTGTCTTTTCTCGAGGCAAAGTATTTTTTGATTAAATGCAATACATTTGAATGTGTATTCTCTCGTTATTTCATCTGACTCCATATATGAAAAGGTTTTAATGATATCTGGGCATCATTAAATGTGAGCGAATGTTTGACTATTCCTTTTAACTCTAATGAAAATAATGTCAAAGTCAGTTAGAATAATCAAATTTAACAATGTATTATGTCTGGTAAATGTATCATGCCAATTTCATAATCAGTTCAAAGATAATCAATACAAAACACTAAATGCTCTGGAATAAAGAGAAGAGATGCGAACCCGACATTATACATGAAGCTGAGAGTCTCACTCTCAGCCTCACGGGCTAATCTGAGGTACAGAAAGGACCAGAACCCTTTGCTATATTCCATTATATTGACAGAACCTCTTTCACATGGAAACATGTGCTAACAATGGAAATTTGCATTCAGAGGTGTAGGGAGAACATTTGCCAGGAGACCTTCCTTTGTGTGTCAGTTATCTCTAAACTCTTAAAACCTTATTACCTTTTGTTTTACTTATTTGGAAATGAGACATTTGTACCAGTCGCACTGAGACATTTCAAATGATACCAAACATGTACAATACTCGATGATAATCATTCACATTAAAACTATGTATTTTCTTGGGTGAATTCAGGTGATCTGAGCATGAGAGAGGGGGGTGAGGGATGAGGGAACGAAATGTAGATTAGGATGACTCGGAGGTGAGACTTTTGTCTCAAATGGAAATTTCCAGCACGATCCTGTCCTCTCAGGGTCTGGTCGCTCCTTAACCAGACTGTCCGGCATTTTCTCAAGTCTTACATTAGCCAATGCATTAACTAACGATGAGTTTATTTATTTGCGGCATGCATTTCTTTAATGCTCTTTACTAAAAATGCAATTGTTCATTGTTCATGTTTCTAAACTGATCCATTAAGATCTGAAATTAACATTAAGATTAATTGCTTTATTGTAAGGTCTGCTAACTAATGCAGTTAACTAATGAAACCATTCTGGAAAGAGTTTTTAAAAATCAAGTGAAAATTAGTGAAAATGTTGTTGAAAGCAATTACCTTTCCTTCCTGAAAATTAAAGTTAAAATAAATAATAAATCACGTTCGGTAATAATAAAATTGATCACAATAAGTGCTCTTATGTCACTACAGCGCCTTTTCTTTAAAGTCCCCCTGTGGTGTAAATCCAGCTGTTAATGTTGTTTATGTGTCTGTGTGGTGTTATTAAAATGCGTGTGGTGTTTTTACCATGTGTAAATTCATAAGTCGACACCATTGCTGAGGATTTCCTCCTTAAAACTGCAGTAACGGTCCTTCTATTGCATCCCCGTGAAATACATTTTGCAACCTTTATTTTTAAGAATGTATCAGTTGCATCAGTGTTTTACATTTACACTCATGCATTTTACAGACAAAGAGCAAACACTGGTTGTGGTAACGCACAACGCCAGGGTTATTAGACAACTAGATTAGGAGGAGAAATGCAGTGAAGAAAACTAAGTAACTAATCTAAGTAACGAGTCAGTCTCAGTGTTTCAATACCCACATTTGAAGGTTGTGCGTGTGTGTGCGTGTGTGTGAGGTGCGTTCCTGATCCCGTACCTGATCGCGCTGGTGTTCGAGGGTCTTCCTCTGCTGTATCTGGAGATGGCGATCGGTCAGTCTCTGAGGAAGGGCAGTATCGGCGTCTGGCACTCCATCTCTCCTCTACTGGGCGGACTGGGTGAGCACACATCTACACTGGGAAAAATCATTCTCAAGATTTATTATCTGTGCATTTACACAAGAAATCTTACATTATAGGAACTACATGAGCTTCACCCCGGGTTAGTGACATCACAAACCTTAAAATTTACATAAACCCCGCCCCCAGGAACACGATTTATAGATTATCATGACGACACATAAGCTTCATAAATGCATCAACTAACCATTCAGAAATGTCCTGTTGCTTCTACATGTTGTCACTTCTTCTTGAGTCTCTCCATCATTGTCTGACTCCAGTTTGAACATAAAAGGCTAAAAGTTTTTGAAATTGTCAGTGCATGTCTGTATGAGGTAAAAGGACACAAGCTCTTGAAGCTCCGCCCCCTGTGCCGGGAGCAGCAGCTCATTTGCATTTAAAGGGACACACACAAAAACGGTGCGTTTTTGCTCACCCTCTGACAATTTTAACATGCTATATAAAAATATCTGTGGAGTATTTTGAGCTAAAACTTCACACACACACTCTGGGGATATAAGAGACTTATTTTACATCTTGTGAAAAGGGCATTACCACCCCTTTAACTCAAAATTTTAAGGCAGCCAGGTAACTTACTTTTTTAAGTTAAACCAACAAAAAGTAAATAAAAATAAAATATATATATAATTCTTTTTTTACAGTGTACTGATATTCATCTCAGCACAAACCCTAACAGAGAGAGATTAAGTGATATCAGAGCTCTTTATTTCTCTCTTTGAATAGATAAACACAGGTGTTTAATATTACACAGTTCACAAAGAATAATGAAGATTTCTGATGAAAATTCAGCTTTTATCTCAGGAATAAATTACATTTTACTATATATTCATATTGAAAACAGCTGTTTTACATTGTAATAATATATCACTGTTTTTAATATATAATTTATCAATGCCTCGGTGAGCAGAGGAGACTCTTTCAAAAACAAAAAAAAATTCTAAAAGTTCCCCTGTGGTGAAAATCAAGTTTTTAATGTTGTTTATATCTCTGAGCTGAGTGAGTGAGTGGAGGCGGGGCTCATTTGCATATTCATAGAACCGCCTATACTAAATGAGACAAGGGTGTCGAGTTACATTCAAGATATTTTAAGGCATGAAGACTTTTTTTTCAAAGAAAAAACGTTTAAATATGACATTTTGGTGATTAAAGATGAGTTTTAAGGGATAAAATTATTGACTACAGGGGGATTTTAATTATTCCAAACTTTACTGATCGTTCATGTTCTTTTTTTCAGTCTGTGATTTTCCATGAGCAAATGTTTGATATCTTCCTAGAGCGCGTTGCTGTCTCTTAAACGCTTTATGAGTTCATAAAGGCATGATTGAGTTATGACAGAGTGTTTTGTTGGCAGGTGTGGCGTCGATGATCCTCTCCTTCCTGGTGGGCTTGTTTTATAACACGATTCTGGCCTGGGTTCTGTGGTATTTCTTCCACTCGTTTGAGGATCCGCTGCCCTGGAGTCAATGTCCCATCAACGACGACAACACGGGTACAAAGACACAAACACAACACACAAACACTGAGGATCCTCATTAAACGCTCATAACTGTAATATAGTGAAAACTAAAGGAAGCAGCATGAGGCTCAGAAAGTCATTAAAAACATCCTGTCTGGATAAATATGACTTCTTTCACAATTCTCACAATGCCTGTCAAGATCAAATTTCACATCACATTTAAAAAGTAAAATAAATAATAATAACAACAACAATAAGTATAATATAAATAAAAATTGAAAAAGTAATTTTATACACACACACACACACACACACACATATATATAAAATCTATTTAAAAAAAATAAAAAAGTAAATAAATGCATTTAAAATAAAAAATCATAAAAAAATAGACATTACAAATAAATATAAAAACAGTTATAAATAAAATAAAGCAAAATACATATAAATACATTAAAAATAAACATAAGTATAATACAGTAAAAATAAATTAATACAAAGTGAATAATGCAATAAAATAACTTATATAAAATTAATAAAAAACTAAATACACTGAAAATGAACATTAAAAATTAATTTTTAATACATTGAAAATGCATAAAATAAATATAAACAAAAGTAAATAAATATACATCAAAATAAATCAATAAAAATAAACAAAAATAAATACATTACAAATAAATAAAATAAAAGTATAAATACACCGAAAATAAATAAGTAAATAAAAATAAATACATTAAAAATATATATTTATGAATTATAAATAAATTGGAAAAATAAAATAATTACAAACAAAATAAATAAAAGGATAAATACATTGAACATACATCAAATAAACATAAACAAAAAAAATAAAATAAATAAATGTATATATTAAAATAAATAAATAGAAATGAATACATTAAAAATACAAATAAAACAAGTTCTAAATATATAAAAAATACATCAAATAAAAAATAAATATACATTAAAAATAAATAAACATACAAATATATATAAAATTAAAATGAATATGAGTGAATCCTGTAACATGATATGTGTGTGTTGTTCTGATGTCCTGCAGGTTTCGTGGAGGAGTGTGTGATCAGCACACCGGTGAACTACTACTGGTACCGGCAGACGCTGAACATCTCCCCGGACCTGGAGCAGAGCGGCTCTCTGCAGTGGTGGCTGGTGCTGTGCCTCGCCACGGCCTGGAGCATCGTCTACATCTGCTTCATACGGGGCATCGAGACCATCGGGAAGGTGCGGAGCTTTAACGCACTGCATCACAACCCGCCACTACATTACCCTTCAAATCGCGCAAATTGAAATTGCAAATTGAAAATACGCCCAATAGAAACACATCAATTTCGCAAAAATTCCCATTTATCGCAATTTTACGTCACATGAGGTGGTTTTTCAGGCAATTAGAAAAATAATATTTCGCAAAACTGCAATGGAAACGCATCCCATTTGCACATTTACAGACACTGACGTAAATGTTTGGACAGAAGACGAGACCGAGTTGCTCTTCAGTCGGTCACTCGACACGGAAGAATCTCGCTAGAGAGGCCAGTCTGCTTCAACAAAAAGGCAGTTTTCACAGCTGGTGCGGTGTGCCATGAGCGATCAAAAGCCGTTCTTCGGCTGGTAAGACCGCCGTGAGAGAGATGTCCTGTCTGTGTCCGCTGCGTGCTTCAGCATCGAGGAGAGCAGTCCCCTGAAACAGCTTACACAGGTGGAGCGCGTCTTTTTAAAGATGTCACTCTACCTGTGTGTTTCTGGATGCAGTCGTCACCTGGGTTCGCGGGATGGTCTAGAGCGCTGCATTGTGTGCGATCGTGGATGAGTCATGCACCCATTGTGGGAAGATGACCATCTTGGAGCTACGGTCGAGACTCTCGTTCCTGCATGGGGGGGGGGGGGGAGTCCCTGCGCCTCTGCTGCGACCAGATGTCGATCGCTGGGTGGGTCAGATGATTCGCCGGCGCTGCCCCCTTCAGGTGTGACAGCGGTGCCCGAGTCCGATGATGGCCATGCTTTCCCGGACCGCCAGCAGGATCGGGCTCATGTGGAACCCTCCACCGTGTCCTGAGCCCTCGAGGCTGGACGATTGGTTTCTCGGGGTGGCGCATGCGCACGGAGACGTCCCGTCACCACATCTGCTGTGGCCCGCCAGCTCACCGGCTCGGCTCCTCAGTAAGTGCGATCGCACCTGCTGCTCATTATATACCGGCGCTGCAAGGCAGAGCAGCTGATGCGAATGATTGCACGCTAATGTGCATTGCCTCGTTTAGTTTCACTCGAAGTAGATTGGCCTCTCTAGCGAGATTCCTATTCGTCGGTCACAACGTGGCGTCTCTGTTCCCTCCTTCAGGGAATGAGGGTTACCATACGCAACCGAGACGTTCTTTATTAAAATCCATAAAAGACAAAAGAATTACTGGAATACTGGATTTTAAACCACAAAGAAATGCCACAATTTATAAAGACCTTGAAGCAGATATGAGTGAGAAACACCCAGAAACACCTCATATGTGCCGCTCACATTACAAGCGTCTTTCCTTGCCTGTAATGTTGGAAAACACGCCTACGTCTCCCTCCATTCAAAATGATGGCTAGTGCAGTGGCTGCGATATACGGTAATTTACCAACATCAATTGCCACGATTTTTGGAATGACTTCTTAACATCGGATAATGAAAATGCTGTCATTTCGCAATAGTTTTTTATCGACATTTAGAAAATATCGCAAATGTTTTGCGCAAATCTGTAATGGAAACGCGGCTGTAATGTGTGTGTTTGTGCTCGGTGGATCATGTTGATGGTTAATGTGTGATTGTGCAGGCCGTGTACGTGACCGCGACCTTCCCGTACCTGGTGCTCACCATCTTTCTGGTGCAGGCCCTCACACTGCCAGGGTCCACCGATGGGCTCCGGTACCTGTTCACACCAAACGTGAGTCTCACACACACACACACACACACACACACACACACACACACACACACACATTCTTGTACATCTATCTTTATGAGGACATTCACTGACACAATGCAATCTCTAGCCGCTTACCCTAACCTTACCCATCACAACCAAGTGCCTAACCCGACCCCTGACCCTAACCCGACCCTTGACCTCATTATAACCTGATCCCTAAAACCAAGTCTTGACCCTCAAACGGGCCTTTAAAGGCTCTCAGAAACTGAGGACCGGCCAACATGTCCTCACTCCAATGGTCTAACACTCAAACTGGTCCTCACAAAGATAGTTGAACAAGTACACACACACACACACTCACACACACACACACACACACACACACAGCAGCGGATGATCAGTGTGTGTGATGTTCTCTCCTCAGTGGACGCTGCTGACTAATCCTCAGGTGTGGCTGGACGCCGCTACACAGATCTTCTTCTCTCTGTCTCTGGCCTTCGGGGGACTCATCGCATTCTCCAGCTACAACCCCAAGAAGTACGACACACACACCGTCTGGAGGGCGGGAAACACACAGATTCTGTTACACATCAGAATTCTTGAGAATTCCGCAGATTCTTGAATCATCAAATAAAAACAAAACAAATTAAAGCATAACAATGCAAAAATAAGTTGTAACTACAAAAAAAAGCATTTACTAAAAATAAATAAGAAATGTCAAATTAAAATCCATTAAAAACAACAAGAAAAAAACTATTGCAATTACATCATAAAAATCCTAGATTAAAATAATGTTAAAATACAAAAGCAATAAACCATAAACATGCTATATATAAAATCACACTCACACACACAGTATATATATGCATTATTCACCTTATAGCTTTCCTGGAGCTCAAACAGTGGAGCGTTAGCGCTTGCAACGCCAAGGTCATGGGTTCGATTCCCAGGGAAAGCAAGAACTGATAAGAATGTAAAAAAAAAAAGTGTACATGTGTAAAATGTGTACCTTGACATGCAATGTAAGTCACTTTGGATAAAAGTGTCTGCCAAATGCATAAATGTAAATATATATATAAGAGGTGCCTGTGTGTGTTTCCAACAGGAACGACTGCGAGCGAGACGCTGTGTTTGTGGGATGCATTAACAGCGCTACGTCTCTCTACGCCTCCATTCCCATATTCGCCATCTTGGGCTTCAAGGCCACGAGCAACTTAAACGCCTGCATCGACAGGTGACGAACACACACACGTTTACAGACCCACAACTGATGTGTTTGCACGACTGTGAGGTTTGATTGACAGGGTGTGTGTGTTGTGTTCGCAGGAACATCCTGGATCTGACCAACGCCTTTGACATCGCGGACAAAAACATCACGGCGGAGAACTACGAGAACTGGCTGATGTTTCTGAACTCAAGCGACCCGGATAAAGTCTCCGGTCTCAACCTGACACACTGCGTCCTCCAGAAATTCCTGGACCAGGTACAGCTGGGAACACAAGCACGTCTCTTCTGCTCATTATCAGCAGTGTCGAAAACAGTTATTTACATTTTTATTTTTCAGGAAAGTTCAAAAGAACAGCATTTATCTGAAACAGAATCGTTTGTAACATTAAACACCTCCGTTTAAAAGTTTGGGGTCAGTAAGAATAGTTTTTTTTGGGGGGGGAATCAATACTTTTATTCATCAAGGATTAATTAAATTGCTCAAAAGTGACAGTAAAGATATTTATAATGTTACAAAAGATTCTATTTCAAACAAATGCTGTACTTTTGAACTTTGTATTCATCAAAGAATCTTAAATAACTGTAAATAACTGTTTTCAACACTGATAATAATCATAAATGTTTCTTGATCATCAGATCATCATATTAGAGTGATTTCTGAAGGATCATGTGACACTGAAGACTGGAGTAATGATGCTGAACATTACAGCTTTGATCACAGGAATAAATTACACTTTAAAACACACTAAAATAGAAAACAGTCATTTTAAATTGTCATAATATTTAATACTATAACCGTTTTTTATTGTATTTTTAATAAAATGAACACAGCCTTGGTGAGCAGAAGAGACTTCTTTTAAAAACATCCCAAACTTTGACTGGTAGTGTGTGTAGTGACGGAGACTCTCTCTGTTACCCAGAGTGCTTCAGGAACGGGCCTGGCGTTCATCGTGTTCACGGAGGCGGTGATCGAGATGCCGGGTTCGCAGGTGTGGGCCGTGCTCTTCTTCGTCATGCTCTTCAGCCTCGGCCTGTCCTCCATGTTCGGGAACCTGGAGGGGGTCCTGACGCCACTGCTCGACCTGCACATGGTGCCCAAGTGGATGCCCAAAGAGATCTTCACAGGTACGACCCCTGAGACACTCATGCTAATGAGGCTGGCCGTATGCTAAAAGGATCGTTCATCCAAAATTGAAAATTAGCCCATGATTTACTCTCCCTCAAGTCATCCTAGTGTACATGACATTCTTCATTCAGACGAACACAATCAGAGTAATATTAAAAAATGTCCTGACTCTTCCAAGTGCGTCTATCCATCATAAAAGTCCATCTATCCATCATAAAAGTGCGTCTATCCATCATAAAAGTCCATCTATCCATCATAAAAGTGCATCTATCCATCATAAAAGTGCATCTATCCATCATAAAAGTGCGTCTATCCATCATAAAAGTCCATCTATCCATCATAAAAGTCCATCTATCCATCATAAAAGTGCATCTATCCATCATAAAAGTCCATCTATCCATCATAAAAGTCCATCTATCCATCATAAAAGTGCATCTGTCCATCATAAAAGTGCATCTATCCATCATAAAAGTCCATCTATCCATCATAAAAGTGCGTCTATCATCATAAAAGTCCATCTATCCATCATAAAAGTCCATCTATCCATCATAAAAGTCCATGTATCCATCATAAAAGTGCATCTATCCATCATAAAAGTGCATCTGTCCATCATAAAAGTGCATCTGTCCATCATAAAAGTGCGTCTATCCATCATAAAAGTGCATCTGTCCATCATAAAAGTGCATCTATCCATCATAAAAGTGCATCTGTCCATCATAAAAGTGCATCTATCCATCATAAAAGTCCATCTATCCATCATAAAAGTGCGTCTATCCATCATAAAAGTCCATCTATCCATCATAAAAGTGCATCTATCCATCCTAAAAGTGCATCTATCCATCATAAAAGTCCATCTATCCATCATAAAAGTCCATCTATCCATCATAAAAGTGCATCTGTCCATCATAAAAGTGCATCTATCCATCATAAAAGTCCATCTATCCATCATAAAAGTCCATCTATCCATCATAAAAGTGCATCTGTCCATCATAAAAGTGCATCTATCCATCATAAAAGTCCATCTATCCATCATAAAAGTCCATCTATCCGTCATAAAAGTGCATCTGTCCATCATAAAAGTGCATCTATCCATCATAAAAGTCCATCTATCCATCATAAAAGTCCATGTATCCATCATAAAAGTGCATCTATCCATCCTAAAAGTGCATCTATCCATCATAAAAGTGCGTCTATCCATCATAAAAGTCCATCTATCCATCATAAAAGTGCATCTGTCCATCATAAAAGTCCATCTATCCATCATAAAAGTGCGTCTATCATCATAAAAGTGCATCTGTCCATCATAAAAGTGCATCTATCCATCCTAAAAGTGCATCTATCCATCATAAAAGTGCGTCTATCCATCATAAAAGTGCATCTGTCCATCATAAAAGTGCATCTGTCCATCATAAAAGTGCATCTGTCCATCATAAAAGTGCATCTATACAAAAAATATAGTCATTCACTGCCATTATAAAGCTGGGAAGAGTCAGGACATTTTTTAATATTACTCTGATTGTATTCGTCTGAAAGAAGAATGTCATACACACTAGGACGACCTCATTTTTGGGTGAACTAACTCTTCAATGCTCTGCTAATGCAGGTCTGATTTGTGTGCTGAGCTTCCTGGTGGCGTTGATCTTCACGCTGGGATCTGGGAACTACTGGCTGGAGATCTTCAACAGTTACGTGGGATCCGTCCCGCTCCTCATCATCGCCTTCTTCGAGATCATCGGCGTCGTTTGCTTCTACGGGATGAAGCGGTAATTCATCAGTTCATTTTAAAGACAACATTGCCATCAATAAAAATGATTAAAAGGAGGTAGAAGGAAAAGGTTGGTGGTCTTAACAATAGATAGACATGATTTTCTTAACAGTTAGTTAAAGCAGGGTTTGCCGAAACTGGGGTTTGTGAGTGGATAAAAACATAAAACTGTAAAATATGAATACATATTAAAATAAAATACCTTAAATAAATAAATAAAACAAAAAATTACATTTTAAAATAAAAACAAGTCAAAATAAAACTAAACCAAATCTTAAATCATAAAAATGCAAACTTAAAATAATTGTAAAATACAAAAATTTAAATCATAAATGTAAATTAAAAATTAATCATTTTGAAATAAAAAAAATAAAAAATAAATTAACTACAAAAAATAAATAAATGTACAACTAAAATGAATTAAAAACAACAAGAAAAAACTAATTAAATCATAAAAATGTAAAATTAAAATAATTTAAAACAATCAAAATAAAAAGCTTACTATATAAAAAAATATATAAAAATAAAATATTTTTAGTAATTTTTTTTTTTTAAATATTTTTTTAATTTTTAAAACTAAAAATTAATACTTTTCTACATATTTAAATGTCAAATTTTAAATATTTAAAAAATGAAAACAAATTATAAAAAGTAAAACTTTTAAAATAAATAAAAATAAAAAAAGTACAAAAATTAGTTAAATCATTAAAAAAAGATTTTTTAAAAATAAAATATAAAAAACTAATAATTTTCTACGCATTTAATCATATAAAATGTACAATTGAAATAAATAATTTTTAAATCAGAACAAAATCAAATTAAAACACTTTCTAAAAAAATGAAATGTTTTATTTGTTTAGCTTCATGTCATGTGACCATTATACGACATCAGAGAACCGTGAACAATTATTGAAATGTGAACTTATTAAAATAAATTCTTGAAATATGAACAAATCTCAATATTTGAGCCCCCAGGGCTTCATTATCTGACGGTTTGTGACTCTGTGTGTGTGTGTGTGTGTGTGTTCCAGCTTCTGCGATGACATCGAGTTCATGACGGGACGCAGGCCGAACCTGTACTGGCGCGTGTGCTGGATGGGCATCAGCCCCGTCATGCTGCTGGTGGTGCTGGTGGCGTACGTCGCGGTCCAGGTCCAGACACACCCCACGTACCCCGCCTGGAACCCGCAATACGTGAGTGACGAACAGAACCTGTTCATCGTGATGTTCCCTGCGGAGGATCTGCATGATCAGCGGCTCCAGATGGGCATTAATGCGACTCGATGTGTTTCATAGGAGAGTAGCTGCTCATTTAAACGGGTTTCCAGGTCAAGGTTGACTTTGTTAAGCAGAGTGGGTCATGAAAAACAAGTTTAAACACTAAACATTAAATGAATACACACAATTATAATCCTAAATCCTAAAATGAAATCATAAAAAAATAAAAATAAAAATAAAAAAAAGCAAAAATAAAACAGAATATTAACTAAAATTATTTTAAAATACAAAAAACAAGCATACCAATATTAAATCATAAAATTAAAATTAATACATTTAAAATAAAAAAATGGAGAAAATTAAATCATAAAAAAGCAAATTAAATTCTTAAAATGCAAAACACTTACTAAAATATTAAATTAAATGAATTAAATCATAATTAAAATAAATTAAAATAAAAAAATAAAACAGCAAAAAAAAATCTATATGAACGATCTTAAAATTCCAGATACTTACTTCAATTAATCATAATCATAATCATAAATATAAAATTAAAATTAATAATTGTAAAATAAAAAACAATAAACCAGAAAATTTAATGAAATCATAAAAATGCTCAATTAAAATTATTTTAAAATACAAAACACATACTAAAATGTAATTATAAAATTCAACTTAATAATTGTAAAATAAAAACATTTAAATAAAGCATAAAAATGCAAAATTAAAATTATTTTAAAATACAAAACAAACCATAAAATTAAAATTAATATTTAAAATAAAAAACTAAATGGAGAAAATTAAATCATAATAAAAGTAAATTTAATGAACTTAAAATGCCAAATACTTAATAAAATTAAATCATAAATATACAATTAAAATGAATAATTGTAAAAAAAACAACAAAAAAAATGAATTTAATTAAATCATAAAAATGCAAATATAAAATGAATTTAAAATATAAAAACAAAACACAACCCTAAAATGAATGGCTAACGGTGAGCTCACCCCTGCAGGAGAAGTTCCCCGAGACGGAGGTGAAGCCGTACTCGGACTGGGTGTTTGCGATCTGTGTGTTGCTGAGCTCGGTTCCTGTGCTGTCCATCCCGCTCGTGGCCGTCTACAGACTCATCAGACGCCAGACGAGATCACAGACCGGAAGCAGTTACCAGAACCAGGACCAGAACCCCTACAGCATCCAGAGCCAGAGCCAGAACCCCCACAGCAACCCGGCCTTCACACCCGACGAGCCCATCCAGACCTACAGAGCGCTCTAGAAGACCAGCCTGATCTCATCAGCGCATTGTGTTTATCATGCAACCCCGCTAAAATGAGTTTCTCGCACTTTATTGCGTGTAATACACACACACCCCACACCACTAATCCTACCCAAGGGGTTTATAGTGTGTATCATATGCACGTAAAAACTCATTTCCGCGTGTAAATTGCAAACTCCATTTCAGGATCTAAAGCACGTCTCATTTCATCCAGCATTATTTAAATTACTCAAATGTATTTCCTTAAACTATGGGGGAAAAACACATCAATGACTCTTATTCTGCAAAATGATACTGACAATATGAAGCGCAAGATTTCTGAGGTGTAAATATCATCTTTACAAAATTCAAAATAGTGATTACAATTTTTTTAGTAAGTGATTTTTTTTTATTTAAATATAATTTTATAAATGTTGCTACATGTTTAAATTTATAAATGTATGTGTATGTATGCATGTATGTAATATATATACACACACACATATACATACATATACAAAACCTTGTATAAATCTTGCTACATGTATAATTGTATAAATGCTTGAGTTTGAGCTGACCCGAGATCTAGTGCGGATCAGTGTTTCACTAGTTAAAAAGTCCCTGTAACACAATCATCACATATTCCAGCAGCTCGTCTGGTCACACATTACAGACGCCAGAGAGTTTCTACATTTACATTAACCTCGTCGAGATCCCAGATGACACTGGGTTAGTCAGTAACCAGAGTAGCGAGCGCAGGCGTTTACAGCCGCATAAAACTGAAGCTGGTGTGTGTGGAAGATCGTTTCCCTTTCCAGAAAGCCATTTAAAACATCATTGCGCAATTACGAGTTTACGTCACAATCACGAGCAAAAAAACATCAGAACTTCCTGATATAAAGTCACAACTTTTTTATTTTTTCTGTGGCAGAAACAAGCGTCCGTAATAATGAGACTGAACACTGAACTGTCAATCAACCCGTTCACTGCAGCGAAAACGTCATGTTTTATGAGATTATTATATAAACAGTGCAT